>CM077171.1:42073354-42420854 GCA_039654105.1 Coreius guichenoti | reverse complement strand
ATAAATCAATAATAATTAGAAATAATGGTTTTAAGTCTTTAAATAAATAAATAAATAAATAAATAAATAAATAAATAAATAAATAAATAAATAAATAAATGTTATTTATAAGCTTTTTAAAGAAATAAATCCATAACCCTTTGAAATTATTTTATGTGGTAATCAATATTCTAGAAATGCTATTGAAATGCTTAACTTTCACTGAACCCCAAACCTTCCTTTAACTCCCTTGTAAATGGTGTCTATTTTATCAGCAGCCATCTTTTGATTATGTGTGACATGACTAAAATCCAATATTTCATAAAGATGCACTGTGTAAATTTTAGCGGCATCTCACCCCTCCCTTTCGAAGCACATAGAGGAGCTACGGTGGCCGACACAGGACAAAGATGTCGTCGTCGGAGACAGCAGAGAGTGACTAGCACTCTGTAGATAAGTTTGTCCGTTTAGGGCTACTGTAGAAACATGACGGCGCAAAATGGCGACTTCACTGTAAGGGGACCCGCGGTGTATGAAGATAGAAATGACTCATTCTAAGGTAATAAAAACATAACGGTTCATTATGTAAGGTCTTTATACACCACTGAAAACACAGTTATGTATATTATATTGCATTTCTGTCAGTAGATCCTCATAAATACTACACACTGCACCTTTAAGATAGGGCATCTGTGTGAACGTCAGAAAATCATACATTTGATTAAAACCTTATTTATTAAGACCCAACACAATAAAACAGCACAAATTCCCTTTAGAGTTGTGCAGATTATCATTGCCGTGGCAGAGCATCATGGGAAATCCTTGATGGACTGACAGTAAACATCATAGACTGAAGGCTGTTAATTAACATCCTTCTCGAGGGTATACGCTATTTGAGTGTGTATAATAGCTTATTAAAGGCATATCTTCCATTATCATTAATTTTCCATCACTCATTTTCTTACCTTGATTGCTTTCGATTACTTTTGTCAGAGAGATCATGAAAGCAAAGGGAAGGAGGATTCCTATTCAAAACTAGCAGACAATACGTACGAATGGCTGAATCAACCAAATTTATTCACCATTAGTCTACAAGTACAGATTAAAAAACACACACACACACACATTACTGTACACATTTGTGTCGTCAAATATACTTCAGGTGGGTTAATTATGCTCGAAAATGTCTGAACGGAAGCAATGAAAACGCAAAAAGCAACCCATAATAACCCACAAAGCGAACTCACTGTTTAACTGCAGCTAACCGAGTGTATATTTACAATCACCTACGCAGGAGGAAACAGCACAGGTCCATTAAAAAAAATCAATGAAACTGAGAAACCGAACAGAGATAATGCGACAAAGGAAAATAAAAACATCAGTTTTATTGTGCTTTTAAACCCTTTCCCCACTTCGGTATCGAAACGGGACGCGTTTTGAGAAGAGGCACTCGCTAAAGTGCTTACACCAGTTTATATTCAATAAGAATCGCTATCGCTATGTTTAGGACTCAAGTTAGAAATCATAAATCTATATACGCTACCGCTCAAAAATGTTTGGAAAAAATACAATATTTTAATGTTTTTGAAAGAAGTCTCTTCTGCTCACCAAGGCTGCTTATTTGACCAAAAATACAGTAAAAACAGTAAAACTGAAATATTATTACAATTTAAAATAACTGTTTTCTATGAAAGCTTGTTTCCGCCACAGAATAAAACAATTTAAAAGATAATTACGACTTTTTCTCTCGCAATTATGACTTTTTTCCCTCAGAAATGCGAGATACAAAGTTGCAATTGCGGGACATGAAGTCAGAACCGCAAGATATAAACTTGCAATTGCGAGAAATAAAGCCAGAGTTGCAACAAATAAACTTGCAATTACGAGAAATAAAGTCAGAATTACATGATATAAACGTACAATTGAGAGAAATAAAGTCAGAATTGCATGATATAAACTTGCAATTGTGAGTTATAAAGTCAGAACTGCGACATATGCGTAAAGATGCAATTGTGAGAAATAAAAGTCAGAATTGCGACACGTAAACTTGCAATTGCGAGAAATAAAGTCAGAATTGCGAAATATACGTAAACTTGCAATTGCGAGAAATAACAGTCATAATTGCGAAATATACGTAAACTTGCAATTGCGAGAAATAAAAGTCAAAATTTCGACATGCGTAAACTTGCAATTGCGAGAAATAAAAGTCAGAATTGCGACATACGTAAACTTGCAATTGCGAGAAATAAAGTCAGAATTGCGAAATATACGTAAACTTGCGATTGCGAGAAATAAAGTCAGAATTGCGATATACGTAAACTTGCAATTGCGAGAAATAGTCAGAATTGCGATATACGTAACTTGCAATTGCGAGAAATAAAGTCAGAATTACAACATACATAAACTTGTAATTGCAAGAAATAAAGTCAGAATTGCGACATGTATGTAAATTTGCAATTGCAAGAAATAAAGTCAGAATTGCATGATATAAACTTGCATTTGAGAGAAATAAAGTCAGAATTGCATGATATAAACTTGCAATTGTGAGTTATAAAGTCAGAATTGTGATATATACGTAAACTAGCAATTGCGAGTTATAGTCAGAATTGCGATATATACGTAAACTTGCAATTGCGAGAAATAAAAGTCAGAACTGCGACATATACGTGAAGTTGCAATTGCGAGAAATAAAAGTCAGAATTGCGACATACGTAAACTTGCAATTGCGAGAAATAAAGTCAGAATTGCGAGATATACGTAAACTTTCAATTGCGAAACATTAAGTCAGAACCGCAAGATAGAAACTTGTAATTGCGAGAAATAAAGTCTGAATTGAGACATACGTAAACTTGCGATTGCAAGAAAGTCAGAATTGCAACATAAACTTGCAATTGCGAGAAATAAAGTCAGAATTGCAACATATAAACTTGCAATTGCGAGAAATAAAGTCAGAATTGCAACATATAAACTTTATTGCGAGAAATAAAGTCAGAATTGCAACATATAAACTTTATTGCGAGAAATAAAGTCAGAATTGCAACATATAAACTTGCAACTGTGAGAAATAAAGCCAAAATTGCGACATATAAACTTGCAATTGCGAGAAATAAAGTCAGAATTGCGACATATAAACTTGCAATTGCGAGAAATAAAGTCAGAATTGCGAATTATACGTAAACTTGTAATTGTGAGAAATAAAGTCAGAATTGCGAATTATACGTAAACTTGTAATTGCGAGAAATAAAGTCAGAATTGCGAATTATATGTAAACTTGCAATTGCGAGAAATAAAGTCAGAATTGCGACATACATAAACTTGCAATTGCAAGAAATAAAGTCAGAATTGCGACATACGTAAACTTGCAATTGCGAGAAATATAGTTAGAATTGCGACATATACGTAAACTTGCAATTGCGAGAAATAAATTCAGAATTGCGACATACGTAAACTTGCAATTGCGAGAAATAAAGTTAGAATTGCGACATATATGTAAATTTGCAATTGTGAGAAATAAAGTCAGAACGCAAGATATAAACTTGCAATTGCGAGAAATAGTCAGAATTGCGATATATACGTAAACTTACCATTGCGAGAAATAAAGTCAGAATTGCATGACATATATGTAAATTTGCAGTTGCGAGAAATAAAGTCAGAACCGCAAGATATAAACTTGCAATTGCAAGAAATAGTTGTGATATACGTAAATTTGCAATTGCGAGAAATAAAGTCAGAATTGCGACATACGTAAACTTGCAATTGCGAGAAATAAAGTTAGAATTGTGAATTATACTTAAACTTGTAATTGCGAGAAATAAAAGTCAGAATTGCGACATACATAAACTTGCAATTGCGAGAAATAAAGTCAGAATTGCAACATACGTAAACTTGCAATTGCGAAAAAATAAAGTCAGAATTGCAACGTACGTAAACTTGTAATTGCGAGAAATAAAGTCAGAATTGCGATATATACGTAAACTTGCAATTGCGAGAAATAAAGTCTGAATTGCGACATACGTAAACTTGTAATTGCGAGAAATAGTCAGAATTGCAAAATATATGTAAACTTGTAATTGCGAGAAATAAAGTCAGAATTGTGACATACATAAACTTGCAATTGCGAGAAATAAAGTCAGAATTGTGACATAGGTAAACTTGCAATTGCGAGAAATAAAGTTAGAATTGCGACATATATGTAAATTTGCAATTGCGAGAAATAAAGTCAGAACCGCAAGATATAAACTTGCAGTTGCGAGAAATAGTCAGAATTGCGATATACATAAACTTGCAATTGCGAGAAATAAAGTCAGAATTGCATGATATAAACTTGCAATTGTGAGTTATAAAGTCAGAATTGCGATATATACATAAACTTGCAATTGCGAGAAAAAGTCAGAATTGCGATATACATAAACTTGCAATTGTGAGAAATAAAGTCAGAATTGCATGATATAAACTTGCAATTGTGAGTTATAAAGTCAGAATTGCGATATATATACGTAAACTTGCAATTGTGAGAAATAAAGTCAGAATTGCATAAACTTGCAATTGTGAAAAATAGTGACGCATATCACTCAATTCTGAGAAAAAAAGTCAGAATTGTGAGGTAAAAAGTCGCAATTACCTTTTAAAAAAAAAAAATTGTGGAGGAAACGAGCTTACATTGTTTTCTATGTGAATATATATATTAAAATTTAATTTATTCATGTGATCAAAGCTGAATTTTTAGCATCATGTCACACGATCCTTCAGAAATCATTCTTATATGCTAATTTGATGAGCCTTGGTGAGCAGAAGAGACTTCTTTCAAAAACATTTTAAAAATCGTAATTATTCCAAACGTTTGATCGACAGTGTAGGTTTTTTGATACTGTATGTATATAAAGTCAGTGCAGGTTCGTAACAGTTCTGGAAAAATAGTTTCAGGTCTCTGTTTCTAGTCCGGCGTCCGCGCGCGAAGCCCTTGCGTTTGCTCTACGTGCGAGGAGATCCGGGTCGCTTCAGAAAGTGTGGATCTCATCCCAGCTGACCCAGAACTGATGGAGTAGAAAGCTTGCGCTGGAAGCGGGAACAGGTCAAGGTTGGACGCTTAAAAAAAGAAACCTGTCCAAGTTGGACGCCACAGCCACACATTTCCCGAGCTGGATTGTTTGTTGACATCATTCGCTCTCCTGTCTTCTCCAATCTCTCTCAGACAGTTACTTCGGTCTTACTTGCGGTTCTGTACTGATGATGGTGGTGTCCAGGTATATGCTGCAGGTGGTCGACCGTATGCATCCGTCGATTGGCAAACGCCTGCCGTTTATTTCCCACCTGCGCGCTGTTAACAGTCAGTGTGTTGTAGGACTCGTTGTTGCCGCTGCTGGGGTGCGAATGCATCTTCATCATTTTGTAGTGCCGGTCCATGACTGGCGTGGTCGGCACGAACATGTCCGTCTGGGAAAGCGCCCGCGACATGGCCTTCTCCCGGAAGTTGGAGCGCCGCAAGGAGAGCATCTTATCCGGGGAGAGCAGTGGATCCTGGGAGAGCAGTCGTTCGGCCGACAGCAGCTGCTCCTCAGAGAGGATGCGTCCGTGGTACGGAGACAGACCGCCGGCACCGCTGGCGTACGAGGGCAGGCCGTAGTCCCGGTGCGGCTTGGAGCGGGCGGGCGAGAGCACATGGTCCTGGGACATGGCCCGCTGGACGCGCTTGGGCTTCTGGCGCTGCGCGGGCGGATCCACGTTCAGCTTGATCATGTGCGTCTGCAGGTTGCCGCCGCGAGGCGTCAGGTCGGACAAATGGTGCTTCCGTATGTAGTATTCTTCGTCCTTGTCACCTGAGAACGAGAGATCAGAGCGTTGCTGTTATACCATGAAAATAAAACTGTAACACTTTAGTTTAGGGTTCAATTCTTACTATTAACTTGTTGCTTATTAGCATGCATATTACTATGACATTGGCTGTTTATTAGTACTTATAAAGCACATATTAAATAATTTTAACTAGCCTATTAAACTATTGAAAAACTTTTATGTTAAATGAAATAAATAAATGTTATTTAAATTAAATAATATTTTTATACGTTTCATTTTATAACTTTACATTTTATAAATGTTTTAATTTGAACTATTAAACTATTTAAAAAATATTTTTGTTGATTCAAATGAAATAAACGTAAATTGAAATAAAATAAAATAAAAAGTCTGAATTGCGACATAAACTTGCAATTGCAAGAAATAACGTTAAAATTGTGTGATATAAACTTGCAATTGTGAGTTATAAAGTCAGAATTACAACATATATGTAAACTTGCAAATGCGAGAAATTATTATTTTATACATTTTTAAATTTTAACTATTAAACTATTTGAAAAATGTTTATGTTGATTCAAATGAAATGAATGTAAATTGAAATAAAATAATATATAATATTTTATTTACGTACATAGTTAGTTTCAGTTAGTTGCCAAGGCAACATCTGTAATTTTCATTTAGTTTATACTAAAACCGAAAATAAGTAAACTTAAAATAAATGGACATATTCAAAATTAACAAAACAAAACAAAACAAAAAAAAACCCCAAAGAAAATGATAAAACTAACTAAAACTATTGAAAAACAATTCAAATAAACCCAACTGAAATAAAATACTATTTCAGTTATTTGCCATAGCAACATTTATCATTTTAATTTAATTTAAACTAATAAAAAATAAAAAATAAATGAATAAGCATTAAACAAAAAATGATAAAAACAACAAAATTACTAAAACTGAACTTTTGAAAAATATTTACATTGACATAAAATAAACGTTAACCGAAATAACACACACAAACAAAAATAAATCAATAAATCATTTTTTTATGTCATCCTTTGGCTGCGTTACATTATATGATCACGCTATCACTCATGTAATTGCTATTAAACCATTCAAGCACAATAAAACAAACACACAAAAAAAGAACTTAAATCTGTACTGCCGCACTGTCTGTGAAACTCCTGTCTGTGTGACACACACACACACACACACACAGACACACTCTCGTGTGCACAGAAAGCCGCTTCAGACAGCGCAGCCTCGTTGAGTTCTCTTTTGCGCTTGAACGGACAAAAACACAAAATTCTGCCAAAATGTCTGCTTTGTCGAGTATCCTCGTAAGCACAGTCTTAAATGAGTTAAAAAGTGTTACGTTTGAAAAAACACAAAACCCCCTAAAAAGTGCAGCTGATGCCGAAGCTACAGGTCCTGCAGAAACTATTTTGCTGATGCTGATAAAATACTGTACTAAATTGTGTTTTTATGTCTGTTTCCTCGCTTTCTCTCTTTTATTGCTCTGTTAATCTTTTCTTAGTTTTTCTCAACAATGGCACGGGAAACAATATTTGGACTGAAACCATTGAGACTATATGACGAGTCTCTGTGGAAAAGGAAAATGAATGTGTGTGTGTGTGTGTGTGTGTGTAAGAGAGAGAGAGTGTGTGTGTGTGTGTGTGTGAGTGAGTGAGTGTGAGTGCGTGTGGGAGTGAGAGAGTGTAAGTGTGAGAGAGTGTGAGTGAGTGTGTGTGTGTGAGTGTGAGTGTGTGAGTGTGTGTGAGTGTGTCAGTGTGTGAGTGTGTCAGTGTGTGAGTGTGTGTAAGTGTGAGTGTGTGAGTGTGTGTTAGTGTGTCAGTGTGTGAGTGTGAGTGTGTGTGTGTGTGTGTGTGTGTGTCAGTGTGTGTGAGTGTGTGAGTGTGAGTGTGTGAGTGTGAGTGTGTGAGTGTGTCAGTGTGTGTGAGTTTGAGTGTGTCAGTGTGTGTGAGTGAGAGTGTGAGTGTGTCAGTGTGTGTGTGTGTGTGTGTGAGTGAGAGTGTGAGTGTGTCAGTGTGTGTGTGTGTGTGTGTGTGTGAGTGAGAGTGTGTGAGTGTGTCAGTGTGTGTGAGTGTGAGTGAGTGAGTGTTAGAGTGTTTGTTGAGCACAGATGAACTCAAGGATAGGACTCTTCTCCTGAGATGCTCTACTCTTGTTAAAGCGTCTTTAGTTCCTCATGAGGCAGTGGGCGTCTGTGGCAGATGTTTGGATGCATGTGTGCATTATGGAATATGCAAAACCACTTTAAACGGTATGCTGCACGATTTAGGGGGAAAAAATCAAATAGCATTTTTTCTGATAAAAAGTGTGATTTTGAAATTAACGCAATTAAAGAATAAATAAAGAATTGTTTTTTATCATTAGATTAAAAAAATCCAATAAATACTTTATTCCAGAGAGTAGTGCTTCAACAGCCAATGAATATTTTATATGACACTGACCTCTTAAATAGCTTCAGTTTTGTTACCTTTTGTCACTAGCTTCTAAAATGGTAGCTTTAACAACTTAAAATCATGACAAGCTACAGTTTACAAGTAGCTTCCCCAAAACCGCTGCCCATGACAACATCATTTCCTTTCTGAACAGCCTCGGACAGAGAGCAAAGTTGCGAGAAACATGAATGTGTTTTTGAGCGTTCAGTATCGATTCAGGACTGAACTGTTTATCTTGGAGCTAATGGAGAAAGGATGGAGAGCTGGCCGGTTTGTGTAGTTCAGAATTACCATCACTGACACGGCAGGCTTTTGGCAGACAAACTGATTCCAAAGGCCGAATGTGCCGAAGTGAGGGCGTGACATTAGACGTGAAAAGGTCAGGAGAAAAGGCCTAAGGCTCGCACTGGCTAGCGGCCACTCCCGGACCCCAGAGCTCAATTATCTGCTCAGATAAGAGGGAATCTAATGCCACAGGCGTCAGCTGATGAATGTGAGCTACTGGCCATCCTGCACTCAAATAAAGGTTCTGTATCTATTGTTCCATGAAGAATCTTTAACATCCATGGAATCTTTCCATTCCACAAAAGGTTCTTACAAATTCTTTAAGAAAACAATGGTTCTTTTAAGAACTGTTCACTGAAAGGTTCTTTGGAGAACAAAAAATGGCATTTGGAGTGAAACCCTCTAGTGGAAGCTTTAGTGTGGCTGAAGCTGGGCGTTCCATCATATATAAATGCTAATCTCTCATTATGAGACAAAAGGAGCTGCCTCTTTTTGTCTTTCTATTTTTTATCATGCTAAATATCTTTGCATTTATATTTTACATATATATTTTGGTCCCACTTTATATTAGGTGGCCTTAACTACTATGTACTTAAATCAAAAAATAAGTACAATGTACTTATTGTGTTCATATTGTATTGCACAGACTTTTGCTGATATTGAGGTGGGATATGGGTAAAGTTAGGGACAGTTGTGGTGGTATGGGTAAGTTTAGGGGTAAAGTTAGGGACAGGTGTGGTGGTATGGGTAAGTTTTAGGGTAGAGTTAGGGACAGGTGTGGTGGTATGGGTAAGTTTAAGGGTAAAGTTAGGGACAGGTGTGGTGGTATGGGTAAGTTTAAGGGTAGGGTTAGGGACAGGTGTGGTGGTATGGGTAAGTTTAAGGGTAAAGTTAGGGACAGGTGTGGTGGTATGGGTAAGTTTAAGGGTAGGGTTAGGGACAGGTGTGGTGGTATGGGTAAGTTTAAGGGTAGGGTTAGGGACAGGTGTGGTGGTATGGGTAAGTTTAAGGGTAGGGTTAGGGACAGGTGTGGTGGTATGGGTAAGTTTAAGGGTAAAGTGAGGGACAGGTGTGGTGGTATGGGTAAGTTTAAGGGTAGGGTTAGGGACAGGTGTGGTGGTGTGGGTAAGTTTAAGGGTAGGGTTAGGGACAGGTGTGGTGGTATGGGTAAGTTTAAGGGTAGGGTTAGGGACAGGTGTGGTGGTATGGGTAAGTTTAAGGGTAAAGTTAGGGACAGGTGTGGTGGTATGGGTAAGTTTAAGGGTAGGGTTAGGGACAGGTGTGGTGGTATGGGTAAGTTTAAGGGTAGGGTTAGGGACAGGTGTGGTGGTATGGGTAAGTTTAAGGGTAGGGTTAGGGACAGGTGTGGTGGTATGGGTAAGTTTAAGGGTAAAGTTAGGGACAGGTGTGGTGGTATGGGTAAGTTTAAGGGTAGGGTTAGGGACAGGTGTGGTGGTGTGGGTAAGTTTAAGGGTAAAGTTAGGGACAGGTGTGGTGGTATGGGTAAGTTTAAGGGTAAAGTTAGGGACAGGTGTGGTGGTATGGGTAAGTTTAAGGGTAAAGTTAGGGACAGGTGTGGTGGTATGGGTTAGTTTAAGGGTAAAGTTAGGGACAGGTGTGGTGGTATGGGTAAGTTTAAGGGTAAAGTTAGGGACAGGTGTGATGGTATGGGTAAGTTTAAGGGTAAAGTTAGGGACAGGTGTGGTGGTATGGGTAAGTTTAAGGGTAAAGTTAGGGACAGGTGTGGTGGTATGGGTAAGTTTAAGGGTAAAGTTAATGACAGGTGTGGTGGTATGGGTAAGTTTAAGAGTAAAGTTAGGGACAGGTGTGGTGGTATGGGTAAGTTTAAGGGTAAAGTTAGGGACAGGTGTGGTGGTATGGGTAAGTTTAAGGGTAGGGTTAGGGACAGGTGTGGTGGTATGGGTAAGTTTAAGGGTAGGGTTAGGGACAGGTGTGGTGGTATGGGTAAGTTTAAGGGTAAAGTTAGGGACAGGTGTGGTGGTATGGGTAAGTTTAAGGGTAGGGTTAGGGACAGGTGTGGTGGTGTGGGTAAGTTTAAGGGTAGGGTTAGGGACAGGTGTGGTGGTATGGGTAAGTTTAAGGGTAAAGTTAGGGACAGGTGTGGTGGTATGGGTAAGTTTAAGGGTAGGGTTAGGGACAGGTGTGGTGGTGTGGGTAAGTTTAAGGGTAAAGTTAGGGACAGGTGTGGTGGTATGGGTAAGTTTAAGGGTAAAGTTAGGGACAGGTGTGGTGGTATGGGTAAGTTTAAGGGTAAAGTTAGGGACAGGTGTGGTGGTATGGGTTAGTTTAAGGGTAAAGTTAGGGACAGGTGTGGTGGCCTGGGTAAGTTTAAGGGTAAAGTTAGGGACAGGTGTGGTGGTATGGGTAAGTTTAAGGGTAGGGTTAGGGACAGGTGTGGTGGTATGGGTAAGTTTAAGGGTAAAGTTAGGGACAGGTGTGGTGGTATGGGTAAGTTTAAGGGTAGGGTTAGGGACAGGTGTGGTGGTATGGGTAAGTTTAAGGGTAGGGTTAGGGACAGGTGTGGTGGTATGGGTAAGTTTAAGGGTAGGGTTAGGGACAGGTGTGGTGGTATGGGTAAGTTTAAGGGTAAAGTTAGGGACAGGTGTGGTGGTATGGGTAAGTTTAAGGGTAGGGTTAGGGACAGGTGTGGTGGTGTGGGTAAGTTTAAGGGTAGGGTTAGGGACAGGTGTGGTGGTATGGGTAAGTTTAAGGGTAGGGTTAGGGACAGGTGTGGTGGTATGGGTAAGTTTAAGGGTAAAGTTAGGGACAGGTGTGGTGGTATGGGTAAGTTTAAGGGTAAAGTTAGGGACAGGTGTGGTGGTATGGGTAAGTTTAAGGGTAAAGTTAATGACAGGTGTGGTGGTATGGGTAAGTTTAAGAGTAAAGTTAGGGACAGGTGTGGTGGTATGGGTAAGTTTAAGGGTAAAGTTAGGGACAGGTGTGGTGGTATGGGTAAGTTTAAGGGTAGGGTTAGGGACAGGTGTGGTGGTATGGGTAAGTTTAAGGGTAGGGTTAGGGACAGGTGTGGTGGTGTGGGTAAGTTTAAGGGTAAAGTTAGGGACAGGTGTGGTGGTATGGGTAAGTTTAAGGGTAAAGTTAGGGACAGGTGTGGTGGTATGGGTAAGTTTAAGGGTAAAGTTAGGGACAGGTGTGGTGGTATGGGTTAGTTTAAGGGTAAAGTTAGGGACAGGTGTGGTGGCCTGGGTAAGTTTAAGGGTAAAGTTAGGGACAGGTGTGGTGGTATGGGTAAGTTTAAGGGTAGGGTTAGGGACAGGTGTGGTGGTATGGGTAAGTTTAAGGGTAAAGTTAGGGACAGGTGTGGTGGTATGGGTAAGTTTAAGGGTAGGGTTAGGGACAGGTGTGGTGGTATGGGTAAGTTTAAGGGTAGGGTTAGGGACAGGTGTGGTGGTATGGGTAAGTTTAAGGGT
Source organism: Coreius guichenoti (assembly GCA_039654105.1). Taxonomy (NCBI): domain Eukaryota; kingdom Metazoa; phylum Chordata; class Actinopteri; order Cypriniformes; family Gobionidae; genus Coreius; species Coreius guichenoti. Next base: position 42,408,883 of record CM077171.1, on the reverse strand, counting down.
AGGGTTAGGGACAGGTGTGGTGGTATGGGTAAGTTTAAGGGTAAAGTTAGGGACAGGTGTGGTGGTATGGGTAAGTTTAAGGGTAGGGTTAGGGACAGGTGTGGTGGTGTGGGTAAGTTTAAGGGTAGGGTTAGGGACAGGTGTGGTGGTATGGGTAAGTTTAAGGGTAGGGTTAGGGACAGGTGTGGTGGTATGGGTAAGTTTAAGGGTAAAGTTAGGGACAGGTGTGGTGGTATGGGTAAGTTTAAGGGTAGGGTTAGGGACAGGTGTGGTGGTATGGGTAAGTTTAAGGGTAGGGTTAGGGACAGGTGTGGTGGTATGGGTAAGTTTAAGGGTAGGGTTAGGGACAGGTGTGGTGGTATGGGTAAGTTTAAGGGTAAAGTTAGGGACAGGTGTGGTGGTATGGGTAAGTTTAAGGGTAGGGTTAGGGACAGGTGTGGTGGTGTGGGTAAGTTTAAGGGTAAATTTAGGGACAGGTGTGGTGGTATGGGTAAGTTTAAGGGTAAAGTTAGGGACAGGTGTGGTGGTATGGGTAAGTTTAAGGGTAAAGTTAGGGACAGGTGTGGTGGTATGGGTTAGTTTAAGGGTAAAGTTAGGGACAGGTGTGGTGGTATGGGTAAGTTTAAGGGTAAAGTTAGGGACAGGTGTGATGGTATGGGTAAGTTTAAGGGTAAAGTTAGGGACAGGTGTGGTGGTATGGGTACGTTTAAGGGTAAAGTTAGGGACAGGTGTGGTGGTATGAGTAAGTTTAAGGGTAAAGTTAATGACAGGTGTGGTGGTATGGGTAAGTTTAAGAGTAAAGTTAGGGACAGGTGTGGTGGTATGGGTAAGTTTAAGGGTAAAGTTAGGGACAGGTGTGGTGGTATGGGTAAGTTTAAGGGTAAAGTTAGGGACAGGTGTGGTGGTATGGGTGACTTTAAGGGTAAAGTTAGGGACAGGTGTGGTGGTATGGGTAAGTTTAAGGGTAAAGTTAGGGACAGGTGTGGTGGTATGGGTAAGTTTAAGGGTAAAGTTAGGGACAGGTGTGGTGGTATGGGTAAGTTTAAGGGTATGGTTAGGGACAGGTGTGGTGGTATGGGTAAGTTTAAGGGTAAAGTTAGGTGTAAGGGAAGTGTCAACAGTGTAATTATAAATGTAACTTCAGGAATTAATCACAGATGTAATTACATACAGGTATTTTTTGAAATGTAAGTACAATGTAAAAACATGTATGTACACAATAAGTGCATTGTATCAAATTATTAATTTAAATGTTAGTACATAGTAGTTAAGGCCACCTAATATAAAGTGGGTCCTATATATTTTTTAAATGGAACTTTAGACAATATATATATATATATAAAAGGTTTCATATGTGTTTTTTGTTAAGTATCACATTTGATACACCAGGCTTTTATGGCTCATATAGTATGAGATAATATAGTGAGAATATGAAGCCTTCAGTCGAATATGAAAAACGGCTCAATTTTCTTCAGAGGCACAAATTGAGCAAAAATATGCAATTTGCTATTTATATGGACAAAAAGTAAGATTAAATCCTGTAATGTAAATCAATGAGATCTTTAGAGCAGTATACTTACATTAAATGCATATAAATATCACATATAAATGTCACTCTATATCTGCCATTAATATGTAAGATGATATTTAAAACCCTCATCCTTCCCTCGCAATCTGTAACAAATCTTTCCCTCACGGGTCAAAATGATCTGAAGCCCTAAAGATTATAGAAAGCTTATATCATTTCATTTTTATAATATTATTTTTTTCTATTTTTTAATGCTTATTTTATTTTATTTAACTTAAAATAACTATATTTTATCAATAAATAATATAATTTAAGCACATTCTTTACATTATCTCATCTTAAATTCAAAATAACTCCCCAATACATGCATAATCCAGCTAAAATCAGCTCAAAATATCTCACATTGGGTCAATTTGGGTGTCTCTGCTGACCTCTTGTGAAAAAAACCCCAATATAACATGATATTTCATGACTCTTGCCTCTAGATGGCCTCATAGCTCTATCTGGAGCAAATGAGCTGTTCCGCTGGGTCCTAAAGTCAGTTCTCGAGTTTATCTTTTCAGTGATAAACATGTAGACACTGTAAAATAATTTTTTGGTAAAGTTTTAGCATTTTTAGTTTTAATTTTGAGCATTTGTTAGGTTTTCTATGTGTACTTAAGCATTCCTCGCATTACATTCATTCCTAAGGGGGTCAAATTGACCCGTGAGGGAAGGATTTGTTACTTTTTTTTATTACAAGCACAAAAGCTCCTTGAATCCAGTCTTTTTTTGTGTGTGTGTTTGTGGTTCAAGTGCGACAAAAGTTCGAAGGTCTTGGACCACTCCGATGAACACTAAATTGTTTTACATTTTTTAAAAATGAGTTTCGGGTCAAAATGACCCGAGGGAAAGATGAGGGTAGTTTTATGATCAAAGCTCTGTAGTTTTAAAACATATAGTGCAAAACAATGATGATTGAGAGATAAACTAATAAACCTTCCTCATGATCATATTTGATACTCACATCTGAACATGACTTTTCTATAAAAATAATTAATCAAGTTAACCAAAGTTGCTTCAGTCCAGTAAGTGTTCATCTTGAAATATTATTAACAATATGACAATTATTCTTAGGTTTACTTTATAAAAATCAGTGCAGATTTCACAGCAAAAATACACACAAACCATGAGCTGAAGGTGGACGTTTGTACAGTTACACTAAAAGGATTGTGTGCAACAGGTTTTTCAGCAGTTTTGATCATGTTGATCATATAAAGGTCTTATATATTTGTGTATCAAATGCGATACAGTAGGATTTAAAGGGTTAAACTTACAAAACAAATCCCCCAAAAATTGCATGTAGCCTTTAAATTGAAGTCAAGCCACCCTGCTCTCTCTCTCTCTCTCTCTGCTATACAAAGCATCTCCATAATATAAACGTAACTAATTGTTCTTCATTACTGCCCATTACTCTCAGGTCCGCCTCCTTCATCGCCTCACAGCAGGTGAAGTCCGAGATTACTCTAACAGCACTACAAACAGGGCTTGTGATTTAAGAGCACCATTATTTACTTCCCACAGGGAACAAAATCAGGTCTAAAGCACACGCACTAAATCTGGATTTGACTAGCCTTGGGCTTGCTTAATATTCAGTAATATCATTGATTTGACTGCACTGACACTCTCAGATGAGATTATTGAACTGATAGATCTGAATAATGACACTATTGTCTTCTGTATGCTGCTTTATTTGTTTCATAACTGACTAATTTTGCAACATAGACTCTGTTATTGAACTAAACTGAATCAACACTGAACTGACTCGAGCTGAATAACAACACTAATGTATTTTTAGAGCTGCTTTACTGCAGAATTTGAATTTTTTCTTATATGATGAATGGATTCTGTTATTTTACACTGTAAACCCTAACACTCAAAATAATGAATTGGTTTGAGTAGAGGCAACTCAAATTAAACAAATAGTTCAATCAAATAATAACTTTTATGAGTACTGATGAAATATTTTATTTATCCTATAGAAAACAATTGCAGAATTAGTTTGCTTAGAAGTGTTTTGAGGCCTCATGGCCTACATGACTGAGAGAAGCCACACAGGAAAGAATGGGATTCTATTCTAAGTTGCCATCTGCACTGATAGTAAGTTGCTCTTTTGGTTCACGTGTTTTTCTCTTGCTAAAAATAATGAGGCAAAAAATCACTTTGTGGGACAATCAAAATATGTTTTTGATGTAGATAAGTTAGCAGTTGGCCACCCTTACAATTAACTGTGGTGAAAGTGTTGGGGAGTACTTGCAAATGAGATCATTGCTTAAAACTGTATAAAAGTGTGAGTTGCGGATGAGATGATCAGATGATCAGCTGGCATCTCACTTTGTTGTTTCTACAATAAAGTTAACATCTTCTGAGACGTGGAACTTCGACTCTTCGAGTGCTGAACTGAAGACATTGGGACTTAGAATTTTCCACAACAGTATTTAGAACTTTCTTCTTCTTTTGAGTTCTCTCACTTTTGAGACACATTTTAAGTAATCTGAATTTTTCATTGTTTTGAGTTTTATGAACTCGTTTCTTTTAATTTAGACAAACTTAAATTTAATTGAAACTGGGCTGGGATTTTTGCCATGACACTCAAAAAGGAGAGTAAATGCTAAAATTAAGTGTTATATAATGTTTTTTTGTGCAAGATTAATGTTAAGGTGGAGATTTAGTAGTGTTTAATGTTTTGCTGTGTTAGTTTAGAAGGCAAGTTTGCTTTTGCGATCCATTTGCACTTCAGAAAGAAGCTTCATTATTAATCCTTTTTGGTTTTCAATGTTTTAATTTTCTTCATTCGGTTTTGAATGTCATTCATTTAATCTGATATCTGATCATAGCGGCTCTGGACTATGTTAACGCAGCATGTCAATACTTTAATGTTTCATTTATCCTGCCCTTTATATTTAATGAATGCCATCTTCCAGCTGGTCGGCTGGTTATTTTTCATTTAGCAGGTGCTTTTGTCCAAATAGATCCGCAGTGCTTTATTATAGGAGCAGTCCCTGTGGAGTGTAGCGCCACGCAAGGTCACTGAAGTGACAGGAGATCACAGAAATTTACTAATTTAAGAAACAACCCACTAGGGGTTTAAACCTACAACCTTTGGATTACCCACTGAGATCTTGTGATGTGTGCTATACTGGTCAAAAGGTTGGGGTCAGAAAGAGAAGTCTCTCATGCTCACCAAGGCTGCATTTATTTGATTTAAAATACAGCAAAAATTGTAATATTGTGAAAAAGTATTACATTTTAAAATAGCTGTTTTCTATGTGAATATATGTTCAAATGTAATTTATTCCTGTGATCAAAGCTGAATTTTGAACATCATTACTCCAGTCTTCAGTGTCACATGATCCTTCAGAAATCATTCTAATATGAGGATTTGATGCTCAAGAAACATTTCAGTTGTGCTGATTCATATTTTTGTGGAAGCTGTGATACATTTTTTTAGGATTCTTTAATGATTATAACATTATAAATGTATTTACTGTCAATTTAATGCATCCTGCATCCTCGCTGAATAAAATTTATTTCTTTAAAAAAAACTTTCTTACCTCAAACTTTTTAACTGTATTATATATATATATATTACACCTCAAATTGGGTTGCTAATGTAAATGTGAATTTACAGTGGCATAACCCAGAATATTTAATAAAGATCTCTTTAAGATCTTCAATGCATCTCCTAAATAGATTTAATAAATAGAAAAGGCTGAGATCTCAATATGAATTCAAATATGTCTCCAAAATCAATCTTAAGCTGTTATGCACATTAATCTTACAACTCTATATTTTTAATGTATGACAAAAAATGTGTCTGTTTTTATTTCTCTCTGTCCTGAAGAAAGAAAGAGCAACGGTAACACTTTACATTAAGGTTCCCTTTGTGAAGGTGTTCATTAATGACTAATAACTCATTTACAAATGCATAAATTAAAATGCTTAAATAAAAAAGGTGACTAAATGTGAATATATATTTATTAAGCATTTATAACATATCAGTTAAAAATGGCTCACTGTTTGTGCTAAAGTCACTCTTTTTATTCATGCAGTATTAACTGCTAATCAACGATTTATAATGCATTTGTAAATGAGTTATTAGAGAACACTTTTTTAAACCCTTTACTGTAAAGTGTTACCAGAACAACTTCTGAGTAACAAAATATTGCATATTGCATATGGAAGAGTATGAAATATATTTCTACCTGAAAATATATGCGCTGATAAATGATCATACAACATTTAAACTAGATTCTTTAAACAAGCATGCAATCAGAAATTTAGTTTGAATATGTTTTTGAATTCTCTCTCTTGCTCTATATACAGCATATACTTGTGCATAATCAAAAGGAAAGTAGACACTTCATGCCATGTTTGAAACCCACAGCAAGACATATGGCAGATCATATACAAATCCACCATCTTATATGATTCTGGCATAATTTTTAAAGACAATTCTGCACATGAATCTGTATGAAAAGTGTGAATCGCTCTCACACACACTCTGGATGTGCTGTGGACAATGAGGAAGGGAAGAGTATTTACTCAATTCTGCTTTCATGGCCATCTCGTAGGATGGTGGGAGGTGAGTGAGGTTCTGGAAGGAGCGGGAGAACGACAGGTCGTACGGCTCTGTCTGGGATGTCAGGATGTTGTTCATTCTCGGCTTCTCTGCGGGGTAGAAAAGAAAAAGAGGCAGAGAGAGAGAGAGAGAAAGATGAAATACATCCAATACAAGAGAAACATGTCCAGCTCTGTGTTTGTGCAAGCCACCATGGCATCTGTTTGAGTGTGTGTGTGTGTTGAATAATTTCTGAAGAACTTGTTTAATGAGGTGAGTGTTGGTCCGGGCAGCTGCTCACCCAGTAAAACACTTGGTTGGGAATGTCGTTCCCTCATTTTAACTGTGTGCTCATGAGACTATAGACTGCCAGGCCTGGGAACTATTTTCAGTGGCATGTGTTTTTAGACATACATTCACATACATGACATTACATAGGCACACATACTGTATGTCAGACCACATATACACGGCAAAAATTATACTCTTACTCAGTATTACTCTTTTTACATTACATTACATTTACTTAAGAAGCAAACACCAGATATTAAGTCTGATTTCTGGAAAAATTATCAAAATTAAGTGACTTTATGCTTAAAACTAAATCAAATATCTGCCATTGTTTTCCCTTTTTAATTAAGTTGAAAAGAGTATGAAAAGTTTTTTTTGCAGTGTAGAGACCAACACAGACATTGTACAAGTACAGAGACCAAAACCAATACTGAGAGGTTATATATGAGAAATGAGAAATTATACACATGTGCAACATGTGTACTACTTACCATAGTGCTCTATTCGGTGTCCTAACAAACCCAAGTGAGAAAAACAAAATCAGTAACTTTTTTTTTTTTTTTGCAGAATTTTAATTCACGGTGTCACATAGGCTATTACAGGGTTATTCCGTGTCAAATCAATAAAATTTTAGAAACTGAAGTTTTTTTTCTGAAGAAAGACAAACATAAATAGAGATGAAATCCAAAGATATTAAATTTCATGGATGAATATTTAATGATTATTTCACTATTTTGGAGAGGGCAGTAAAAATGTCAATTTTATCATTATAAAATTACATTTTTTCAGTTGTATGCAAAGTTAACCACATTTGGTTTTCGACCATTGAAAATTGGTCAATTTAATTTGGAGCCGCATTGAGATCCCCATATCTGTGGGATTGAACCATATTGGGCCTTAAAAATTAATATTCCAAAAGAAAAGTTTGCTGAGAAGGAAAATCTAAAAGGATATTGAGATATCTTTAATACTTCTAGAGTTACAGGTACGTAAACTTTGGAAAAAGAACATTTTTAGCACTCGTTTTGATGGAAACCAGATACATAATAAAAAATAAAAAGTATCAGCTGTATGCAAAGTGAACCTCGTTTGGTTTTTGACCATTGAAAATGTACCATTGTACTTCCCTTTCAAGGGAACTCGCGCTGCGTCACCGATGTGGGCATTTTGGGGGCCCTAAGCAGATTCCAAAATGGGGGCCCCCATCCTCCAATTTACTTAGTTTTGATTGAGTTAATTCTCAATCCACAAACTATCACATGAAAATCACTTGTTAACATTAGTTAACTACATATATTAGTTAAAATAAACTAAGAGTGAAAAATACTATACCATTTTTCTATACCATATGATTTAAAAATAAATAAATATTATTTTATATATTGTTTAGTTATTGTTACTGTGTTAACAATACAGTAGGTTCTACACTATCAAGTCAATCCCTGAATATTGAATTAATTTCTAATCATTTTAAATAACCAGCTAATATTAATTTATATTAACTAAGAATATAGAAAACTTTATATTACTGTAATTGTCTAGATTGGAAATGTGTGGGTAAAATATTTTTTTCAACACATAATGTTTTAAACACTATTATTTTTTTAACTCTACATTTGTGCAGTAAAACTAACTTCTACATTTATCATTTTCATTCATGGAGATAACATGGGAAATTTTGTTTTTTGGGATTTATGTCACTTGGTGGAAAACAAACACACTTTTAACATGAAAATGACGTGAAATTACCCCTACAACCAATAGATGGCAGCAGAGAACCAGGCATTAGCTCATTTGCCATTTCTACTCCCTTTTATAGTTCTTTACTTTTCACGTGTTTTGCTTGTGGATTTATTATAAAATAAATATTAAATAAAATTTTAGCAATTTGATTGCACTGAAGTATGAAGTATAGCAAGATTAGAAAAAAATCACGAAGTCTCATGCCATTTAGATGAAAGGAATTTCATAAGCCCAGATTTTTTTACAGTGGATGGGAAACGGTCTTAAATTGCTCCCGCATTAATTATGTAAACTGCATTTATGACAAAGAACTACACAGATGCAGATATCATAATTTATAAATAAATGCACGTACGTTGTCCCTTGCTTTTGACGCTGGCGCTGGTACAGATTGAAGAATGCGCTGAATAACGCAGACTAAAATACGTGGAAATAGGTTTTCATATGAGTTTTAAAGGGAACTGAGGCGATCACGAATTAGTGTACATATTACTAATTTAGTTAATGGGAAACTTTAAGTGTGGCCGGCTGGAAATTTAGGGGGGTTAAAACCCTCCCAAGGGCCTGTGTTGGGAGCTCCGTGTCGTCGCGTCACGCCGGATGCATCCCTCACAGGTTGGGGGGCGATCATGAGTGGTCGCTCAGCTCAAGGTCTATGGCAGGACCATCATCTATCCTGGCACATAAACTGCTTGGAGATGGTGGCAGTGCTCTGAAGCACTTCCTTCCAGACCTCAGGGGCCATCATGTGCTAGTTCGAACAGACAACACATCCGTGGTCTCGTACATAAACCATCAGGGGTGTCTGAGATTGCGCCTGTTATACAAGCTGGCTCGCCAGGTCCTTCTGTGGGCCCAAGGGAAACTGCTTTCTGTCAGGGCAGTTTATATCCCAAGGCATTTTAATGTGGAAGCAGAAATCCTGTCGAGGCAGGGGCCGAGGCCCGGGGAATGGAGACTCCACCCCGAGGTGGTGGAGCTCCTGTGGGAGAACTTTGGCAGAGCAGAGGTGGATCTGTTCGCATCATCAGAAACATCTCACTGTCGTCTGTGGTTCTCCCTAACTCATCCAGCTCCTCTGGGACTGGACGCCATGGTACAGGAGTGGCCGAGGCTGCCCCGTATGCATTTCCCCCGATTGCTCTGCTTCCAGGAGTTCTAGAGAGAGTTCGCCGGGACGGGGCCCGTCTGTTGCTAGTAGCCCTGTGCTGGCCGGCCCAAGTATGGTTCTCGGACATAGTGTTTCTCCTTGACGGCTCTCCTCTGGAGATTCCGATCAGGAGGGACCTGCTCTCTCAGGTGAAAGGGTCAATCTTACACCCTCGCCCAGAGCTGTGGAAACTGTGGGCTTGGCCTATGAGGGGGCCGACCTCATAAGTTCTGGTCTCTCAACTGAGGTTGTGGAGACTATTCTACACACTAGAGCTCCCTCCACGAGGAAACTTTATGCCCTGAAGTGGAAACTTTTCACTTCATGGTGCGGAAATCACCAGTGGGACCCAGTTAACTGCCCGGTGGGTGCAGTGCTGGACTTCCTGCAGGAAAGATTCTCAGCAGGGTTAGCCCCCTCCACAATAAAGGTGTATGTGGCGGCCCTAGCTGCTTACCATACTGCTTTGGGTGATGTATCTTTGGGGCGACACCCTCTGATTACGCGTTTCCTTCGTGGTACTTTGAGGTTAAGACCTGCAGTTCGCACTGGGGTGCCGGCCTGGGACTTGGCTATTGTGTTACAGTGCCTTTCAGAGGCTCGTTTCAAGCCTATTGAAGAAGTTCCTGAGAAGTTTCTCACACTTAAAACTATCTTTTTTGCTTGATATTACGTCTCTCAAGAGAACATGAGACATTCAAGCTCTTTCGGTGGCACCCTCGTGCTTGGAGGTTCCTAAGGTTCCTACTAATGTTGTAAGACCAGTTATACTGCAGGCCTTTTGTCCTCCTCCCTTCCGGACGTCAGACGAGGAAAAGCTTAATCTGCTCGGCCCTGTGCGGACATTAGACGCTTATGTCCACAGAGCTTCCCTGTGTGGAAAAGCTGAACAACTGTTCGTGTGTTTCGGGTCACCTAGAAAGGGGTGCCCGGCATCTAAGCAGAGAATGAGCAAGTGGGTGGTCGAGGCCATTTCACTTGCTTATGAGGCGGCCGGTCAGCCTTCACCTTTGGCTGTATGGGCCCACTCTACTAGGAGTATGGCTGCTTCTAAAGCTTTATTGTCAGGAGTTTCCCTACAAGAAGTGTGTGATGTGGCAGGCTGGTCCTCGCCGCATACTTTTGTGAGGTTTTATGAACTTGACCTCAGCTCTACAACGGGGGCATGGGTGCTCGCTTCATAGTGCACAATGTTCACACGGCATCTGGCTCCTATGGAGACATGGGTATAGCTTTCCCACAGCGGTGACGCAGCACGAGTTCCCTTGAAAGGGAACGTCTCGGTTACGCATTTAACCTTAGTTCCCTGAAGAGGAAACAAGACGCTGCGTCGCCCTGCCATACTTTCCAGAAGCTGACTGTGTTTGGTGCAGGTGTGCTTTATAGATTCCTGGTTGATGACGTCACCCGCCTATGACGTTCTGTCACTCCATTGGACTGATTCCATACGTGCTTCATGACGCAATCATGCAGATGCATTCCCACAGCAGTGACGCAGCGTCTCGTTCCCTCTTCAGGGAACTAAGGTTACATGTGTAACCGAGACAAATTTACTCATAGACCCACACTGAAATCCTTATATGTCTGGAATTGAACGATACGTTTTTAAAGAATCAAAATTTGAAAGAATATTTAGATATCTTTAATACTTCTTGAGTTACAGACATGCAAACTTTGGGGAAAAAAACATGAAAAGTGCTTTTCCCCCATTTTTTAACTGTCACTGTTGGCATATAATGCAACAAAGATTGCTGACGTCAACAGATTTTACTTATAGACCAACCGATCTCTGTGTAAAAATAAAATAATGATGCTGCAATCTTTCTAAAGTCACCCCTCTAATTTGGCTCCACATCTAAGGTGAAAATTGTCATTTTGACCCATCTACAGTGGGGAGAACAAGTATTTGATACACTGCTGATTTTGCAGGTTTTCCTACTTACAAAGCATGTAGAAGTCTGTAATTTTTATCATAGGTATACTTCAACTGTGAGAGACGGAATCTAAAACAAAAATCCAGAAAATCACATTGTATGATTTTTTAAATAATTAATTTGCATTTTATTGCATGACATAAGTATTTGATCACCTACCAACCAGTAAGAATTCCGGCTCTCACAGACCTGTTAGTTTTTCTTAAAGAAGCCCTCCTGTTCTCCACTCATTACCTGTATTAACTGCACCTGTTTGAACTCGTTACCTGTATAAAAGACACCTGTCCACACACTCAATCAAACAGACTCCAACCTCTCCACAATGGCCAAATTGTAGACCTGCACAAGGCTGGGATGGGCTACAGGACAATAGGCAAGCAGCTTGGTGAAAAGGCAACAACTGTTGGCGCAATTATTAGAAAATGGAAGAAGTTCAAGATGACGGTCAATCTCCCTCGGTCTGGGGCACCATGCAAGATCTCAACTTGTGGGGCATCAATGATCATGAGGAAGGTGAGGGATCAGCCCAGAACTACACGGCAGGACCTGGTCAATGACCTGAAGAGAGCTGGGACCACAGTCTCAAAGAAAACCATTAGTAACACACTACGCCATCATGGATTAAAATCCTGCAGCGCACGCAAGGTCCCCCTGCTCAAGCCAGTGCATGTCCAGGCCCGTCTGAAGTTTGCCAATGGCCATCTGGATGATCCAGAAGAGGAATGAGAGAAGGTCATTTGGTCTGATGAGACAAAAATAGAGCTTTTTGGTCTAAACTCCACTCACAGTGTTTGGAGGAAGAAGAAGGATGAGTACAACCCCAAGAACACCATCCCAACCGTGAAGCATGGAGGTGGAAACATCATTCTTTGGGGATGCTTTTCTGCAAAGGGGACAGGACGACTGCACCGTATTGAGGGGAGGATGGATGGGGCCATGTATCGCGAGATCTTGGCCAACAACCTCCTTCCCTCAGTAAGAGCATTGAAGATGGGTCATGGCTGGGTCTTCCAGCATGACAACGACCCGAAACACACAGCCAGGGCAACTAAGGAGTGGTTCTGTAAGAAGCATCTCAAGGTCCTGGAGTGGCCTAGCCAGTCTCCAGACCTGAACCCAATAGAAAATCTTTGGAGGGAGCTGAAAGTCCGTATTGCCCAGCGACAGCCCCGAAACCTGAAGGATCTGGAGAAGGTCTGTATGGAGGAGTGGGCCAAAATCCCTGCTGCAGTGTGTGCAAACCTGGTCAAGAACTACAGGAAACGTATGATCTCTGTAATTGCAAACAAAGGTTTCTGTACCAAATATTAAGTTCTGCTTTTCTGATGTATCAAATACTTATGTCATGCAATAAAATGCAAATTAATTACTTAAAAATCATACAATGTGATTTTCTGGATTTTTGTTTTAGATTCCGTCACTCACAGTTGAAGAGTACCTATGATAAAAATTACAAATTTTGTTCTCCCCATTGTACAAAATGGTGGATTACACAGTAAATATTCATCCATGCCATTTAATATTTTGTCTTTATTCTCCATTTATGTATTTGTTTCACCAGAAAAAAAAGAGATTAAAATCAAAATTTTAGCTGTGGACCTATCAACCTACCTGTGGTTGATTTGACATGGAATGACCCTAGATTATAATTGGAGTGAGCTGATATTAACTTCCTCCAGACCAGTTCGTTTTCAATGACAGCTTTAGCACACAAGTAGGTTGATTTAATTGAGTGCAAAAGCTAATGGTATCGCCTTTCCACCGCGAGAGATATGTGCTTGCAGTCTAAAAAGCTTTTTTCACACAAAATCAAATTTTGGAAGGCAAGATATAGTCAAAATAACTACAATTGTGGCTTTTCAATAACGTCGGCAAACTATGCAGATCCGATTAGCATACTGTTTTGTTACAGAAACCTCCCTGGTAGCGGGGCCATTTACAGGCTAAGCTTTTAATTTCCTGTCAAGAGACTGTTTTTTGTCAAAGCCCTGCCTTTTTCCCCAATCAAATTTTTGGTGAAAGCCGTCTCTGATCTTAAGGACTGTCGGGGAGTTAAGCATCTCGAGTAATGAAGATTATCAGTGCTCATTTGATGAGGCTAATTATGAAAATCTTTTCTGGAGATAAAATCTAGCTCTATTAATTACTCCAATCTACACCGCACTGATATTATCCACCATGTTCTTCACACTTCAAACCATCTGGATGTGGAAGACACTGATGTCGTCATAAATCAATTAAACTCTGAGCCGCTTTTGAGCGACATTTCATAACTGCGGACGAAATGAATGAATGGATTTGCTGAAAACAAAGGTTAAACAACTCACCGATTTTAGGTGTGTGTGACCCAGTGAGATCCAGATGGCTGGTGTAGTCGTGTTGATGGTTATCTGTCAAAAGAAAATGAAGGAAAAACTGGTGTGGTTTAATGTATTCCATACTAATTAATTAACGTGACAGAGTCGGTGCCATTTCTACACAGAAAACACAGCATTCCTGACACTTTATCCATTCGGCAGATGCTTCTGGAAGACAATATGGCTTTGTTTACAGTAGAAAACATCTGTACAGCACTCAAAAGAAATCCCTCGAGACTTATCAAGAACACGTATAGAAAAGTTTCAGAGAGGAAAACAGGATTAAATCAACATCTAAACTGTAATAACCACAGCTTCAAAAGCCTTTAAACAAATAAACAAAAAAAAAAAAAAATAAAATAAAACCAATATTGCTCCATTTCTGCTAGACATCAGCGTTTACTCTTGAAACTGAAATTAAACTATATGATCTCAGGGATACAGGGTTTATAAAAGGGCTCAGGGCTCGAAATTAACTTTTTTACTTGGTAGCACTGGTGCTCCCAACTTCAAAAAATCAGGAGCACCAGCAAAAATTTAGGAGCACCACAACTAAAATATTTATACATTATATTATATAATGTTTAAATGTGTGTGTGTGTGTGTGTGTCATGTGCAAATAAATCTGTCATTCAATTGTCAGAATAAAAAAGTTGCTTGTCTGGAAAAAATAGTAATTTTGTGTTATAAATATAATTTATTCTGAAGCAATATTCTTACCAGTGTTCTATCATAGCCTATTTAAATCTGCATATTTGTGATATTTACCCTGTGAGGGCTTTTTTTTACCTTTTATAAAGGGCATTTTTCCCTGATCTTATTAAATGTATGCTTCGTCTTTCATTTTAAATTATTACATTTGATCAATAAATTCAATTAGAATAATAATACACTATAGGGCTGTTGCCAATCAAATTAAATCATTTACACTGAAAAATTACAATTGCATCGAATAATGTTATGAGATTGTTTTAAATATATTTTGAATATACAAATAAGAAATGTTGGAAAGAATGATACTTTAAACATGCCAGTAGGTGGCGCAGTGACCGTCTTAATGAGTCATTGAGTCATTCATTCAAAGGATTCGTTCAAACGGCTGATTCATTCAAGAATGAGGCAGATGTTATGAATGGGTCATTGAACCTTTGACAACCGATTCGTTCAAAATGCTGAATCATTCGGTAATGAAACACGGCTGAGTGTTGCTGTGAGACGCGCTGTTGTTCTGCTGTGATCTTTGGAACTATTTTCGCTGCTGAAACAGAACAAAAACAGTCAATATTGCGTCTAAAGTGTAAGTGACTTGATTTTAACTGTTTATTGAACTGTTGTATGAAATCAGTGTCACATTTTTAATCTTAGTGTGTGCTGCTGCTCTGATTTGTTTTGATTTCTCCTGGAGAGGCTGCGCGAGCCTCAACAGCGCAACCTTACTGTCAGTAACATTACAGTGCATACATTATTATACATTAAATTAAATTAAATCAGAATCATTCTCATGTTTTGGTGATTGCTTAGTTAATTTTGACGTTTTAATCTGGCTCTTTCACTTGCCCCTTCAAAAAATATTTCTCTTCTTCAGCTCTTTACATTTTGCGCGCTAGTTAGCTCCCTGTCACGTGACAACGGAGCGCAGTTGCCTAAAGTGTGCTTTAAAGTTAAGAGCGTATTGGTTATTTATAGAACAGTGGACCGGTTACTGTATCAGCTCACAGCACATACTGTGCAGTAACTAGCGAACATTATGTAGAGAAATGAAAACAGGTCGCACCTCAACAATTATTTGCACTCGCACAAATTCTCCCAAATATATTTTGAGATCGCACAGATTCAATTTCGGGCGCATATGCGACCAAAATTGTCGCAATTTCGAGCCCTGGGGCTGCATGGAAATAACCAGATTTCTACATTTTCTGAAGAAGTGAGTGATGTTTACATCACATAAAAGTTTGGAATTTTTTTTAAATTTTAAAAAAAAAAGTGTTTAATGCTCACCAAGGCTGCATTTATTTGATCAAAAATACAGTAAAAATCCGAAATATTATTACAATTCAAAATAAGTGTTTTCTATGTGAATACATGTTAAAATGTAACTTATTCCTGTGATCAAATCTGAATTTTCAGCATCATTACTCCAGTCTTCAGTGTCACATGATCCTTCGGAAATCATTCTAATATGATGATTTGATGCTCAAGAAACATTTCTGATTATTATCAATGTTGAAAACAGTTGTGCTGCTTCAAATGTTTGTGGAAACCGGTATAGTGTATGTGCTGCAGGAAGAGTTATAAATGTCAATACTTTGAGCAAAAGCAATTGACCCTTCACCAGGACTTTGATTGACAGGCGACATTGACATTGATCTGACCAATCAAAACGCTGAATCTGCCATTTTGTCCGACAAACAAACAAACCAGGAGAGTTAGTAGATTAACGTCAGTGGATTTGAACTTGAAAAATGGTGTGTACTGATGTCTTTCCATGTTCGAAACAACATACCTTCTGATGTTCATTCATGTTTATTTGGTGCTATAGAGTGGTGCAGGTATGACGTCACTTTGTAGGCCAACCGGCAGTTAGCATCACACTGGCTCCCTCGAGAAATACCCAATAGGATTTTCCCATAGGCTTTTGGATTATCGCAAAAAACAAACTCTGTGATCAACAAAAGTTTATGATACTTGCACGTTTTGTCCATCAAGATAATTATTACAGATGAACACAACTTTTCACAAATTTTGAAGCCTAAATGCAGTCGCCAGAAGTAAAAAGCTAAAGGTAATATAAACGGACTACACCACGATCCCACAAATTCAATGTCACCATCACTAAGCTTTCGACAACTCTTCCGGTTTTTATCTAAAAACATTTTCCCAGAATGTTTGAGTTAGACTAGTTTATAAGAGCACAATTATGAGCATAATGAGGCTGTAAAGGCGGACTGAGTTTACCTGTTTGGCCTGATGACGTTTAATCTCCCCGACAGCCTCTGTAGTCCCATTTAGCCACTTGTTAGCAACCGCCTTTTTCAAGACACGTAACAGCTTAAAAAAAAATCACGAGTGGGGTAATACAGACGTATTTTATGTCGTAGAATAAAACGTGAAAGTGTCTTGAGCTTGTGTTCACCACAGACCTTATTTCAGCCATTTAACCAAAATCCCATTCAAAAAACCCATTGACTTTGGAACGAGGGAACCGGAAGTGCTAAAATGCTAACTCGCTTCCGCGTATGATATCATACCTGCACCACTCTATAACTAGTAGTAAAGAGATGATCGGTTCATGTGTCGCTTGAACTGAGGTGTTACAGTGATCTGTCACGACACATTAAAGAGCCACAAAACTAGGGCTGCACCGATATGAACATTTTGGCCGATACGATAACCGATAATTCTTTGTATTTAAAAGCCGATAACCGATATATTGGCCGATAAATCTGAATCCAAATTTTTATATAATTTTGAGAGCCTGATTAGGCAAAAACAAAAGTCCCACCATTAAAAGCCATGTCCCAAGCACACAATTATAATGTTCTCATGTAGCCTATATGAAAGACTTGAAGTGATTCCAATCATATTTTAAGCAATTCAAACCATCATGGCGAACAGTGCACATGTGAAGTGTCTCAGCTGAAGGAAAAATCCATTATTTATCAGCTTTAATATATCTGCCTTATTTTCTCATGGGGCCGATAACGATAACATTAAAAATGAACATATATTGGCCAAGATATGGTGGCCGATATATTGTACATCCCTACACAAATTTGTTGTATTTATTGTTTGAATTTCTTAGTAACTTAGTTTCTTGAGACTTAGTAACCTGCTCTGTCTTGTCTGTTGGTGCGTTGTCAGTGTCCTCTCTGCTCCACGATGTATTTTCCGAAGGGTCAGTTGACATAGCAAACACTATTAGGCTACTTATTACCACAGCTGTGTTGTAAAAGTAAATCAAAAAATATTCAAAATTACTGAGCGTTTTAATGTTCTGAAGTTTGGAATCACACTTGCTAATTTTTAAGGACTCATCTAAGGTTTTTATATACCCCGTGACACTTCAATGTCATTTACACAATTATATCTCATTAGCCAACGAGATCATGGATAACAACGGCATGCAAACCCAGCGTGTTTATATGTGATTAACATCAGCAGATTTGACCGGGTTTAATTTTCCTACAATGCAGAAGCAAATCAGCAATGACAGACTGTCTGGTTACACCAATCCTCTCGAAGCGCTTAGAGTGAAAAAAGCTTGTAAACAACAACGTTCGCATGATTTTCTTTAACATTAATGAGAAGACTCACTCTAAAACAAAGATTTACTTTTCTCTCTGCATGTCCTGGCCATCCAACTCAAAACACAGAGAGGAAAAACAGGTTGTGTTTGGGGTAATCAGTGTGCAGCTTTCAAACATCACAGAGCTTGTTCGGTCTCGTCTGGTTTGTGGATTTGAGGGTGAAAGCAGAACAGACAAGCGCAGATGACTAAGTGCATTTCCACAGCAGAAAACACAGTCCAATTACACAATGTAGCGCTGCATGCTAAAGCGGCAGGACCGCTAGCTGCTGTCCCACTCAAACGGGCCGCTTTGATCAAGGGACCAATTATCCCGTCTTCACTCTGCTGTGTAAATGAACTTGTTTGGTGCTTTCAGACAGGAAACAGCTTTCCTTTGCTTCACACGGACACACACACACTTTGCAGCCTAAATACACAAACCGAAAACTGCTTTTCATCCGAAATGACTAAGAAAGTCAGGAGAGTGTTTGAAAGAAGAAATATCTCTGGATGGAACTTTGCTGAAGGCTTTACATCACACCTGAAAACAGTCAGCTAAAGTGAAGCTTTCAGAATGCACGAAAGACTCCGAGTTTGTTTTTGAACATGCAGAGATGGGATCAATTAGCTTCAAACGGTGATCCAAAACATCTTCAGCTCAACGTTGACAGGACAACAACACACGCTGTCAAAGCACAGCAGTCCCTACATGCAGCGGTGGAATCTGTGCCAATATCTGCAATGCCTTTCAGGGTTACTGGATAATACACATCAAATAAAGCACAACAGATACTTCCACTGAAATTTTTCCACTGATTTTTTTTCCCATAACGATTCCAAAAAATTCTTCAGTAACAAAATGTTCTAAATGTTGAACTAAACCAACCAGCTCCAAGAAAAATCTGAATGTTACACTTTTTGAAGCAAAACGTATAAGAAAAAAAAAACAGGTATGCATATTTAATTGGGTAATGTCTAATTTGCTTATATTATTTGCTTAATTATTTACTGTTTTGATATACTATGATTAATCAACTGGGGACTTTATGGTGATATCTATTAGCCCTATTCACCTGTAGTGTCTTGTCTTAATGTAAGGAAGTAGAATTAAAATGAATTTAAAAATTCACAAAATAAAAGAAATTCATGTAACTTTGCTTTGACAAAGTGGATGGATGGATTGATTGATTAATTGATTACTCATTTGAGACTGTCTGTCTATCTATCTGTCATCTTTGATAGAGATGAATTTCTATCAAATGCAATTCAATAAACTCATGCCATTACAGTTTAATTTTCTATGTGTTGTGGCCAATTTAATTCAAATTCAGACTATTGAATTGAAAGGGAGATCATTTTTCAGTCCAACCCTGATAGGTGGTATAGTTTTTCATGGGGAATTTGCCAATTAAAGCCAATAAGAAGAAATAAGAAAAAGGATATATCATCACTTATGGTACGTATGGTACTTAGAAAGACCAACTTATGGTAAGTCTGTCTATGAAAATTATGTTAAATACCACTAAAAATGTTTAATCTCAAATTTTGTTTCAGCTTTTAGTTGCTGAATAAATGTATCATGGCTCACAAATACATCAGTGAATTCATTATTTCTACAATGACATCAGCTTCCCTTCACCAGACATCAATTAAAAAATGGTGCTCTTCGACGTGACACGCACTGTCCCTTAAAGTTACTTTCAAGTGGTGCATTCTCTAAATTTACATTTTTTGATGAAGATTCTCAGCCCTGGTGTCAAAACCAAATGTCAAACAGCCCCTCAAGCACTGGAAGTTATTTCTACATCCCTCGTTTCCTAAAAACAGGGTCACAACCCTCGCCCTCCAAGTCAGTTATGCAGCACATGGGTGTGACCTCATTATACGATCACGCTAAGAAATTAAAATGATCCGTTTCAACGCCTGTAGCTTGTTACCAAGATTATTATAGTTAACAAAAAGCACAATAATAGTAGTCCACATTTTTGCACTATATTCCAAGTCTTCTGAAATCATTTGATAGCTTTATGAGAAACAGACCCAAATTTAAATTATTCACTGAAAGTCTTTCTCTTATTATGTTTTTTGGAGTTTGGTGACTTTGGGGAAAGAACCGTGACCATTTTGTGAAAGTACGGGTTTGGAAAGACATGAGGGTGATGCTATTCCTTTAATAAAACACACAGTGCTGCTTTGTGTATTAAGTAGATTACATAAATTGTGTGAATTATTTGCTGAATTCAGTCTAGCACATAAATGAATCTGTACCTAGAAAAAAAGGCAGAGTTATTCAACAGACAGTGACAAAATTCCCCAAGGCTTGAACAAAGCACTTTCTGAAGTGTCCTGCATGCGGCAAACACTTGTGGATGTTAATCAAACACTGAGAGATCTCCGAGCGGCCACTGTACAACACACTCCAGCTGACCTGATTAACACGAGCCTCGTTTCTGGGGAATTTATTCATTTCAATAAAACACACAGCTGAAAATATCACTGACGGTCTGACTAAACGGCTTTCAGACAAGATTTTGAAACAAAAAAGAATAATAATTTCTTCATCATAGTGTGATAGAACTATGGTAACTTGATATTATCTACCCATTGTGAAAAAGATTATTTATTTTGCTATAATGCCTGAATGCACTGCAAAAAAAATAATTTTGAAAACATTGTGGATATTGGCTTAATAAATGACTTCTAAATAACTATCCCCATGCACAAAAATGCAGTACTCATAGCTTAAAGGAATAGTTCAATTCAAAATGAAAATTTCCTGATTTTACTCACCCCCCATCTCATCCAAGAAGTTCATGTCTTTCTTTCTTCAGTCGAAAAGAAATTAAGTTTTTTCAGGAAAATTTTTTTCTCCATATAATGGACTTCTATGGCAACCAACGGGTTGAAGGTCCAAATCAATGCAGTTTCATAGGGCTTCGAAGGGCTTCAGAGGCTCTGCACGATCCCAGCTGAGGAATAGGGTCTTATCTAGCGAAGCCATCGGCCATTTTCTAAAAAAAATAAAAATGTATATACTTTTTAACCTAAACTGCTCATCTTGCGCTGCTCTGCGACTTGCCAAGGATTACGTAATCACGTCGGAAAGGTCACGCTAGATGTAGGCAGAAGTACCACCCCCGTGTTTACAAAGCGCATGTGCGAAGACTAATACAAACGTCATTTAGCAAAAAAAGGTACAACAATGATGTCGGACAACTTTGAAGTTGGAGATGGAGTTTTTTTGGGTAAAGGGCGTTTGTATTTGTCTTCTCACATTCGCTTGGGGCGGTACTTCTGCCTACGTCTAGCGTGACCTTTCCAACGTGATTACGTAATACGTGGCGCACCGCAGAGCAGTGCAAGGTGAGCAATTTAGGTTAAAAAGTATATACATTTTTTTTTTTTTTTTTTTTTTTTTTTAAATGACCGATGGTTTTGCTAGATAAGACCCCTTTTCTCGTCTGGGATCGTGCAGAGCCTCTGAAGCCCTTCGAAGCCCTTTGAAACTGCATTGATTTGGACCTTCAACCTGTTGGTTGCCACTGAAGACCATTATGTGGAGAAAAATCCTGGAAAGTTTTCCTTTAAAAACTTAATTTCTTTTCGACTGAAGAAAGAAAGACACGAACACCTTGGATGAGATAGGGGTGAGTAAAGTATCAGGAAATTTTCATTTTGAAGTGAACTAATCCTTTAAGGTCTTCACTTAAAATTAAAAATGTATATTCATTGAGCATATTTAATTGTGCTCAGTCAATCTATCATTTCGAAGTTAAATATGTTGGCTGAACAAGTCCTACATCCACAAAAAAAAAAACCTAGGCTATACGCTGTATACTCACGCGCAAAATGTGCCTAAGGAAAACCTTTGGTATGGAGAATTCAAATGCGGATGGACGGGAGGGCGAGTGGATCCGAACCACCTGGTGCTGAAGACCGAAACAAACATTCCCAAGAGAATACAGATATTCATCGTCACAAGTTTCAAGACGTTGGTGAGTATTGAACACTAAAATTATTATCCAAAGTTTTGCTTTAGGACCTGGTATGAAGTCTAAAAGGCATTTTGTAGAATCGCGAGTTCATGCATTCATTTGTTTCATGATCGTGTTTTCCCCGGTTTCCACATAATTATCTGATGGTAGCCAATAGTTTCATTTTCCTCGTATCATATATATACAAAATAATAAGTAATAAGTAAAATAAGTAATTTGTGTGATATGTGCGCAATGCTGAACACAGTGCCGTTAGGTTGCAGTTGGTGTCGATCTCTTGAAGGGCTTATTGCCTTTTAATATCAAACATGTCAAGCTTGTGATTTTCTTATTCATTCATTCGTTTTTTATCGTTCTTGTCAGTAATTTTAAGCAGTCCTGAAAAGCTGGATATATTTACATACCACGAAATAAACGATAAAGCAAAATCTACATCGACTGGCATTAATATATATTTCTGAAATATTTCATCCTAATAGCTAAAAGGAAAACAAGAAAAGAAATTATATTTTGGATAAAGAAAAAAAAAAAAGAGGGCTTTTTCATAAGTTTTTCACCAGAATAAAGCTAAATAAATAAATCAAGGTTATCATTACTTTAAATAAAACAAAAATTAACTGAAATGATAAATAAAAAAAACTTGGTTGAAATACTAAACTCAAAAATAAAAATGTAATAAAAACCACAGCAAAATTACTAAAACTTAAACTAAAATGAAAATGAAAACAGAAAATATAAAAATAAATTCTAATTCAAAATATTAACAAAAGCTATAATAGTATGCTGCGTTTACGGCATGTCGTAATTACCGTAATTTCCTAGATGACAACCCGTGACGCTGTACTCGGAGTAGTTCACGTCCTCGGAATTATGCGTTTCTATGGCAAAATTAACTTGAAGCGGTCATGTGGTACAAGTCAGAGCACTCAGAAAATTACCAGTTTACAAGTTGTAATTACAAGTTCTACAAGGACGTAAACACTTTTTACAAGTTGGAATCTAGTAATTACGGTACGACATGGCACGAACGCACCTATGTATCAGTTGCCCTGTTTACACCTTGCATTAAGATGCGTTTTGGTCAGTCGGATCACAAGTGGACGACACTAAATACAGGAGTAAACGGGGTCTAAAACGTTTTGAGCTTGTCCACTTTCAACCACTTCCAGAGGTAGTCGAAAAACACATTAGACCGGATTGCTTTTGTAGTGTAAACGCTCATGTGGTCGAATGTGTTCAAACAGCCACAAAAGACCGTCTACTCTCCGCCTACTGACCCAATGCAGAAACATTATAGGAAGCGCACTAGCCAGATGGGATTTAAACTGTCGGCTGAAGACCCAAGTTTGGTTTGAAGATAAAAACTGTCCCAAGCATGTTCTCTCACCATTCCTGATTTCTAACACACACTCACAGCGTTCGGCTGGTCTTGCATCTGTCAGAGCAGAAACTAAAGCTGATGCTCTCTGTGTGTTTTTCTGTCGTCTCTGGTCGCATTCATATGTACATGCACAAGCTTATTTCATCCATTAGATCGAAAGATCTGAAAAAAAAAAACATACATTTACCCACCCATAGGACAGAAGTGGTTTAAAGTGGACAAAAGAGATGGATTAAAACACCAGGTGTAAACGGGAATGTGTCTCCCTCGTCTACTTGTGATCCGATTGACCAAAATGCATCTTAATACCAGGTGTAAACAGGGCCAATACGATACTAATATAAATCTGTTCACTATGCAAAAAAAGTCTCGGTTACGTATGGTAACCCTCGTTCCCTGAAGGAGGGAACGGAGACGTACGTTGGACGTCACCGACGAATTGGGATCACTTCTGGGAGCCCCTATCAGCTTCGAGATATAGAGAATGGGCCAATGGCCATTGGCGTGCGAGATTTGCATCTCACGCTCCGCCCCGCACCGCGGGTATAAAGCGGAAGGAGATGCAGCACACCTTTGTTTTTCACTGAGGAGCTGAACTAGTGACTCGGCCATGCAGTGATTGTACAGCAACTGTGGCGACGGGACGTACAACGAATTGGGATCCCTTTGGAAAACACCACAGTTACTACCACTTCCAGCGCCCAGTGAAAGCCCCTCAGAAAGTCTGTTCAGGGCAGGAAACTCACGCAGGGAGTGTCACTGCTGCTGTTCCGCAAGACCCACTCAGCAGAGTATTGGATACCGCTGGGAAAGCGTGCCCAGGGGGGCCGCTGCGGAAGCCACATCCTACCCGTAGGGAGGTATCCTGTGGAATATACACGTATGGACTGGCCGTGGGCCAATTTGGGTACCAAAATTTTCACCAAAAGAGCAGTTTCCAAAATCTCTGGGTGCCAAGAGAGCGCGCTTGGCGGTGTACGACGCTCCCATGCCTTGTCACCCTCCGGTGGGCGGACGCCCTCGGCGACGAGCAGGTGGAGGTGCTGCGACTGGCGGCTGGGTGGAGATAGCAGCTGACCGCCGGGGCAGGATGTGCTTAATGGCCTCTGTCTGCTTCTGGGAGGCCGAGAACTGCTGGGCAAAGCTCTCGACTACGTCGCCGAACAACCCGGCCGAGGAGATGGGGGAGTCCAGGAACCGATATTTATCGGTCTCCCTCATGTTGGTCAGGTTGAGCCAGAGGTGTCGCTCCTGGACCACGAGCGTGGACATCGCCTGACCGATGGAACGGGCGGTGACTTTCGTCGCCCTCCCGGAGGAGCTCTGGGTCAGGCCTACCCTCGTACATGTCCATGAGTGCCTGGGCCTGGTGCACCTGGAGCAACACCATGGCATGCAAAGCGGACGCAGCCTGCCCACAGGCCTTGTAAGCCTTCCCAATCAGACTGGAAGAGAACTTACAGGCCTTGGAGGGGTGGCGCGGGTCACCGCGCCAGTTGGAAGCGGACGCCGGACACAGTTGCATCGCGACGGCCCGTTCCACCGGCGGGATTCCCACGTACCCCTTGGCTGGCCCGCCGTCGAGGGTAGTGAGGAGGGAGGAGCCACTCGGCTTGTTTCTGGCAGAAAAAGGTGCCGTCCACGATCTCGTGAGCTCCTCATGCACCTCCGGGAAGAAAGGCACCCGAGAAACCATTCGTCCAACCTAGAAGGCTCGGGACACGGTGGAGGGTTCCACACGAGCCCGACCTTTTCGGTGGCCCGCGAAAGCATAGCCGTCAACTCAGGGTCTGGGAGAGTCGTGGCGGCCGAGTCTTCATCCTCCGAGGACTGGAACTCCCCCTCCGATGCAGCGATCGACATCTGTTCGTCTGCTGGAGCCCTGAAGGTCACCACTGGACGCCCATGGGAGGGGCCAGCGGTTTCCTCCGGAAGCTCTACTGGCTGCGGCGCTTCAGAGGGAATAGGGGCCCGCGGAGGCTAACTCGGCGGGTTTGCCCTAAACGTGATCCTCAGGTCACCCTGGCTATTCGTCGAAGTAGGTCTATTCTGCTGGGCAGGAATAGCACTAGATCGAGGCATAGGTAAGGGGACTCCACCCTCCCGAAGGTAGGCGAGTCTCAACCTAAGCGCCGAGATAGTCATGTTCCCGCAGTGGGAACATGAACTATCCACAAAAGCTGCCTCAGCGTGCTGAATGCCCAGGCACGTGAGACAACGATTGTGACCGTCAGCTGGCGACAGGGAACGACCGCATCCAGAAACGCACAGGTGGAATGACATCTTGAAAAAGATGCAGTGTCACACCCGTGTTGCTCTTTTAGAGGAAACCACTCTTTTAATAGTGCTGAAGCACCCAGGGACAACCGCGGCAGAATCACAGGGAATAGTGCAGCCTTTGTCTGCTCTCACTGTGTGGAACGCCCTCACCGAACCAACAGGAAATACTGTGAAAACAGCAGTTTTCAACCCGGAAGTGAGCACGCGGTTGCGCTGCAGTGTGCCTTTTCCCCAGCACAAGGCGATCTCTCTCGAATTCGCTCTCTCTCTCTGCTTGATAGGCGCAGGAACAGTCTGTCTTCATCAACGTCGTTTGGCTCCGAAGTGAATGACAAAGGTGCGCTGCATCTCCTTCCGCTTTATACCCGCGGTGCGGGGCAGAGCGCGAGATGCAAATCTCGCACGCCAATGGCCATTGGCCCGTTCTCTATATCTCAAAGCTGATAGGGGCTCCCAGAAGTGATCCCAATTCGTCGGTGACGTCCGACGTACATTGAACGTGACCAACTGAAAGGGAACTTAATGCTCTTAGGCTTCATTTTCTTAATGCAAAACATTTTTCTATATTTATCCATTTGATTCTGGGGTGAAACATGGACATGTTTTCCATAAGCTTCACCCATATGTTTGAGCATATGCGATTTTATGCAACAAAAAAAAATTCTGGGTAGTTGCCAGGCTGTTTCAAAGCTATTGCTAAGATGGTCTTGAGTGTGTTGCTATGTGATTGCTAGGGTGTTTCTTACTGGCTCAAGTGAAAAGCATCCTGCACCCTTGAGTCTCTATGATATTCTGCTCTCTATATACGGCTCGGTCCCTCCTTCAAAGTAAGTCATCCGTTTGCTTAATGAGTCAGATTGTTCAGAAAATGAATAGCACACCTCTCCTTAACAGACTAGATCTCATATCTATCATACAAATGCTGCGGAAGGCCTTTACAGCACCTTTCAGCATCACATTGGCACAGGAGCAGCAGCTGTCTGTTGCTTTAAGAGCGAGAGCTCACATCCAGGCCGCTTTCTAAATGTAAGTGCCCTACATTGACGGTCTGCAGGGGGAACGGGCCATTTCACAACTCTCAGCTGGCAATGGGGATCAAACTGCTCTGTGCGGCTTTGCCTCCATTCCGCCAGCAGCCCTTTCAGAGGAGCTCTAATTTCTGTCCGGAACAGATGGAGGAATCAACTTGCTTTAAAGTCAACACCAAACCAAAACTGACCCTATTTATTTACTTTCTTAATGCACATTCCTGGTCATATCGTGCACAATTCACCAGTGCACAGTATTACGAAGGAAAACATTCGTCATGGTGATCTTTCATGAAACCGAAATAACAAGCTTTGTATCTGAAACAACTGTAACACTTTATTTTAAGGTGACGTAGTTACACGTTTCTTCATGCACTTACTATAGTAATAACAGTAAATTATGCATAATTAAAGTAAATAACCTTAACCCTAACTGTAACTCTATAGGAAGTACATGTGGTTCATTAATATTACTCAGTACATTAAGTACAATGTAACTGTCACCTTAAAATAAAGTGTAAATAAAAACAACTTTTATTTACAACTTAATAATTTTCAAACCCACCAATCCAAACAATCAATTCCTGTATGTAAACACCCACTTCTGACAATCAAATCAGTTCCTGCAGGATAAAGTCCTGTCCAGCATCCCTTCTAGCTGAATGTCCTGTTTTATTTAGAAAAATGTCAGATTACAGAAGAAATATGGGTTGCAGACACGTTTTCCTTGTTGTTTCTAGATGAATACTTTATACACACACAGAGAGAGAAATACAAGATATAATATAAACAGTACCAAACAAAAGCTTTGGGTCAGTAAGATTTTTTAATGCTCACCAAGGCTGCATTTATTTAATTAAAAATACAGTAAAAACGGTAATATTGTAAAATATCTTTGCAATTTTAAATACCTGTTTTCTATATGAATATATGTTAAAACTGCAATTTATTCCTGTTTTCAAAGCTTTTTTCAGCATCATTACTCCAGTCTTCAGTGTCACATGATCCTTCAGAAATCATTCTAATATGAGGATTTGATGCTCAAGAAACATTTCTGATTATTATCAGTGTTGAAAACAGTTTTGCTGCTTCATATTTTTGTGGAAACTCTGATAAGGTTTTTAATAGAAAGTTCAAAAGAACAGCATTTGTTTGTCACTTTTGATCAATTGAATGCATCCTTGTGTAACCGGTCTATACTTGACCCACTCCGAGTAGGATTTAATAAGTGCTAATAAGGACGTGCTAACAAGGACGCTAAAGACCACAGCCTCTAGCGTCAGTTGCTAGAGCGCCTCTGAAGCCAGGGGAGTGAGGTTTACACACACAGCTCTGACTGGCCTATGTTACACTCAATCCCCTTAACCTTACTCCCATCCGGGTCACAGCACCAATGTAACCGGACCTACTCGACCTGCTCCGAGCGGGATTTTAACTGTGGTCTCCACCGTGGGAGCGGGCGTGCTAACAAGGAAGCTAAAAACCGCAGCTGCTATCTTCAGTTGCTAGCGTGTCTCTTGAGATCATAAGAGTGAGGTTTACACTAGTGTTAATTTCGTTAACGAAAATATGACGAAAAATGTTCATTGACGACCTTTTTTTGCATGACGAAGACGAGATGACACAAACGTCCTTAAACGATAACTGTGACTGTATCAACATGCAATATTGTTGATGAAAAAAGACGAGACTAAAATGTAGTTTAAAAAATAAAAACTTGACCAAAATCATTCTTTGGTTTTGTCCGGGGGGAAAGAGGAGTTTTTCGAGCGTTCATGCTCGCGGTTGCCAGATTTCAATCATTTAAATCCCCCAATCAGAGTTTTTCTGTTAAAAGAACGCGTATTCTATCCGGTGTTTTACTTAAACTTTGCAATCTGGCAACCATGTGCACGTGAGCTCTCTCTCTCTCGCGCGTGGATGACATGAAAACACCAAAAACAAGTAAGCTGCATTTCAGTAATATCCATTTGAGATTTTCTGCTTAAACGAAAGTGTCATTCAGTCGGTCTGTGCTCTGTCACGACTTACGAGCCGCTTGTGCTATGAGCTGTAATAACTGAACAGTGATGAACTGTAATAAATCCAAGCGTGGATCTCTGGACTTTGCGATTGTGTTTGCTGAATAGCTGCACTACGCAACCTCTGTGTGACGATACAAAGTCTTTTTGCTGTTGTTTTAATAGAAAAACATTAAAGTAATGTGGAATTTCACTGTTTTAAATTTTTACAGAAGTTTTTTCCATTAGGCCTATATGATAAATAGTCTATAATAAATCATTAAACTAGATGAGGTAAAATAAACCATGCGTATGGGTCGACATTCTCGTGATTTGTGCTTATGTGAAAGTGCAACAATTCTGATGAAATGTAAAAATACATTTCTCAAATGACAACAATCCAATCGTGATTAAAATTGAGCAAAATAATCAGGATTATCAACGCAGTTTATTGACGAAAACTAGACTAAAATGCTCAGACATTTAGTCGACTAAAACTTGACTAAACAAAAACAGGACAAGGTTGACTAAATATGATAAAAACTAAAAAGCACATTTGACACAGGACTAAGACTGAGACTAAATAAAAAAATAACTGACGAAATTAACACTAGTTTACACGCACAGCTCTTACTGGCCTACGACAGTTACTCTCACCTCCCCTAAACCACACTCCCATCCGGGTCACGGCACCAAATGTAACCGGTCCTACATGACCCGCTCCGAGTGGGATTCGAACCGGGGTGTCCGGCGTGGGAGGCGGGTGCGCTAATAAGGACGCTAAAGACCACAGCCTCTAGCGTCAGTCGCTAGCGCGCCTATTGAGGCCAGGGGGGTGAGGTTTACACGTAAAGCTCTTACTGGCCTACGTCCGTTACATTTGCTGAATAAAAGTATTAATTTCGTTAAAAAAATCTTACTAACCCCAAACTTTTGTACGGTAGTGCAAGTACATAAATACAGACCTAAACATGCATGTTATGAACATGTAGATTATAGCATAATTTATATTCCACAGTGAGAGAAACAGAATAAAGTAATCAGACAGGAGTGCTGGGCTCTGAAGCGTGACTAAGCTCCGTTCCAGCCGTGTTATCCGTCATTGGCAGGTCGTGGCGTGATGCAGCTGGGATCCCGTTCTCATTGGCTTGCTTGTAGAGATAAGCACAGATTTAATTGATGTCTTCCTCAATTTGAAAGAAGTAACATCATTCAAAACTGTCTTTATCTCTACGCAGTGATTCCTCCGAGGGTGCAGCGTGAGGCGACGTGACGTGACGTCCTGAAGGAGCTTGAGGAGCTGAGATTGTCTCAGTGCAAGAGAGAAAACACCTGATGTTTGTGCAAAAAACACAGCAAAAAAAAAAAAAAGCAAGCTCAGGAAAGTTTGATTTGAGGCCTTGTGAATATCACAATGATTTTCATGCACTTTTTGTGGCCTCACACTCTAGGTTTAGACCTCAGCTAGTGTTTCACATTTCAGAAGTGAACTCGAGTGATTTCTGTGGCCGTCTATGTCAGATCTCTCTCATTCAAGCCGAACATCTCTTAAAACGCTCTGCACGCAGAGCTGTAAACTCAATCTCATCCTCCCAACCCCTGCTTCTGGAAAAAAACGGTCAAAAGATTGCAAACCGAGTCAGTGAAATTCTCCAGCAGCAGGGAATGATAAACTGCTTTAATTCTGTGCGGCTTAATCAAAACTTTCCACACTGACACATCAAGCTTCACGTTTGGTTAGAGGCGCGTAATGGCATGGGAATATAAACATGCAAAATGGATTATTTTCCTGAATTCTCATTGGCCCTAATTTTGTTTGATTAATTGCTTTGCATGTTTCCTCCCAATTAGGCTTGTGTTTGTGGCATGAGGCTGCAGAGAACAGGCACGAAATATAAAACAGTCTAATGAGGGAGAAATGTCAGGCTTTGTGAAGACGCCGCAAACTGGAAAATTGCACCACAGATCTGTAAATGACTTGGCAATTATGGATTGCCTTTGACTGTGTACTGACATTTCACTGACTAGACTTGAATGCATAATTTCCATGCTTACATACGGCTGTTGTGTATCCTGTGATAATCACACAAAAACTGCAAAGAACATGTCTGGGTTTTATTGCACAGCTCTCAGGAATACTTAATTCTGATTGGTCAATCCTGGCACTCTCGGG
Organism: Coreius guichenoti; assembly: GCA_039654105.1. Classification (NCBI taxonomy): domain Eukaryota; kingdom Metazoa; phylum Chordata; class Actinopteri; order Cypriniformes; family Gobionidae; genus Coreius; species Coreius guichenoti. The sequence goes on along the minus strand of CM077171.1, from coordinate 42,378,135 downwards.
TCAAATATTTGTTTTTTAATGTTTTCGAGAGAAGTCTCTTCTGCGTAAGGCTGCATTTATTTAATCAAAAATACAGAAAAAACTAGTAAAATTGTGAAAAAGTATTACAGTTTAAAATGTGTTTTCTATGTGAATATTTGTTAAAATGTAATTTATTACAAAAGCTGAATTTTCAGCATCATTAGCATGATTTGATGCTCAAAAAACATCAATGTTGAACAGTGTTTATTTGAAATAGAAAACTTGTGTAACATTATAAATGTTTTACTGTCACTTTTGATCAATTTAATGCATCCTTGCTGAGTAAAAGTATTATTTTTATATTTTATTTTTATTATATTTTCTCAGGTCAAATATTTGTCTTTTAATGTTTTCAAAAGACGTGTGTTCTGCATTTATTTGATTTTACTTAAATAAAGCCTTTCAAATCAAAAGAATCGAAGGATAATGCACTTTTTAGCACTGATACTGTATATGTGCCTCTTTAAATGCCACTGTTTCTAAAAATCTCTCAACCAAAGAAAAGGTTTATATCTCTCACACCATGGGCTTCAGTAAAGGTCACATCGCACTGGACACTCAATAGATCCATACTAGTATAGATCACTCATAGTATGTTCAATGAGTCCGACATCATTTGACATCTTGCCCCAAGAGATAGACACACACAAGCATATACATTTTTGATTAAACAGTCAATGAAACATCCAAAGCAACACATGTGAATGACTGTTGGACAGCACGGTCATCACGGCCTCAGTTCTCATCAAGAGAGTATAGCGCTAACGTCAATAAACCACAATTAACAACCTCATAGCTGATAGACACCAGTTACTGCAAAGAGTCACGTTTCTACCAAAAGGGGAGAAAACTGCCATCAAAGTCTCATGTCCTGGACAACACAGTGATCTATCGTCTCTGAAAACGGAGAATAATCTAATTCATTTCGGAGAGCAATTGTTCTGGAAGACCTCATAGGATTTAACCTAATTTGTAAAATTAACACCTTCAACCCTGGAGCTTTATGACAAAAAGAGCAAGATGTGTCATTACTGCCAAGACACCTAATAATGAATCATGGAGTCCTTCTGATGAGAATTCAGCTGAAGCTGGTGTTACTTCTGCGAGCAGAGATCTGTAAGTGTGAGAAAGACACAAAGGAAAGTGTTTTCTGCCCTGATTCAGTCCACCTCCGATCCATTTGTTCTTGTTTCATGCTTATGCAGTCCTTTTCCTGTTACAAACCTTAAAATCGGCATGAAACAGAAGTTGTGATGGTCTTTTCTTCCCTATTGTGACATATATTAGAGTGAAACGGCATCTGGAACAAGAACAACTGTAGGGCGGGGCTTTTGTCCATCAGGAATTGATTGAATGGTTGTGGTTTGCTATTGGTCGATCTCATGTGAGTAGTGTTCATTTAGTTAACAAAATCTATGACTAAAATTTTTTGTTAACATCCTTTTTACCCATGACTTAGAAGAGACGATGACAAAACAACACCAATGTTATTAAACGACAACTGTGACTATATCGTTGATTAAAAAGACAAGACTAAAATTTTAAGTTAAAAAATAAAAACTACCAAAATCTCTATTTGTTCTTTGTTTTGAGACAAAATATTACAGACTGTTTCTAGCAAACCTCTGCGAGCTTTCATTGCCAGATTTTAAATCCCCAAATATGTTTTACTTAATATTTGCAATCTGGCAACCTCGGGGACTCTCTACACTGCAGAAGCAACGATGATGATCTGAAAACACAGACAAACAAGTAAGCAATCTAAATTGAGATATTCTGCTTAAATGAAAGAATCATTCAGTCGGTCTGTGTTCCTTTACGAGCCACTTGTGCTGTTTAAGGCAACTAAATCTGCGATCAAATCTTCAGTGTAATCCAAACATGGATCTCTCGACTATATTGTTTGCGATTGTGGTTGCTAAATAAATGCACTTACGCAACCTCTGTGTGACAATACAATGTTTTTTATGCTGTTGTTCATTATGCAGCATGACGGGGTCAGCGCATGCTAAGGCGCACAGTGCGCAGAAGTCGCCAACTTTCTGCAGAGTCAATAGCTACAGACCTCCAAACTCCATGTGGCCTTCAGATTAGCTCAAGAACAGTGCGTAGAGAGCTTCATGGAATGGGTTTCCATGGCCGAGCAGCTGCATCCAAGCCTTACGTCACCAAGTGCAATGCAAAGTGGCGGATGCAGTGGGGTAAAGCACGCCGCCACTGGACTCTAGAGCAGGGGAGACATGTTCTCTGGAGTGACCAATCACGCTTCTCTGTCTGGCAGTCTGATGGATGAGTCTGGGTTTGACGGTTGCCAGGAGAACGGTACTTGCCTGACTGCATTGTGCCAAGTGTAAAATTTAGTGGAGGGGGGATTATGGTGTGGGGGTTGTTTTTCGGGGGTTGGGCTTGGCCCCTTAGTTCCAGTGAAAGGAACTCTTAATGCTTCAGCATACCAAGACATTTTGGACAATTTTATGCTTCTAACTTTGTGGGAACAGTTTGGGGATGGCCCCTTCCTGTTCCAACATGACATTGTCATCCAACATCAGTGCCTGACCTCACAAATGCACTTCTAGAAGAATGGTCAAAAATTCCCATAAACACACTCCTAAACCTTGTGGAAAGCCTTCCCAGAAGAGTTGAAGCTGTTATAGCTGGAAAGGGTGGGGCCAACTCCATATTAAACCCTACGGATTAAAGGGTTAGTTCACCCAAAAATGAAAATTACCCCATGATTTGCTCACCCTCAAGTCATCCTAGGTGTATATGACATTCTTCTTTCAGACGAATAAAATCGGAGTTATATTTAAAAAATCCTGGCTAATCCAAGCTTTATAATGGTAGAGGTTCGTTTTTGAAATCCATAAAAGTGCATCTATCCATCATAAAAGTGCTCCACACGGCTCTGGGGGGTTAATAAAGGCCTTATGAAGCGAAGTGATGCGTTTGTGTAAGAAAAATATCCATATTTAAAACTTTACAGACTAAAATAACTAACTTCCGGCGGTCAGCGGTACGCAACTCTCCTCCTCGCCGTGCATTAGGACAATATAGACACACGTCCTCTTCCAGGCAGATTCGTAACATCTTTAGTTCTTAATTATTGCCCTGATGGTGGAAATGGGGATTTTCAATGCTTTAGCTATTTTCCTACAGCCACTTTCTATTTTGTGAAGCTCAACAATCTTTTGCTGCACATCAGAACTATATTCTTTGGTTTTACTCATTGTGATGAATGATTAAGGGAATTTGGCCTTTGGGTTTCCTCATATTTATGCTCCTGTGAAACAAGACGTCATAGCTAGACAATTTCATGTTCTTAGTCACCCTGGTGTGCTAAAAAATGTAAATATTAATGGGAATATACTTCAGAGATATTTTACTCATAAAAAATTCTAGGGGTGCCAATAATTGTGGCCAATGTGTTTTGGAGAAAAGCATTTATTTCATAATGTGATTTCCCCCAGACTTTCCATTCTTTTACTTCAATGAGAGGTTCGATTTTTGCGAATTTTTTGAATGAAAGATGCATTTTTATTTTTACAGCCATCTTTGATCATATTTACCAGGGGTGCCAATAATTCTGACCACAACTGTATATATTATAAATTATAAATCAAATAAATTATAAATCTAAAACATGTTTTACTAAATCATACATACATTTAATAATAATACTAATTAATCATAAATAATAAAAAACAAATAATATACAAAGTATAACAATAGCAAAAATATATATAAATACAAAATAATTAAATACATTTTCCTATAATAATTACATAAAAAAAAACAGAAAAGGGAGCCTGCAGAGCTAATAGTAGCAAAGCTGAATGGTCATTCATAAAAGATCTTTCTGACCTTGAGTGGATGCAGCATTAAGTTTATGAACGTCTGCCGTAATCTATCTGCTGTAATTGATTGCTTGGGAAATTCTTCTAAAAGCACTTCCCAATAGCATGCCAAACTGTCCAATGTAAAAGCTTTTTAAAAGCCCCTCACATTCCTACATGACCTTCCTGTTACGTGCCTTTCCAAAAACAGGTCCTTTTAAATAAGCAGGTTATCGGTCCAGCCGAGTGCGGCGTCTGGTATGAGGCGATTGATTTGGTGAGACCTAATCAAGTGTCTCCACGCCGCCTCATAGACACGGAGGAATGGAGCCAATTAACTTTGGCTTGGGAACGTTTGCGAAATCTGTGTGTGCGACTGGCAGAAGCGTCCAACAAGCGTCTCCGGGCATTTATTATGAGGCGTTTGATTTATGCGGCACTATCAGGCTCCCCAGAGTGTGCGTTGTTGCCCCGGCCTCTCAAACACACGCTGTGATGGAGTGGGGCGGATGGATCGGGACTTATACAACGCTATTGATTATCTGCCTGTATCAGCGCAGCCGCCCATAGAGATGAGAGACTCTTAGCGCTTCCGAAACAAACACAAGCACTCCAGCACAGGTAATAACAGGCATTAATTAAAGGCTGGTGACAGCAGTCAAAGACTTTTGTCTGAGAATGTGCCACTAAAGCACCTTTATTAGCATATTGACGGAAATAATTGGCACCTTGCACTATAGAGAGGCTCGCTGAGGTTTAATGCATTTAACAAGCACCGTATATTATTTATAAAAATACAATTATTAAAACTCTATTTTTTAAGGAATATCACACAATTTTTCTTCCATGTTTTAATTTTAACAGTAAACCTCTGTTGCGCAGCACTTTGGTTCCTAAGGAATTGTTACACTTTCATTTGATTACATTTAAAAGATGAATTAAATTGTTAATGTTTATGCCTCCGTTTTTGATAATAAATATGTTAAAAAATAAAACACGACAGAATTTCAGGGGGAAAATCATATAGGGTCCTATTAATGTAATTTTTTAAAATAAATAATAATAATAATAATAAAAAAAATCATATAGGGTCCTATTAATGTAACATTTTTTAATAAATAATAATTAATTAATTAATTAATTAATTAATTGGTTAAAAATGTATGAATTTAATTAATTATGCATGGTTTTTGATTGTTAAAATGTAATTAAATAACTAAAATGGAATCCAAAAAATCTAAATGGAAAACACAGTGTCCTATTAATGTAAAACAATTAATAAATAATAAGATTTTTATGCTTTTATAAATTTAATTGATTAGACATGCTTTTTGATAGTTAAAATTTATTAAAAGAGAACCAAGGAAAAAAAACCTGAAAAACACTGAATTTGGAAAAAATACAACAAAATTTGTGAAAAAATAAAACTGATTTCATAGGGCCCTAAAAATTTATTTTTTATTTTTAATAAATTGTACAAGTTTCATGATTTCAATTAATATGACTCTTTTTGAAAACTCAAATTTAATTTAATCATTAAACCGGAATGCAGGAAAACTGAAAACTGAAAACATTTTTTATCAATTCTGAAAAATTAAAATGGTAAAAAACCAAAATGGAATTTGGGGAAAAAAATAAAACTGAATTTGAAATTTAAAATAAATAAATAAATAAAATGAATTTCATAGGGCCCTAAAAAATGTTTTGTAAATTGATGTTAAATTGTATAAGTTTCATGATTTATTTCACGCCTTATTACTAAAATGTAATGCGACCATTAAAACAGAATCCAGGAAAAATTCAAATGGGAAAAAAAAATGGGCGGTCTGTGCTAAAACAGATGTGTGAAATGTGTGAGTTTGTGTGCAGGCGAACAGCGTTAACTGCCTAAAACTGTAATCAGGCGCTAAACGCTTAATTAGCCACCAGCGGCCGCTTGGATAAACAAACAAACACGAGTGTTTGATTTAACATGACTAAAGCCTTACACTCTCCAGCAAGGGCTCTGATGTGGGAATGAACTTATTTATGATTGCATGTGATGCTGATACAAAAATTATGCATAATCATCAATGATGATAAAACGAATAATTCTAGTTACGGATGCTGATTGGTCAAGCCAGCGTTCCAGCTGTGCAAATACAGGATATAAAACCAGCTGTGATGTGAAACACCTGTTACTGTATCACTGCGCAGCTCTAATTCACACCAAGGCAACATTTTATTTGAATAAAATAAAAACGCAGCAGTGTGTCTTCGAAGCGTCACAAAAACTTTTGCTCCAAGATGCTTGAAACCAGCAAACTACAGTACTGCGAGAAAGAAAAAAAATGTGGTAAAGTGAGGATGTTTTAAAAAAAATACTGCAAAAAAGTTAAAGTGGCCATATTGTGCCAAGTCTTGTTTTTAAATGTTCAAAAAATACATTGTTTTTCTCATATTCTCCATTGTTGCTGCTCCTCTCTTCCCAGTCTGTCAGTAACGCTCTGTTTAGTTCCTGTCTCTATGAAGCGCCTCCTTCTGAAAAGCACAATCTGCTCTGATTGGTCGGATGGATCAGTGTGTTGTGATTGGTCAACTGCTTCAAGTGTGCTTGGGAAATGTCCCGCCCCTTACCAAAACCGCGAGCTACAACACACTGCTAACTCAACCAGGCCCCGCCCCTTTATTTTGCATATGCCTTGGGCGGGATTTATTTAAATGAGGAATATTGTGACGTGTTCGTTCCAGGAAGAAAACTCTAGGCTACAATGGAGGCATTCGATGAATTTGATGGAGGCATTTACATGACACCAATCTCTCATTTGAAAGCCACGTTTCTAGCATTTGTAAAACTGCATTCTTCCATCTTAAAAATATATCTAAATTACGGCACATGCTCTCAATGCAAAATGCTGAACAGTTAGTTCATGCGTTCATGACCTCAAGACTAGATTATTGTAATGCTCTACTGGGTGGTTGCCCTGCACACTTAATAAATAAACTCCAGCTGGTCCAAAACGTAGCAGCTCGAGTTTTTACTAGAACCAGGAAGTATGACCATATTAGCCCGGTTCTGGCAACACTGCACTGGCTCCCTATCAAACATTGCATACATTTTAAAATCTTGCTAATTACCTACAAAGCACTAAATGGTTTAGCTCCCCAGTACTTTGAGCGAGCTCTTAACGCATTATACTCCATCACGTCTATTATGGTCTCAAAATTCTGGCCAGTTGATAATATCAAGAATATCAAAATCAACTGCAGGCGGTCGATCCTTTTCCTATTTAGCACCTAAACTCTGGAACAGTCTTCCTAGCATTGTTCGGGAAGCAGACAGTTTAAATCTAGACTAAAAACACATCTCTTTAACCTTGCATACACATAACACAGTATTAATTTCTATAATTCAAATCATGTAAAATAATTGTTAAGCTGCATAAATTAGGTCAGCCGGAACCGGGAACACTTCCCATAACACCTGATGTACTCGTTACATCATAAGAAGAATGGCATCTACGCTACTATTAGTCTCTCTGTTTATCCCGAGGTTTACAGTAGTCTGCCGGATCCAGATCAGATGGTGGACCTGCGCCTAGACACGACCACAATGCAGCCCTAAAGTGTCAGCAGAGACCGTGTCAACTAGACTTTCCCCTGTGAAGGCCTCCTTCACTTTCCCTCTGTAGAGATGAAAACATTATCGAAATTATCAGAAACGACTAAAAACAGCTGTATTATGCATGCCAGACAAGTAATTTGTCTTACGTGCATGCCATCACCATGATTCATGTTTTTTGAAGTTTACACGAAGCAGGTATCGAAGCAGGTATCATAAATCTATTTCAAAACCTGTTTCAGGGTTTACGTTCTCTAGCCGCCGGGCGCTGTTGCCGGGCGCTGTTGCCATGCCGATGAGCGGCCAGAACGCATTGAGAGTTTTCTATTTTGGTTGAGGATGCTGTCGTGTAAGTGGCCCCAAAGTAAATAACTAATGATTATTTACAACGGAAATGAATCAATCAAAAACTTACTTTAGCTGGACAATACATTTTTTTGTTTTGTTTGTTTCTCTAGAGCTGCTGTACAGCCAAAACAATCTCTCTTCCATTAATTTCCTATTATCACGTAAAGCTGCTTTGAAACAATCTATATTGTGAAAAGCGCTATATAAATGAAGGTGACTTGACTTGACTTGACTTTCAGGGAGTTCAGAAACTGAGCGCACTGATACAGAGAATAACTCCCGTATTGTAACTTCGCAGACCTTTTTCATGCTCAAACAGCAACATTACACACTGAAGAAAGCTGTAAAAAAGCATGAGAAGGTTCTAGAAAATCAAATCAATATTTGGTTTACCTTTAAAACAGCTTGTGCATTTTTTTGTTGTGTGAGTTTTTTTCAGTTTTTATGGTGGTTTGCAGGTATGTTTCTTCTATGCATTTATGCTTTATTTCTATGCATAGTTGCTTCTGTCTCTTCATGCAATCCCAGATGGACTCGATGATGGTGAGATCAGATCTCTGTGTTCACCATATGACTCTGGTTCATACAAAAATATCACTCAATCTTGATTAGTACAATATTTGCAAAAGGAATGTTTGGAAATCTCATACTGATATATTCTACTTGCACAGCACTGCAAAAGATAAAAATGTCCTCACCGACACCATCATAAATTACACATGACAATTCAATTGAACAATAAATCCAAAACCCCCAAAATAAGGAGCAAAACTTCCTGCATTTAAAAAGATATTTTCAATAAAATCATATAACAGATTAAAGCACTCATATCATAAACATTTTATTTATTTCCCTGTGGTCTAATTATAATATTATTCAAGACTTAATATACTTTCATATAACAATAAACTCTTTTATTTTAAAAGATCAAGGCTTTGGTTTGTCATGATGCAAGTCCTTTAAAAGTGAGGAGGAGATTGTTGAGCAGAGCGTCTGTGAGAGACATTTCATTCAGAAAGTGGAGGAGTCCATCTCCATTTACTGAACGGCCACTCGAGCTCATGATACAGAGACGCGACAGGAGTCAAAGAGCCAGAAAATGAGAAAACGGCTGAAAGCGATGAGGCATGATACAGATACACGCAGCTGACGGTCGTATGCAGGTTTAGGAAGAGGAGAGGAGGATGCTGCTAATGTTTGGAGAGAAAGAAATCAAAACCTCGCCAAAGTAGGCTGGATTTATGATGCTACCAGAAAACGACCAATCGGATCACCCCAGCAACTGTCTAGCGACAACCTAATAATACAACACCATAGCAATGCCATAGCAACCATCCTAGCAACACCTTAGTAACCACCTATCAGAACATTCTAACAACTGCCCAGCAACCATCCATACTATCTTAAAGAATTCACCCCAAAATGTAAATTCTGCAATGACAGAAATGTAATATTTTGGTTAAATTACCCCTTTAAAAGTTAGAAACAACTGAGTATACCTCAGCAACCACTTGGCAACACCCTAGTAACCACACAGAACACTATAACAGCTATCTATCAATCGCCCAGAACACACCAGCAACATGCAGCACTCAACAATAATATGTTGTACTTAGATTTATACTTAATGCCTGTTCACTCCAAGAACGATAACTATAACTTTTTAAAGGGGTCATGAACTGGCTTTTTTATTTTTGTATACTGTTGTCTGAGGTCAACTTATGACGTTCGCGTGGTTTTTACATTCAAAAACATCATAATGAATAAGTAATAGGCTATTTTCTACCCTGGTTTTGAGCCTAGCTCCTGGAACGCTCGGTTTTTATGGGACGCACGTGTTTTATACATGCCGCATTGAAGACATGGAAGTAAACGCCCACTGCTATGATTGGATAACAATTTTGCATATTATAATGAGCTTCGGCTCCCCCGTCAGTACATGTGAGGAATTGTTTTGAAAACTTCCAATGTGGAAAAACGGCAACCGGAATGATTCGCCCACAGGGCTCGCAAAATGTCTTTATTAAACAAACACAATGTTTTATCTCTCATCCACCCACAATTAATTGGAATGTTATTTTTTATTACTTGTCCCGCCCGATTGGTGGATATAACGGTGAACCGTGCATAACTAACACACACACACGCGCACCCACAAGCCAAGTACGTGCACCAGCGAAACTTCACTGCAGACAAATCAGCATGTTCAAAACTTCCGCGATTGTATTTTTCCTTAAAATTACCAGTCAAGAGAGTGAAAAACGCACATCAAGAAAGGAATGTTATTTCACTATTTAAGATGTCCGAGTCTGATCCCAAATTGCAGAACAATGAACCAACAACACCTCAAAAATAAAGGATACTCCAGCCTGTGACAGTGTGGAAGTTATGTTTAGTTAGACACATACACATAATCAGTAGATATCAATCTGTAACAATGCAATACTATCACAAATAAAAAACATTTTTCACTCACATAAGTGTTTTGCATCATTCCTGTCAGATCCAATATAGAGGCATAGCATCGTTTTTTAATCTCATCCTGTCTGCAAATCCAGTCTCTTGTTTACAAACGAATCCACAGTGAAATGAAGCGAACAAACGTGCAATGTGCAAAGCGACTCGCAACAGGTGTCTGTAGTGAGTGTGATTGTATCTTGCATCTTGTTTGTTTGAGTACGTTCCGTGGCTTGTTGACAGTGCTTTCTGGTTTACTTTTAAAATATTTTCTTATCCAGCGATGGTTTTAAGGAAGATGAGTGCCATATTTATTCTAGTTTTATTACTTTTACCTAATTTGGCCGTTGGAACATTACCGAATAGGATCCAATACACCCGAGACTTTCTCCTTGGACTGAACGCAGGCAGCTTGGCGCCGAGGCAACTCGCAAACTTTCCCCTGCTTAAGGACATTACTACGCCTTATAATAATCATCTCTTTAGTCCTGAAGAATATCGTGGAAGTAGAAGGATACGAAAAAGAGGCAAGAAGGGTGGCTTGAGACAGCGGGTGAGAATTTTAACAAGGAAGAAATGTCTGCCTCTACCCTCAATAGTACTTGCTAATGTCCAGTTGTTAAAAAACAAGGTGGACGAACTTCAGGCACGAGTTTACACACGTGAGTTCAGAGATGCGTGTGTGTTGGCCTTTATGGAGACGTGGCTAACGGCTGCAGACACGGATTCTGCTTTTAACCTCGATGGATTTGGAGTACCAGTACGTCTTGATCGTGATCCAGACACAATGGGGAAGCGACAGGGAGGTGGAGTATGCTTTTATGTTAACCCACAATGGTGTAATAATGTGACTGTACGGGAGAAAATATGCTCACCGGACACTGAGCTATTGTCTATTTCTGTGAGACCATATTATTTACCCAGGGAATTTCCTCAAGTGTTCCTGACTGTTGTGTATATCCATCCGAAAGCCAATATTAAAAATGCCAACGAAGTATTGTTCTCCGTGTTACAACAACTTTAGTCCATTTCACCTGACGCCCCGTGCCTGGTCATGGGTGATTTCAACCACAGTAACTGCAAAAAAACATTAAGCCACTTTCATCAGTACATTACCTGTAATACTCATGGAAATAAGACTCTCGACTTGTGTTACGGATCCATACGCGGGGCGTACAGATCCGTCGCTGAACCCCCACTGGGTTCTTCGGACCATAGTGTGGTGCACTTGTTCCCAATATATAAGACTGTGCTACGAGAGGCACAGAAACACGGAAGGTGCAAGTGTGGAATGAGGAGGGTATATTGGCACTGCAAGGATGCTTCGAGTGCACGGACTGGTCTGTTTTTCACGAACTGTCAGATAATATCAATGAGTTGACTGATGTGGTATGCAGTTACATTTCATTTTCTGTTGAGAATGTGATTGATACTAAGGTGGTCACCTGCCATTCAAATAATAAGCCCTGGTTTAATGCAGAATTGAAAAATCTTTTAAAGGAAAAAAGGGTTGCTTTCAAAAGCGGTGATAAAATTGCTTATTCTGTTATTAGGAAGGAAGTAAGAGCAGCTATTGCGAAGGCAAAACATAATTATAAAGAAAAAATAGAATATACATTTTTAAATTCAGATCTAAGGGCGGTGTGGGACGAAATGAAATTAATGACAGGTCTGCAGGAAACCAATAGGACTATGGTCTCTTTAAATGGATATCTGTCTAATGTATGTTTAGCTAATGAACTAAACAATTTTTATTTAAGATTTAATGTGGATAACGATAATGTAAAGTATGACTATTCACAAAGTAATACAGTGTTTAATATTGATGCTCCTACAGTGGCTAGGTTTTTTAAAAATATAAAAGTAAATAAAAGCCCTGGACCGGACAACATTAATGGCAAGGTGTTGAAAGCATGCAGTTCACAGTTAAGTGGTATATTTACACAGATTTTTAACCTTTCCCTTAAGATGCAAATTGTCCCACAAATTTCGAAACACTCCACAGTTGCTCCTGTGGCAAAATGTAGGACTCCAAAGGTTTTAAATGATTTTAGACCAGTAGCCCTCACCTCTCTGGTGATGAAAACATTTGAGAAGATCGTGAGAGGGGAAATATTGAAGTATGTAGAAGATAAATTAGATCCCTTTCAGTTTCCGTATAGGGCAGGGAGGGGTGTTGAAGATGCCGTTACGACCCTAGTGCATTTAGTAGCTCAACATCTGGAGACTCCAAAAGCAAGGGCATGGCTGGCTTTCATTGATTTTTCATGTGCATTCAACACAATTAGGCCACATGTGTTAGCCGAGAAGCTTGTGGAATTATTTAACCTGGATCTTAATCTGGTAGGATGGATAGTCAATTTTTTAACGAATAGGACACAGTGTGTGCGTGTCAATGGTCAGCTGTCCTCCATGTTATGTTCCTCCACAGGTTCTCCTCAATGGTGCGTACTTTCGCCCCTGCTTTTTATTTTATATACCAATGATTGTAGTACTACATTGGACAAGAGATATATATTGAAGTTTGTGGATGACACTGTTATTGTGAGCCTTTTAGCAAATGAGGAGACATCGCATGGTTCTGTGGTGGAGGACTTTGTTTCTTGGTGTACAAACTGTGGCCTAAATTTAAATAGCTAAGACCAAGGACATGATTATAGACTTTGGAAAGTCTGTAATTTCTGTTTCTCCTACTGTAATCAATGGTAGGGATCTTGAGCTGGTGGATGAGTATAGATATTTGGGTACAGTGATTGATAATAAATTAAACTTTGACGCCAACACTGATGCCATTTGTAAAAAGGTCCAACAACGTTTGTTTTTCCTAAGGAAAATGAATTCTTTTAAGGTATGTAAAGTGCTAATGACACTGTTTTATCAGAGTTTTATTGAATCTGTTATTTCTTACTGTGTCATTGTATGGTTTGATTGTATTAGCTTGTCTAGTAGAAACAGAGTGACCAAGTTAATTAAGACTGCATCCAGGATTATCGGAGTTCAACAGATATCACTTCAAGACATTTTTAAAGAGCGCATTGTTAAAAAAGCCTAATAATTAATTCCCCTTCCCATCCATTATTACATAGAGAGTTTGTGGTACTTCCATCAGGTCACAGATATAGAGCAATGGGGGGGGGGAACGAAGAGGTTTAAACACTCATTCATACCGACTGCTATTTCTATGTTAAATCAGTTGTAATCATGGATAATATGCTGTCAATTTTAAATGAATGTCTATGTGTGTGACTGTATAAATGTTATGTGTGTGGCACATGTGCAAACTAAATTTCCTAAACGGATGAAATAAACTGAACTAAACTGAACTGAATGTCTTCCCCACGTGAGCTGGATCTTCATTAAAAATAAAGTTCAACCGCATTGCTAATATTGGAATCTGAATGAAGCTTATGCGGCATGTTTATTGCTTGGTAGTTTGATCTGGTTTAGCTCCACGTAGACCTATGTTATTTATCTATTACAAGTCAGGCGCGAGTCAGTGGGTGGGGCTACAGAATTAGGCGTTTGTCGTCTTCGGTTAAGGCGGCGTTGCACTGCATTCTGACGTCATAGGTAAGAACATTCGCAGATCTCTCGTTTGATGAGCCAGCTGTCAATAAAAGCTTTTCTTTTACTAACAAGGGAGTTTTCAGCTCTGAAACTTACAGGATATTCTTATATTAAGATGACCTTTTATATATCAAAAGCTCAAGGGAAAGTTGATTTCTCAATTCATGACCCCTTTAATAATAGTTCTAATGTGAGAATAGGGAAGTCAACATCACAACTATAACGATATCGACACAGATCAACGATAAAAACATTGACAGCCAATCAGAATCCACCTGACTTTGAAGAGCTCAAGCATTTAAAGCGACAGATGCTTTTGCTATAGTTATCTTTATAGTTATCTATAGTTAGTAGTTATAGTTATCTATATAGTTCTTGGTGCGAACGGGTCTTAACGCTCAGCATTTTGACTCACAAAAAAAAAAAAAGGTCACACTTTAGATTATGGTCCAATTTTCACTATTAACTATCTATTAACTATGACTTTTGCCTCGATAAACTCCTAACTGCTTATTAATAGTTAGTTAGGTAGTTGTTAAGTTTAGATTAAGGATGTAGAATATGGTCATTAAGAATAAGGCATTAATATGTGCTTTATAAGTACTAATAAACAGTCACTATCCTAGTAATATGCATGCTAATGAGCAACTAGTTAATAGTGAAAATTAGACCCTAAACTAAAGTGTTACCCAAAATATTTTAGTAACATTTTTCTTTAGCAATATATTTAACTCCCAAATATGTCTCAGAAAAATACTTTTATATTTTTCATTAAACAAACATGTTAATGAAAATATAATACAACAACAGTATATTTACAACAAACATTTTGTTGTTTAGTAACATTTTGCAATATAATTGACTCTTGCCCCGCCATTGACGTAATTTTCCGGCTTTCCGTGTTTTCTCTGTTATACAGTAGGGGGCGCTATGACACATCTTCTGAAAAAATACAGAATCTCCTGATCAAAACACAGGCGAAGAAGAAGCAGAAACAAGTGATAGAAGCATTGCTTACACACGTTGTAGTCTTGGGGAAAACACAATTTTCTCAGCTTTTTGTTCAAAATGTTGCTTTTTTAATGAAACACCCACAAATATTGATAAAAAAATTAATGCATGAAGCTAGAATAAAACATTTTTTGTTTGTTTGTTTAAAAGCAGAGACTGTTCTTTCTTTTGATAAATGCATGTTCAGATTTCCATACAACAATATATTTTGGTTGCCATGAAAAATTTGTGAAAATTATAAAAAATGCTTATGATGGTTGGCAACTTTATTTAAAAAAAAAAAAAAAACGCTGGCAGGGAAAGAGTTAATTGGGTTCGAGTCAAATATATCAAATAGTCTCAGAAAAATCCATTTATATTTTTCATTAAACATTTTTTTTAATTACAGTATATTTATAACAAATAATTTATGTTTTCAATTTACAGTAATAACTATAAAGTAACTCAGTGACGGCTATAAATTCACACTAAATATAGACACTTTTGCCCATTCTAACCGATGCTTCCAAGACTTTGCAGATCATCATACATGCAGAAATATTGCAGAAAATCACGTTTGCACGACACAAGCCCTGTACAGAGTGTGTGAACCCAGATCTGCCCCGTCTGACATCTGAGATGAATCGATAAACGGCTCGCTGTCTCTGTGTGATATGCTATTCATTTGACCACATCCCCAGGACTCCTTCACCGGACATAGCATGAAGCACCGGCTGCACACGCCACGACACACGACACGCAGTAATGCACCCATCGCTGCGCCGAGCACAATCCGACGTGCTGGAGATATCAGGAAGCACATGGCAGCAGAAGAGCAGCGCTCTGAAACGCTTGTCCCTGATAAAGCGTGGGATTTCAGTCTGGGCTCAGGAGGGATGCTGTATGCTGCATGGTAATAAATTTTATCTGTGATTTTCAGAAACAAACATCTCAGAGGCAAGGCTAGACTTCTGCAACCTCCAAGACACGTTCAAACGTGGAGCGACAGCAAAGGAGTTTTATCGAAATTAGACGCGTAAAGACACTCCACTGAAGCAGCAAAATCACAAATGAGATCTCTTTAATAATTCAACTGCTTCTCAGACACCAGTAAGATTAAATGGAAAGAAAATGGAGATGTCTACTGAGAAAAAGACACCAGTAATATCATATTTCTCCCCGCTAGAGTTTCAGAAGAGATCTCAAACTGTATTTGCCAAGACAGTTAAATCTGTAATCAAAAGTCAACAAATACTCCTGAGATCTGAACTATGCTGTCCAAATTACTGCCAAAAATTGTCACATTTGTGTCTATTTTGCATTAATTCATTCATTCTTTCACTCACTCACTCACTCACACACACACTCACACACACACACTCACTCACTCACTCTCTCACTCGATCACTCGATCACTCACTCTCTCACTCGCTCTCTCTCTCACTCACTCACACGATCACTCTCTCTCACTCACTCTCTCACTCGCTCTCTCTCTCACTCACTCACACGATCACTCTCTCACTCACTCTCTCGCTCTCTCTCACTCACTCTCTCACTCGATCACTCGATCACTCACTCTCTCACTCACACGATCACTCTCTCTCACTCACTCTCTCACTCACTCTCTCTCTCACTCACTCACACGATCACTCACTCACTCTCTCACACGATCACTCACTCACTCTCTCACACGATCACTCTCTCACTCACTCTCACTCTCTCTCACTCACTCTCTCACTCGATCACTCACTCACTCACTCACTCTCTCTCTCACTCACTCACTCACACGATCACTCACTCACTCACTCACTCACTCTCTCTCTCACTCACTCACACGATCACTCACTCACTCACTCACTCACACGATCACTCACTCACTCTCACTCTCTCTCACTCACTCACTCTCTCACTCGATCACTCACTCACTCACTCACTCTCTCTCTCACTCACTCACTCACACGATCACTCACTCACTCACTCACTCTCTCTCTCACTCACTCACTCACACGATCACTCACTCACTCACTCACTCACTCTCTCTCTCACTCACTCACACGATCACTCTCTCACTCACTCACACGATCACTCACTCTCTCTCTCACTCACTCACTCACTCACACGATCACTCACTCACTCACACACTCACTCTCTCACTCGATCACTCACTCACTCTCACTCACTCACTCACTCACTCACTCACTCACACACTCACTCAATTATTCGATATGAATAAATAAATTAAACATGAGATAACCAAGAACTCCCTTAAGTCTCCTGAGCTATGAAAGAGGAATCTCTGAGCAGTAAAAGTTGAAATATACCATACACACGCATCTCTATACGGGTCAGAATAATCTGCAATGCAGAGGCTCTGAACTAGAATCCTGAAACACAGATACTGGGACAAGTTTACACGCGTCTGAAGGGTAAATATACCTGCATAACTGCACAGGTTAGTGTGCGCAGGTGGCATCGGATGGCAACGCGTTCCAGTTAAACACAACCGAGTGATGATTTACTCCCAAATGCGTGCATATGACACAGAATAAACTCGCACACCTGCCTGAGAGAAACACAAAGGACGATTCTTGCTTGAACTCGCTGACTCTTCATTCATGAGAAGTGCTTTGTGTTTTATGTTCAGCTCTCGCTCACTGAACAACGTCATAAACATCACGTTCGATCAAATTCCTTTGGTGAAACCCTGTCATTACCAAACGATATCGTGTGATTATAATCAGCTCGCCGCATGTTAGCACACATCCTAATGAACACAGAAGTGTGATGGCACGACCTCCTGGAGCAGAGCAGCGAGCGGCTTTTCTCCTTCACTTAAATGCTTCAGGCTGTTAGACTGCAGCCTTTCTAATACCAGAAACACAGGCAACATGATAATAACCTCATTACATGAGACCTTGAGCTTTGGCAGGAGAAGATGGGATGTAAATCAAGCATTTATCGCCTGTAATCTTTCTGAAAGTTGAAGAGGGTGAACGTGAGATGTTGCTGCATATTTCAGCATGAGCCGCAGTTGCTTTTTATATATGATATAATATGCTCTTCTATATGCGAAGATTTGATGGCTATTGAAGTGCAGGTCGCTGCTTTAGGCTTCTTAGACTCTTTGAGGTTGTGTTTAGATGCTGAAATCGAGAAGGGCACTAACGGAGAAAACACGCACGTCAACTCTCGCTTGTGGTCTAATAAATTGCATACCAATAAAATCAGCTTTGATTGTCCAGTGACAGGAGCTATTTTTCATGTTTTCATCACTAACAGGGAGTGTAAGTGTCTTTTTCAAGGGCACTACATTTTATATGCACACACAGCTCCCACGAGCGTTTATGGGTGCTTGAAAGGCCAGTTAAAACATCACAACAATATTTGAAGGACGAACCTGAGCCATAATGAGAGACTAGAATATTATAGAGACGCCTTAGAAACCGCATGGCAACACCTTGGCAACCTGTCATCCTAGTAACTTTTTTTGCAATCTATTTTTACATGTCAAAATTATATATATTTGAAAGATAGGATTTGAACCATAACTAAAGAGCAGAATACCATAGAGACACCTGTAAGGAAAATTTTATTTTTAACCATATAAGGCGTTTTTTTTTAATATATGTTTTTGTTAAATATAAGGGGAATTCTAGTTTTCTGTAGTAAACACATTTTTGTTTGATAAACTTTGATTCTTTTCTTAATAGAACTAGTGTTCGTTGTCTGTAGCCTTGAACAAGTTTTCGGAAAGTTTTGTGTTTTCACTCAAGGTGTGACAGCTGCAGATAACACCAACTAGGGAGTTTGTTATTGTGTTTTTGTGTTATTAAAGTTGAAGGCCTCACCCACTGAAATGAGAGTATAAAAGAACGAGTGTGAAGCTTTCACTTGGTCTTTTCTGACTGCACAACCTGCATGTCCGAATTGACCTTCTTGGCAAGAATAAAAGCTTTCAAAGACACTTAGCTTGTGTTTTTCAATTCCAGCTTCACCATGATAATTATTAAAGTTTATTTTTTCCATGACACACCTTAGCAACTGCATAGCAGCACCTTGGCAACTGGACAACATCCTATTAACTTTTTTTGCAATCTATTTTTATGTCAAAAAACATATATACTGTATATTTAAAGGATGTCAAAAAATGTAATATATTTGAAGGATGGATTTGAATTATAACTAAAGAGCAGAACACCATAGAGACACCTTAGCAACTGCATAGCAACACCTTGGCAACCTAACAACATTCTATTAACTTTTTTTTTGCAATCTTTTTTTTATACATGTCAAAAAAGAACTATATATTTGATGTCAAAAAATTATATATATTTGCAGGACGGATTTGAACAATAACCAAAGACCAGAATACCATATAAACACTTTAGCAACTGCATAGCAACACCTTTGCAACCTGACAACATCCTAGCATCATGCATGGGCAAACACCACACACATATTCTTCATAGAATATCTAGTTTGCATACATGCAGGCATGATTTGCATGTATAATATATGTGCACACAAGCTTTGGTATGGAATGGAACCGTGTTGGTTTACATTTAAACTCCTGGCCCCGATCGCAAGCGGGCATCTCTAATTGCAGTCAAGCACTGCAGTAAACCTCTCCTCCCACTCCTGACCGTCACGTCACATTTAACGCCCCACTGAGAGGGGTGCAAAAGACCCCCACCGCCCCCAGGGGCCTGAGTCGGCACAGTTCACCCTGCTAAATTGGATTTTAAATGCAGATAATTGTTGCTCGGGTGAGAATGGAGCTATTTCCAAAGATGCATTGTCCACACAAACACTAGACAGTGATTCATGATCGTCTTCTAGGGGTTTGCAATTAACCGAAGGTGGTCCTGGTGGAGACACGGCACTGTAAACTACTTTAGTTTATGCGCTCTACTTTCAGCATTGGTACGCTGTTGCCATTAGAAAGGCAAGCAATAAACATGGTAGATCACAAATAAGAGAATTGTGCCTCTCATCATATTAATGTGTACTATTACAGCACAACACAAGGAAAAGTGCAGCATTGCAGAGAAACTGTATTGCATTCATAGAACATTTCGGCACAGCCTGAATTTCGTTGTACTTTAAAACAAGGCTACTTTTTCCAATTTTGCATTTGGAAGACATGAAAGTGAATATATTATACACACTATAATCTTTCCCCAACAAAACGTATTCAAATCTCTTAAACGAATCTGTTCTTTTGGCTGAAAGGCAGGATTTTAGCAGTGTGGTGTGAGCAGGTTTTACTCCTGAAGGTTTTTAAGGTACTTGCCAAGACTCAGAGCAGTTGAGAACGTAACCTTGATATTTGCAGTGGAATCGCTTCAATATTACCGATCAATAACGTTGGCTCTCTGATTTGAGATCGACCTCTGGGTATTTCTACAGACACACCCACTATAAAAGCAACTACATATTTTCCAGTTTACTGGACCTATTGAGTCATAAAAACTACACTGTAAAAAATATTTAAACTTAATTTAATCTTAATTTACTGTGTTTATCCAATTGATTTGTCCAATTTTGTTTTATTACAAAATAAAGAGTCTGAATTTTTACAGTGTAGAAAATGTGGATTACTTGAAACTGCATAAAACCCATGTTAGACAAACATTATTACCCCAAATATTGCCCAACTAGTCAAGCACAGTTGTTTGAACAAAGACCTTCAAATTGAATATTGAATATTGCTGTAATGTTAAGGGTTTGTGAGTTCCCAGCATGCATTGCGGCATGAAAAAAAAAACAGGTTTTCCTGTTTGCTGACTTTTTAAAACTTTTGTCATTATTGTCATTACTCTTATTAAAAAGAGCTTGTGACTATCTATCGTGAATGACGTGTCGCACACATTATGGAGCGTCTCTGCCTGTTTGCAATGCAATGGTAAATAAAGAACTGCTTCTTTTAATAAGTACAGTGTTGAAATACTATATATATAAAGATCTAATGACGGACAAAAAACGTACAGTAGGCCGCCTGAAATTTGATGAAATTCGATAGTGAAAAACCTTGTTTAAACGCCATTTAAGCTTGTTTTTGGTAAAATGTTAGTAATATAACAACAATTGCAAGTGTGTGTGTATATATATATATAGAGAGAGAGAGAAAGAGAGAGAGAGAAATCTGCATCTGCCTTGAGAGAACCTAAAAATCTGAATGCATCAGGTTGCATTGAAGTTTTAAGTTCTCAACAACTCCCTTTTTTACAGCGTACGGTGGAGGAAAACGAGGGAGATGAGATGAAATTTACTGCTAGAGCTGCTTATTTAACACCTGACCTCATTTATTTGGTTTGAACAGTGAGTTCAGCATTGAGGGACCAACCTGTATGTTTACGGGATATTTTACAGCACTGTTAATCTGCTAACAGAGATTTACCTGTGTTATGCTGTTTAAAGACACTGTCAACCGTTTTATTTAGTGTTTCTTTCAGTTGGGGTTTCCTTGAGAAGGGTGATGTAGGTTTACATCTGTTCCCATTTGACGGATGACACAATATAAAGCATGGGCTGTAATAAAAGATCAGGGAGATATTGGACCTTGTGAGATTAATGTCAAACTTATTTTGGAGCTCCCAAGCGCTCCGAGAAGTTCTGATGAAACGGCTCTCGGTTGGGCCATTACCACATCCCGCCAGGATGAAGTATTTCTGGATTTGGGTTATTCCACCCCTCCGACATTAATTTAACGTGTTTCCTTCTGTTCTGTTAACATTAACACAATATTTCATTTCTATTACCTTTCTGTCTGAGATAAATTCAATCAAAGGAGAAAATATTGTCACAAAGCAGATTTTTGCCCTTGAAATAATGCAATTTTCTGAGATGTCTTTCTTTACAAGAAATAAAAACAGAAACACACGAGAGAACATTGTTGACATAAACTGCGAGTATAAAGCGATAAATATTGTTTACGTGTCATTGAGAACTAAACTGAGAATTCCTTTTAAATTCAAATTGAATCCAACAGGTGCTGGATTCATGAGAATCATAAGAATGAAATTCTTCTTAGCTGCACTTTTCTTCTTTATGGTAACACTTTATTTTGATGGTCCATTTTAGACATTCTACTAAGCGTAAGTAACTTACATGTCAACTAGCAGTCATTAGTAGACTGTCTAATATCTGCTAACACGTTATTTTGATGAACAGACTATAACTACTGACTATAAGTAACTTTGCAGCTACGCGCCAACTTATTCTACCAACCCAACCCTAACCTTACAGTCTACTAATACTCAGTCATAATGACTGCTAGTTAACATGTAGTTGCAAAGGTACTTATAGTTAGTGGAATGTCTAAAGTGGGCCATTGAAATAAAGGTCAAATATATCATAAGATTGAAAGAAAATGTATACAATATAATAGAAAGCAACCTCACATAAGATAGTATACAATCAGAGTTATATTAATAAATATCCTGGCTCTTCCAATTTTTATAATGGCAATGACCCAAAACATTCTTCTAACTATTGCCGGAACTACCTGCGACGGAAGGAATCTGCTGGAACATTGAAAATGATGGACTGGCCCCCTCAAAGTCCGGACCTCAACCCCATCACATTTGGGGTGAGTTAGAAAATAAACTGGACAGATCTATTGTACATTCAAAGGAAAGCCTTTGGCTTCAGTTGCAGAAGGCATGGGATAACATTACTGTTGAAGATCTCAGAGGAAATATACTGACAGTATGCCAGAGAGATGTGCTGCTGTAATTGCTGCAAAAGGTGGACATACCAAATGTTAAATTTAAAGTGTAACTCAATCCCTGGTCAGAGTCTAGCTCCACCCACTGGCAATATTTGAAAAATGCTGGAAAAGTGGGCAGAGCCCAGCGGAGACAGAGGGGACGAACCGAGGGCGGGGCTGAGCGGGGGGCGTGCACCTGAGACCCGCAGTGACGGATTGATTGACAGCTGTCAGACTCGCAAAGATGGAGAGTGACTGGAGTGACGCCAGTACCTTTGCAACAGAGCGGTCATTCGAAGTAGAGGAAGTGGAGGAGAAGTGGAGTGTCTGTGGACACAGGGCCAGAGCCTTATCAACTCGAGCTGCTGGCTCAAACTGCGGTCTTAACTCCCGATGCCGACGATGCTAGCGAAGCAGCAGCGCAAGAGAGAATGGGACCACTGACCTAATCTATGAACAGTCAAATCCTTATACTGAATGCCACTAAAAATAGATCAGACACATGCGATGTATTTTTATTCAAATTAACTGAATCAATAGGCAGCGCAGGACCAATAAGTTCAAACCTAATAGCCTATTATAAACAGATTTCCTCAAATAAAAGTTAGACTATATACGCCAGCACGTTACCGTATTGTTGTTCGTTACCACGGCAACCACTTGCATGTCAGGGTTTGAAAGCGCGTCTCATGTATGAAAAGTATCTGTACACGTGACGGGCGGCAAAAATATCGCAAGAAAAGCCTGACGTGTACTGACAACTGCATTATTTAACCGTATTTTCTTCATTAGAATGTTGATAGCAAGTGTCAAGTACGTTTCATTCATAATGTTTCTACTTCATGTAACATGAGAGTTCATACTGGAGTGAAGCCGTTCTCATGTGATCGGGAAAACATTTCTTAGGGCGTGGTGAGCTCGTGCCAGGGGCGTGGGTAGTGAGCCGTCGGAAGAGCCAACATACGTCACGATGGCAAACAACGTCCAATAGGAAAATTCAACTGCAGTAGCCACCGTTCAACCTTAAGAGGGCAGCACTCAGACGTTACCATATATTGTAGAATTAAAACACATTTACTCGAATCAATGAACAGCACTAATAAAGCCCCAGTCTTGCAGATCATTAACTAAAAAAAGTTGTTTTAGGGTTTAGTTACTCTTTAAAAGTGGATAAAAACAGTACAACTCACTTCATCTGATATTTGATGGTCAGAGCAACCATCTGCATGTTTCATGAACATTATGAAATCATGTTTTGGAGGCAATAAAAGGTCAATATTTTCAGATCTGTCAGGTGTTCTAATATATTTGGCCACCACTGTATATACTGGGGGAAAGATAGAGAGAAAGAAATGAGAATCTCGTTTGTAAAACTTTTTAGATTCTCTCCACCAGAAGTCATTCAAATCTCTTAAACGAATCACAGCTCTTGTGGCCGAAAGACAAGACTTTACTATCAGTGTGTTGTGAACAGGTTCACTCCTGAGAGTGTTCAAGTCGGGGGGTGGGGGTGGGGGGGGGGTTCTCAATATCACCTGCTAAGACTCAGATCCATTTGCCAGGAAGTTTTCATTGAAACTTGTCTTAGTAAACAGTGCTTTATTACACAGTGGGCTAGAAAAGATGCTGGTCTGGCGGGAACCATATCTGCACTCAGAAGTCTGGCAGCAGAGATACCGGATAACAAATAAGTATTAGAGTGGGATAGAAACAGGACGTCCTGTACCTGCACTGAGATTATTCCAGGTGGCAAAGAGTTTGCACCTCCTATAGGGTGTAACAACTCAGATTTCTCACAGTTTGGTAGAAATGGAAAGATTTACATAAATTGCTCCAAATTCGAAATGCTCCAAATAATAATTTGTTATCATAATTGCTGATTATAGAGGACGAGTGTTCAGTGTGAGTTTTATGAATCTCCTCAGCAATTTTCACAAGCGATGGGAGGTGTTTCCCTACGGCCAGTTTATGATTACACTCCTTCACCACCTGCTTTCTCCACTTCAGTCTGTGACTAACTGATATCAGTCCCGCGTCCCTCCCTGAACACGTTTATCCCGCCCTGAAGGATGCGCCAGCGCTCGCTGTATGAAGTCCTGCTGTCGTACTCCATCACTTCACCCCACAAGCAAATGTCTCAGCTTTCTTATTTCCCAGCGCTCCGGGCCCTAAGGGACATACGCAATGAAATCTCATCTCATTTAAAGCAAGCATCCGAGGTGAAGGTGAAGTCTACGTGCCATTGCTCGGCATTATGAATACGAGTTTAATTTGCTGGAAGCTTCTGTCAGCCCCCGCGGGCACCGCCGGTGGAAGTACATGTCGGACAAGCAGTGCATCATGGTAAATGAAGGCTTTTACCTCCTGCCTGCCGGGGAGAATTTCATAATAGAGCTTTTGATTTGAATAAATGTCTCTCTCGCTCTCTCTCTTCGACCCAGAGAGCAGCATTCATCTTGTTGCAGTCGTGAGATATTTGGTAATTGTGACAAATGTGGTTTGACTGGTACAGCATGACCACGCAGTTCTGCTTTCTTAAACACACACACACACTCGCACGCACCCGCTCGTTTATCTTACATATTACACAGACACAAACCGCAAATCTTGTGGATGTTGAAAGAGCTAGTTTCTGTCAATGGAGCTGTATAAATCTCTGCTCAGAAACACAGTGAGCTGCTTATGAAGACAGAGCTGCACGATTGTAACAAAAATCAGTGTTCAGTTATTTCCTGAGCTATTGCAATTATTATTTATATAAATTATATATTATTTATTTATTTCGATTAATAACATTTGATTTTTACTTTAAAACTTTACTTTAAAAACAAGTCCACACGATTTAAATAAAAATCATAATGTTCAGTCATTTCCTGAGATATTGTAATTAATTTTTATATAAATTTTCATTTATATAATTATTAAGTAGCTATACATTTTCATTAATAATATTACATTTTTACATACAGAACTTTAAAAATATGTCTGCACGATTGTAATTATTATTTATATAACTCATATATAATTTATATAATAATTATAGGATTATTAATTTGGATGAATAACATTTGATTTTTACAGAACTTTAAAAACAGGTCAGCATAATTGTCAAAAATCATAATTTTATTATATACTATATATATAATTATGTGATTATTAATTTTTAATTACAGAAAACAGGTCTGCATGATTGTAACAAAAATAATAATCTTCAGTTATTTCCTGAGATATTGTAATTACTGTTTATATAAATTATTTATATAATGATTACATCGTTATTAATTTTAATTAATAATGTTACAATTGTAATTATTATTTATATAAATCATATATATTTATGTAATAATTATATGATTATTAATTAGATTTTTTACAGAATTTTAAAAACAGGTCTGCATGATTGTAAAAAAAATCATAATTTTCAGTTATTTATTGAGATATTGTAATTATTATTTATATAAATAATTGTTTATAAAAATATTTACTATTTTTATAAAATTGTGATTATTACTTTTGATTAATAACATAAAATTTGTACGTTTTAAAACTGGTCTGCATGATTGAAATAAAAACAATTTTCAGTTATTTCCTCAGATATTATAATTATTATTTATATAAATTATATATTATTTATATAATTGTTATGTGATTATTAATTTTGATATACATTTTCTGACGAACAATTCTGATATAAAATTAATAATGTGATTATTAATTTTGGTTATTTTTTTGTGTGTGGAACTTTTATGATCCCATTCTATTATAATCAATAAAGATCCATTATATTATGATTAAAATCAAACAATAGAGTATATTACTATATGCATTAAATAGTCATGGTGTTATATGCAAAAAATAAACTCAATTGAAATAAATTTTGAGTCAAGTCTCTCATATGCTTTACATGAGGAGCAATATTTATGTGGAGCTGTTGCCTATGTAGGGACCAGCCTGTGCAGCACACTAGGGTTTGGAACAGAGTTTAAGTTCGTCCTGCTTAGAAAAGAAAAAGCCTATTTACGCGTATGCTGCTCTGTCTTTAAAGCAGGGGCACAGGGTGTTAAACCCAATCTCAAGCTGTTGCTCTCATCTTTGGCCAAACATCACACCTTTGGGATGTGTCACACACACATGGCCCACAGAGACCATGGGAAATGTGTGTGTCTCAATCTTCACACACATTCACTGCCTTCAATCCTCCTGGAAGGCTCCTACTCAAGAGCTCAGAACTTACAGTGCATCTGGAAAGTATTCACAGCGCTTTACTTTTTCCACATTTTCTTATGTTACAGCCTTATTCCAAAATGGATTAAATTAATTATTTTCCACAAAATTCTACAACCAATACCCCATAATGACAATGAGAAAGAAGTTTGTTTGAAATCTTTGCAAATGTATTAAAAATAACAAACGAATGTACATCACATGTACATAAGTATTTAAAGCCTTTGGTCAATACTTTGTTGAAGCCAAGTCAAGTCAAGTCAATTTATCTTGTTTTATGGATGATTACATTTTTTACTAGATAGTACAACGGCACTAATTAATAAAAAAAAAAAAGAACTTAAAGAAATCCTTCATACACACTGATTTAATAAATACGGTCATTCCGTCTACAGTCATTATAATTAGCTTTATATAGAAACAATAGCAGTGCATGTTATGTCCTTGTTAAGACAGCTAAGTAAATGTGTGTGTGCATATGAAATCTCAGTCCTACAGAACCAATAACCACCCAAACCTTCTCAAACTGTCCCAGTTAAGAGAATATTTTAAGACCTCCCAGATGGGTTGGTTTGCTCACCACATCAGGACAGTCTCTCTCTCTCAAGACGTCAAGCACATGAGAGAAGGAAGACTGACAGAAGACTGAATGAGCTTCAATCTAGTAAATATCAGCTGAATGAGATGTGGCATTATATACCGATTAATAACGGCATGGAGCAAAAACAGAACAAACTACAGAATGACAAGAGAAGTAATGAAGTCGTAACAGAAAGGGCTGTCAGGATGTCGTTGAAGAACTTTGCTAATGTCCCAATAACTCACACAACACATTTAGCTGATGGCGGCACAATGACGCATCTCACAACGATTCGGATGTGAAAACAACATACTGTATGCTAACAATGATTCTACGCTCAGCCTCTTCCGTGGAAACCATTTCAATAGAAATCTGCATAATAACCCCAAACAAACAAACAAGACAACTTGTAAACAAACAGATGAACAAACAGTGTTGATTATTCCAGCAGGAGGCATTCCATATCCAATTATTGATAAACAATGTTTGAATTTGTTTTCGATTTATACATATATTTCATTATATTTAATTTGCAATTTAAGGACCATAATGGAGGAACACTTAATTTTCTCATAATGCTGTAATTTGCTCAATAGCTGCATCTCAATTCACGTACTTATGCACTATTTTAAGCCATTTTGTATAAATAGTATTAGGGTGTTCACACTGAAAACTACAGGAAGAAGTAGTGCACTTCAAATACCCGAATCATGCACCTATTTTATTTGAAATGAACAAATAAATAAATAAATAATAAGTGTGAAAAATTGGACACTTTATAAGTTAATAGCGACATGAGAAGGCTATCAGACTTTATTTGTTTATAAATAAATTATAAGATGCAAAAAGTATTTTTATTTACTTGTCCCTAAATTTATTAAAAATAAACATATTTATTTAGTTATTTATAAATAAATAATAAAAGATGCATATACATATTTTTTATTTACTTCCCCTAAATTTATTTTTTAAAATGTATTTATTTATTTATTTATTTATTTATAAATAAATAAATAATAAAATATGCATAAATTGTTGTATTTACTTACCCATAAAATTATTTAAAATTGTTTTTGTTTATAAATAAATGACAAAAGATGGATAAAATATTTTATTTACTTGTCCCTAAATTTAATAAAAATAAATGTATTTATTTATTTATTTTTATTTATAAACAAATAATAAAAGACACTAATAAAGACAATAATAAAGACAATAATAAAATCCGGGTATTTACATGTATTATATATATATACACTCACCTAAAGGATTATTAGGAACACCTGTTCAATTTCTCATTAATGCAATTATCTAATCATCCAATCACATGGCAGTTGCTTCAATGCATTTAGGGGTGTGGTCCTGGTCAAGACAATCTCCTGAACTCCAAACTGAATGTCAGAATGGGAAAGAAAGGTGATTTAAGCAATTTTGAGCGTGGCATGGTTGTTGGTGCCAGACGGGCCGGTCTGAGTATTTCACAATCTGCTCAGTTACTGGGATTTTCACGCACAACCATTTCAAGAGTTTACAAAGAATGGTGTGAAAAGGGAAAAACATCCAGTATGCGGCAGTCCTGTGGGCGAAAATGCCTTGTTGATGCTAGAGGTCAGAGGAGAATGGGCCGACTGATTCAAGCTGATAGAAGAGCAACTTTGACTGAAATAACCATTCGTTACAACCGAGGTATGCAGCAAAGCATTTGTGAAGCCACAACACGCACAACCTTGAGGCGGATGGGCTACAACAGCAGAAGACCCCACCGGGTACCACTCATCTCCACTACAAATAGGAAAAAGAGGCTACAATTTGCACGAGCTCACCAAAATTGGACAGTTGAAGACTGGAAAAATGTTGCCTGGTCTGATGAGTCTCGATTTCTGTTGAGACATTCAGATGGTAGAGTCAGAATTTGGCGTAAACAGAATGAGAACATGGATCCATCATGCCTTGTTACCACTGTGCAGGCTGGTGGTGGTGGTGTAATGGTGTGGGGGATGTTTTCTTGGCACACTTTAGGCCCCTTAGTGCCAATTGGGCATCGTTTAAATGCCACGGCCTACCTGAGCATTGTTTCTGACCATGTCCATCCCTTTATGACCACCATGTACCCATCCTCTGATGGCTACTTCCAGCAGGATAATGCACCATGTCACAAAGCTCGAATCATTTCAAATTGGTTTCTTGAACATGACAATGAGTTCACTGTACTAAAATGGCCCCCACAGTCACCAGATCT
Organism: Coreius guichenoti; assembly: GCA_039654105.1. Lineage (NCBI taxonomy): Eukaryota > Metazoa > Chordata > Actinopteri > Cypriniformes > Gobionidae > Coreius > Coreius guichenoti. The sequence goes on along the minus strand of CM077171.1, from coordinate 42,348,564 downwards.
CAACCCAATAGAGCATCTTTGGGATGTGGTGGAACGGGAGCTTCGTGCCCTGGATGTGCATCCCACAAATCTCCATCAACTGCAAGATGCTATCCTATCAATATGGGCCAACATTTCTAAAGAATGCTTTCAGCACCTTGTTGAATCAATGCCACGTAGAATTAAGGCAGTTCTGAAGGCGAAAGGGGGTCAAACACAGTATTAGTATGGTGTTCCTAATAATCCTTTAGGTGAGTGTATATATACAATGGGGAGAACAAGTATTTGATACACTGCCGATTTTGCAGGTTTTCCTACTTACAAAGCATGTAGAGGTCTGTAATGTTTATCATAGGTACTCTTCAACTGTGAGAGACGGAATCTAAAACAAAAATCCAGAAAATCACATTTTATGATTTTTAAATAATTAATTTACATTTTATTGCATGACATAAGTATTTGATCACCTACCAACCAGTAAGAATTCTGGCTCTCACAGACCTGTTAGTTTTTCTTTAAGAAGCCCTCCTGTTCTCCACTCATTACCTGTATTAACTGCACCTGTTTGAACTTGTTACCTGTATAAAAGACACCTGTCCACACACTCAATCAAACAGACTCCAACCTCTCCACAATGGCCAAGACCAGAGAGCTGTGTAAGGACATCAGGGATAAAACTGTAGACCTGCACAAGGCTGGGATGGGCTACAGGACAATAGGCAAGCAGCTTGGTGAGAAGGCAACAACTGTTGGCGCAATTATTAGAAAATGGAAGAAGTTCAAGATGACGGTCAATCTCCCTCGGCCTGGGGCACCATGCAAGATCTCACCTCGTGGGGCATCAATGATCATGAGGAAGGTGAGGGATCAGCCCAGAACTACAAGGCAGGACCTGGTCAATGACCTGAAGAGAGCTGGGACCACAGTCTCAAAGAAAACCATTAGTAACACACTACGCCGTCATGGATTAAAATCCTGCAGCGCACGCAAGGCCCCCTGCTCAAGCCAGCGCATGTCCAGGCCCGTCTGAAGTTTGCCAATGACCATCTGGATGATCCAGAGGAGGAATGGGAGAAGGTCATGTGGTCTGATGAGACAAAAATAGGGCTTTTTGGTCTAAACTCCACTCACCGTGTTTGGAGGAAGAAGAAGGATGAGTACAACCCCAAGAACACCATCCCAACCGTGAAGCATGGAGGTGGAAACATCATTCTTTGGGGATGCTTTTCTGCAAAGGGGACAGGACGACTGCACCGTATTGAGGGGAGGATGGATGGGGCCATGTATCGCGAGATCTTGGCCAACAACCTCCTTCCCTCAGTAAGAACATTGAAGATGGGTCATGGCTTGGTCTTCTAGCATGACAACGACCCAAAACACACAGCCAGGGCAACTAAGGAGTGGCTCCGTAAGAAGCATCTCAAGGTCCTGGAGTGGCCTAGCCAGTCTCCAGACCTGAACCCAATAGAAAATCTTTGGAGGGAGCTGAAAGTCCGTATTGCCCAGCGACAGCCCCGAAACCTGAAGGATCTGGAGAAGGTCTGTATGGACCTGAGTGGGCCAAAATCCCTGCTGCAGTGTGTGCAAACCTGGTCAAGAACTACAGGAAACGTATGATCTCTGTAATTGCAAACAAAGGTTTCTGTACCAAATATTAAGTTCTGCTTTTCTGATGTATCAAATACTTATGTCATGCAATAAAATGCAAATTAATTACTTAAAAATCATACAATGTGATTTTCTGGATTTTTGTTTTAGATTCCGTCTCTCACAGTTGAAGAGTACCTATGATAAAAATTACAGACTTCTACATGCTTTGTAAGTGGGCAAACCTGCAAAATCGGCAGTGTATCAAATACTTGTTCTCCCCACTATATATATATAAATAAAAGATACATAAAATTGTTTTATTTACTCACCGATAAAACTAGCAAAAATTATATATTTATTTATTTAGAAATAAACAATAACAGATGCAAAAATATTTGTATTTACTCACCCCTACAATTATATACCATTATTTATTTATTTACTTATGAATAATAAAAGATGCATAAATATTGTATTTTCTAACCCCTAAAATTCTTTGCATTTTATTTATGTATTTGCTTATAAATAAATTATAAAAGATTCATAAACATTTTTATTTATTCATATATTTATTTATAAAGAAATAATTAAAGATGTATAAAATATTCTTTACTTGCCCCTTAAATGTATTAAAAATAAATTTGTTTATAAATAAATAATGAAAAATACATAAAATATTTTAATTTACTCACCCCTAAAATTACATAAAAATATTTATTTATCTATTTATAAATTAATAAAAAAAATGCATAAAACATTTTAAATACTCACCCCTAAATTTATTAAAAATAAATGTATGTATGTATGTATGTATATATGTATAAATAAATAAATACATACCTTTTTGTTACAACAATAACCATGTGGACTTTACACTTTCTTAAAACATGTAGTTTTGCATTGGTTTTGCTCTTGTTGAGTCTTTATCTGATACTGTTGCATGAATCAATGTGTCATCATCTTGTCCTAATGACAGACCTGTCTCAGAAAGAGAGCATTGTGCAACAGTGTTCATGAAAGCAGCCATTCTTTTCATGGTATACTTACAATGCGAGTTGCTATAGTGATGTTTATTACTTACATTACAGACGTCACCACTGGCACCATGAACAGAGATATACTTCAAACAGACTAATAAAGACAGCACTGCTAATGAGGCGCATGTTTTTCCTACTGCATTCCGAGCATTAGGCCTTTGCTTTGGACTGTAATCTGCCTTCAGGAACGCCGCGGTGCCAATTCAAAACCCCGCAGGCCCTTTTACGGATGTAATTTACTTGTGTTTTCTACACGGCCTGTGCTTTCATCATGTGTCTGCTCATTGTGGATATGACTTCAAGCAGGACCTGGTCATTTCACAAGGTGTTGCGCTTTTAACTCTCCACAGTGAGCATGACAACACGCTGAATTATCTGCATGCATCAGAGCGCTTTTGCATGTACTGAGCCCAGATCTTAAAACACCACACTGTTGTTTTCAAAAGGACAGTTCACCATAGTTCGTCATTTAATCATTATTTTGTTTGCCATTTAATCTCATTTTGTTCCAAACTCAAATGTAACTTTCTCTGTGAAACACAAGAAGTAAGAGCATTTACTGTGTTGATGTGGCACTTTTGAATTTTGAACATGAAAATATGTCTTTGAACTGGGAAAATGGTCCATTAAAAGCAGTAGGGATATGCCCAGAATTCGGAAAGGAGATAACGGATTCTACGGAGCCCCTAAAGGGACATGGTGAAGGAAAAAATATGTCAATGCTTTTGCATTCTCTATCAATATGCGGAGTATTGAAATCGCTTTTAAATGCACGCTTGCTTTTTACTTTCGCTTTCCAATTCACGATCACATGTACTCTGTGTATAGGGAGCGGCGATACTGACTGCACATTTTACAAGATGAGATATTTGTAAATGACGCACCAAATCCTCCACCATCAGTATCAGGGCTTGACTCTTTTGCTCAGCAGCCACTGTGGCTAGTGGTTTTCCAAAGTTACTAACCACTCAGCATTTTCATTGGCCACAATTTTGACATTGATACGATGGGGAAAAACTGCCACATAGATATTTTTAATATTATCTCATAATTTGGCAGCAGGAATATTAGGCTGCTGTCACTTTAAGACCTGACGCACGGATCCATTATATTGTTACACACGCGTTTTCTTTCTCAACTGTTTACGTTCACTTAAAACAGAACTGACTGTGTTTACGTGAATACTCACCAAGACCAGCATTTAGACATTATTTTGTGTATTTGACTGTTTAAGAGCAATAAGCAGTGAAAAAGAGCTCAATTTAGTCCTGAGAGGTGGCTTTATGAGCTGCACTTTGGGTGTGAGCACGAAATCTGCTGGAGTAAAATTATGCACAATACACACAATCCCACGCCGTAATTCAAGCCCTGTAACAGCAACAATAATCATCCGGAGCAAATGAAGCGAGTGAGTGAGGGGAGGCGGGTTTGTGTGTCACTCGCTGGCGGAGAGATGAGAGAGAGAGAAAGAGCAGCTGGTATCGTGTTTCTAATCTAAGGGAAAATGAGTATTGGAAGCGTTTCAGATATTTCAGTATCAATATGTATTGATAAATCTTAAAATATTGCTGACAACACTACATTGAACTTTATTATTTCAGATGAAATAATAAAAGACTACAAGTGAAAACTGTATATATTATATATAAAATTCAACCCGCCGAAGTGGCTAGTAGGAGTGACTGCATTACACGCCACTGTTGAAATACACATGCATTTGGCCGGTGTTAATGTCAAGCCCTGGCTGTAATATAGTAATATGACGCCCACGTACCGTTGGCTGAACGTCTGATGCATATGACACACTTTTCTGGAAACACTTTAGGAGTTCTGAAATCGTCATCTGATTGGTTGAATTTTACAGGATGTCCGCGAGACGTGTGTGTTGTGTTCTTTAACGGTCCGCCTGGAAACAAATGCTGCGACTCCAAACTCCCTCGTGGAAGAAGAACGCCGTCGAGTTTACAACTGTGACAATGAGCGCTTACCAGGATCAACTAAACGCTGGATTTTCACAAGTATGCGAAGTTCGCGGCTCCATTGTTGCAGTAAACTTGCACAACGTTTATAGATGCATGCTGGTCTGTTATTGCAGGGACATCGACTTTACATTTTCACGCCCCTAAACCTGACGCAGAACAAAACTATGATTGGTTGCATTACATGTCTGTCAAACGTCCTCTTGGGCGGTCCTTGACCAATAAAAGACCAAATAAATGCAGCCTTGGTGCGCAGAAAAGACAAAAACATTTAAAAATCTCACCAACCCGAACCCTTTAAAAGGCAGTTTATGTATTCTTGTGCTGAGAGCTCAGTGTTTGTTCAGCATTTGGGTCGGCACAGATTGTGTCTGTGGGGTTTCGATTTGTGCTCAAGTTCTCCGAGCGCTGAAGCACATCCTCCTCTCCGCATGACTATCCTCTTTCCTAACCTTTCCACTCTTTTTCTTTTTTTTGTTCGCATCAGAGTTATTAATAAGCGTGTGGGAATCAGTGTTGAGGAGTTACTAACTTACAAGTGTTAAATCACTTGACATTTTAAAACAATGGCAAATTATCAAAAAATACAGCTCTAATCTGATATTTATGAGGATATTGTTCCCTTAAATAGCTCCAATGTATAGTTTTCTATTGTTTAATAGTTTGTAGCTTCCCCAGCTTTGTCTCTTTCCATCCATTCGATCTCATTTCTTTACCAGGTCAGCAGAAATGAGCTCGGTTATTTGCAGCTCTTTCTCAGTTTCAAAGGAATAAGGTAGATTGCATTCTGTGATTGATCTGTAACATAAGTGTGAGAGAATGACGGTAAATGATGAAACAGACAAGAGGAAATGATGTTTCTGAGGACAAGAGGCCTTGGTCGAACACACCGCACTGTATGAAACTGACACAAGATGCTCTTTGTCCTTCAGTGCACAACCGGTTCTGCTTCAGAGTGTGTATTTTACATTTGAGAAGTAGTGACCAATCATGTACCAAACGTGTGAAAACAACACATTGTGTTCAACACAAACCATATTCATTCTTGCTACAAATGAAGTCTGGTTGAGGCTCAAATCTCAAAAAACAAACAAACAAAAAACAAAAACAAAAAGAAATCTTGCAGAAAAGACCAAAACAAAACAAAACACATCAAATAAAATAATTTAAAAATAATAATAAAATAAAATAAAAAAAAACTAAACTAAACTAAATAAAACAAAACAAAATGAAAACAAACAAAGAAAAAAAAATAAACCAAAATAAAACAATAAAAACTATTCTAAACAAAAAGATAAAATAAAATAAAAAACTAAACCAAAGAAAATATAAAATAAACCAAGAAAAAAAAACTAAACAAAAATAAAAAATATTCTAAACAAAAAAACAAAACAAAACAAAAATAATAATGTAAAAATAATGGATAAACTTGCTATTGCTGCCAATGACACAAACCTCCCTCATCTTAGATGGCTGAACCCTGAGACAGAGGGTTAGTATATAGTAGAGGGTTAGAGATAGTATGTTTCTAAACACTCTTCCAAGCAATCTGTACATGTCTTGAGCATAGACCGTAAAAAATATGGACGACGCGTCTTCACTACCTTCCACTGAAGAAAAGTGAAGCCGCCAACGTCCGAATATGCCGCTGACATCTTGCGCAGATTTGAAATTTAAAAAACGAACACTTGAAATGAAATCATCATGATAAAAACTGCCTAAAATGATAGAAGCCATCTTTGGGAAAAAATTATTTGAAGTGTAATTTGATTGTTTAGTTTGTCTCGCGTCCATTAGAATACACGGAGGGGCGGGGGTTATGAGCTATACTGAGACCAACCACCTGGGGGCGATCGAGGCGCTTTGGCTTCAGTTTTCAACACGAGTGCAGCAGGCTTGCTCTTGAGGAGTTTTTAAACAGAGAGGACAGGCATGTTTCACGGCCAGAATGACCTGGTTTCGATGACCAGCACATGCACACAGTATCAGGGCTGTTTGACTGGACACTGACGCCTGCCCCTGAGACCATGAGCTCAATTCATTTCATAGCGGGAGGCAAGCGCCGGCGCTCAGGCCTGTGGGCGGAAATCGGCTTCCTACCAGGTCTGTTCCTGCCCGGGGCCAGATCTGTTCAGATTAACACCTCCTCACCACATACATGCAAAACAGCACAACAAATCACTCTTACAAATAACGGTTCCGCAGCGATCACATAAAAGAGCCATTTTTGGTTCCCCAAGAGCCTTTCAGTGAAAACATCCATTTTTAAATTTTTTTTAAATCTATATACAACCTTTTGTGCAATGGAAAAGTTCCATGGACGTTAATAAAATAATAAACTAAACTAAACTAAACTAAAATTAAATAAATAAAAAAATAAATATGTATGCTCTTTTTGGAAACAAAACAAAATATTTTGCACTGATGCCATAGAAGAACTGTTTTTGGTTCCCCAAGAGCCTTTCAGTAAAAATAATCATTTTTTTTCTTAGTGTGAAGAACATTTTAAAAATCTATAAAGAACCTTTTGTGCAATGGAAAAGTTCCATGGATGCAAAACAAAACAAAACAAAAATTTAATAAATAAAATAAAATAAATTAAACTGTGCTCTTTTGGAAACAATAAATAAATAAATAAAATTGCTCATTTGGAAACAAAACAAAAAATATTTTGCACTGATGCCATAGAAGAGCCATTTTGGTTCCCCCGAGAACCTTTCAGTGAAAAGTTCTTAAAAGAACCTTTTTTCTAAGTGTGAAGAACATTTTAAAAAGCAAAAGAAACTGTTTCCACTATAAAGAACCTTTTGTGCAATGGAAAGAGTCCATGGATGTTAAAGGTTCTTCATTGAACCATCAATGCCAAAGATAAAGAACCCTTATTTTTAAGAGTTTACAAGACAAACTAGATCAATGGATCCTACAGATGAGATGTACAGAGCCGATGGATGTGCTATGGAACAGCAGGAGGAAGATTCCTCTGTCCACAAACTGTGTGGAGGAGATCATTATCACTGACGTCACCTCACCGCAGTGCAATTACAGGCTTTTTGTGTTGGGGACGAGGACACTTCTAACAGAAGATCTGGCATTATCATCATCAAGAGAAAGAGGACACATCCCAAACACATTTGTAAAACTATAGCGCTGTAGTCATTGATTAGCTCACTGTTGTGAACTGTGGGGAAATATGTGTGTGAATGTCATCCTAATTGGTTGTCTTTGACCTAGGAATGCAACACCTTACAAAAGGCTCTATTTACTTTACTTTCCTGGTCCCACACACAATTGTTTCAAACATCATTTCGATCACAACAGTATTCCCAATCCACTTAAATCCTCCCAACATCCTATGAGAGCTGTTTTGTCAGGTAATGTTTTTGAGGCGCAGAAGGGAAACTGCTTGTTATTCCTGACCATTCAGATTGCGTGGAAGCACATTTCTTATTGTCAGACTGTGTTAATAAAATAAATAAAATAAAATAAAATAAAATAAATATTTTCTGCACATTTGTTATTGTCAGAAATGTCTAAAAAAAAAAAAAAAAAACTAAAAATGAAAAAAATTCTTGTTGGGAGGAAGTCAAGTTTTTAACAACAAACATGATTTGAGAAATCATTCATGTCACACACGCTGAGGAACGAATTTGTAGTTTGTTCAACTCACTAACGCTTGTTTGCTTTTTTCCGTTATAAAATAACATTTAATAAAATACTAATTTCACCAGCTTTATCATGAAGTTTTATTGATGAGAGAAACTCAGAAGGCAGGCATCCAAAACGCCTTTTAGATTGCCAACTTTCTCTTTTAAAAAGTTCAGTTTAGGGCTCTTCATCAGAAAGCTGGCTTCATGAATAATTCATGGATTTATTAATGAGCTTATGGAGCATGGTAAAGTAATGCAGCTCTTGAATGATGCTCTCCTCTTCTATAAAGCACACCAAATAAGCAGCCCTAAATGAATGCGTGTATGCCTGCACTCGGAATTAATAATTAAACCACTGACCTGTATGACTTTGAAACATGTATATACAACCAGACCTTATTTGTCTGTATGCAAAAACTTTCCAAAAAAACAACAACAACACAAAACCCTGTGATATCATAAAAACACTCAAAAGGACCAGCAGAATGACATACACCATTGCAACTGTGATGTCATAGAAAAACATTCCGCCCTATGAATCGTGGAATGTACTTCCTGCAATGTTACAGTGTTTCTTTATAGAGCATCTGGTGATGATGTCACAGAGGCACACTGTCCTCGACCTGAACTCCTCTAGAGAGTTCTTGCAGTGATGTCACTTCTCAGTGGTCCATTTTAAAGGGGTCACAACATGGATTTTTTAAGTTTCTTGAGGTTCACTTAGAATGTTAACTTTTTCCCCACCATTGACGGAAATTTCCGTCATTTTTGAGACAACGCTTCCCCACCCATTGACGGAATTTTCTGGCTTTCCGTGTTTTTATTGATATACGGTAGGGGGCGCTATGACAAGGCGACTTTATAACACACAATTCTGACTTTATATCTCGCAGTTCTTACTTTATAACACGCAATTCTGACTTTATAACACAATTCTGAATTCTAAGTCGCAATTAACTTTTTATTTTTTTTTATTCTGTGGCGGAAACAAGCTTCTAAATGTTTTACAAGAAAATCTAATTCTTTCTACTAAATTTAAAGTTTTTTTTAATGAATTACTTGCTGTTTCTTTGTAATTACTTGTGAAATTTACCAGCAATTTCTTAGTGAAACTTAGTGAAACCAAATGTTGTTTCAGTGTAGTAAACAACATCTGTATTCAGCAGAGAATCACGCTGTGCGCAGTACTTCATATGAAGAGTGCTGCGCCTGAGATGACATTTCTGAATTCTGATCGCATGCTGCATTAGTTTATGCTTCTCCTTTCGGTCCATAATGCAACATGCTATCAGAATGCTGACAGCGTCAGTGGCCAAGCATGCACTGATACACGCGCATGCATACAAATACAGCCTGATCAGCGGTGTGATATAACAATGTATGGTCATCTCACTGCTGAATAATGCATGGACTCCATAATACAACCTCAACTACAGAAAACTACAATATAAATTATTCTAAAGAAGCTTTAGATCTGTTCACAGAGACTGTCAGCATTCATTTAACTATAGAGATTCAAAAAATTAAGCAAAACTAAAGGCCCGTTCACACCAAGGACGATAACTATGATATAAAGATATAGTTCTAAAAATCGTTCTAAATATAAAAGAATAGCATAGTTCACACCACAACGATAACAGCACTGATAAACAATATTGTTGGAATCACTTTCAGAACAATCTTTTCCAGCTGATGAACATTGATAACAATAGCTGCGTTTACATGGACCCTAATAATCCCATAGTAATCGGACTAGTAGCACAATCGGAATAAAAAAAAAAATACATGTAACCACGTCAAACAGAATTAAAGATTAAAGTTTTGTTTGGATTGCAAGGAGTGGTTTAAACCTTTTCTGATGAGAGGACATGTAAACACTTGGATTGAAACCTGAAACAGGAAAGTTCTGCACATGTGCAATGACGTAGAAATGGCGTAATGATGTATGACGCGTGGAATGACTTATGAAGTTTCATAAGTGACTATCGTTGTGTCATTCTAAATTTCTCCTTCCATTCATCGTCTGTGGAGCAGGACAACGTCCCAGCAGGCCTTGTTTCAGACTCTCATCCACAGATGCATTGTTTTGGGCATGGGAAAGGCGGTTTTTAACTGTTCATATGGTCATTGTCTCGTAATTAGGACCCGAAACGGATAAATATTAAGTCCGACGACAAGTGACCGATTTCAGCCGCAGTTTCAGCATCTATTTAGGGGGTGGGACGCTTCAGATTCTAGAGAGCATTTGATTGGACAGAAAGTCTGATGTGCAGTGTGATGTCATCAAAATCATTGATCCATATTGGCGGAATTGAGAGACTGTAAATTTTGAACGCTTATATCTTCTAAATGTGAATTTTGTCATTGTTTTGGAGCACACTAGCTTATAGATAACAATAAGACTAACAATATTCATGCTAAAAGCCAAATAAAACCCCATACAATTTTATTACATAGGGACTTTAACTCAGCCCATCAGAAATGTAATTCACTATGACATCGCAAGATGATCTGAACCAAATACAAAAAATATGTGTTATAATATATGGCTTCAGTAAGTATACAGATTCAGGGGGAAAAAAAGAAAGAGCAAAGGACAAGAAAAGGAAGACAGTAAAGAGACATACTGCTGAAATCATTTGCACTCCATACGAAACCCTTTGCATTTGAACTAGGTCCTGCAGGGGGCCCTTTATCTGCGCTCTGCACGGTCCCAATGGCCCGGAGCAGTAATGAGGACACAGGGCAGAGAAACCTGCTGTCCTTTGGACATATTTTCAGACTGAGCTCCCTCTGCGGTCATTAAACAGGTCATCTGCTATGAGGAGCTACTTCAAATGTCCAGAGCAAATTTTCCAATATGACTATTTCAATTACAGCCTCCTGACCTGATACTAACAAAGCAAACCGTTTAAACAGCTGACCGAGAAAAGCAGAGCCAGGTTCCTTTCCAGTGCCATAGTAGCCAGTGTGCCAATTATACAATGGTCAAAGGAATTCCTATGTGATTTTCACACTGCAATCTGCCTTCCAGTCTTTGGTGCCTCGTGTTCCAGCAGAAAGTAAGTTTTGGTTTGGAACGAGGGTGAGTAAATGCTGACCGAATGTTCATTTTTGGGTGAATGATACATTTAAGACCCAGTTTGGCACATGCTTGAAAAAGTCAATTCTTATTCTAAAGCCAAATTTAAACATGCAGAATCACTGTGAATAATTCTGATGTTTATTATTCAGCATGTAACTGTTTCACAAATGAGCAGGATATTAGAAATCGGTCTTGCATGAATAGCAACAAAGCTCACAGTTTGTTTTAGTTTTAGTCTCTCCCTCTTTTCAAGGACAATATTTATCACATTGTTTTTAAGTATTTTTCTTTTCCACCCATATGCTTTGTGTGCAAATATAATATACACTACCACTACAAAGTTTAGGGTCAGTAAACTAGTGAGCGAAACTATCATAAATATTTAGCCAAAAGTTTGGGGTCAGTAATAAATTAATAGTTTTATTCAGCATGGATGCATTAAATCAATATTATCAAATGCAGCACTAAGATCCAGTAACACTAATAGAGAGATACAACCACAGTTGGATGATAACAGCAAATCATTTGTAACTCTAATGAGAGCAGTCTCAGTACTATGATATGGTCTAAATCCTGACTGGAAATCCTCGCAAATACCATTTCTTCCTTAAAAGGAACATAGTTGTGAGGATACTGCCTTTTTGTAGAATTTTTGACAAAAACGATAGATTTGAGATCGGTCTGTAATTAACTAATTCTTTAGGATCAAGTTGCGTTTTTTAAATAAGTAGTTTAAATAATAGCCAGCTTAAAAACTTTCGGTACGTATCCTAATGACAATGATGAATTAATTATATTAATAAGAGGATCTATGACCTCTGGAAGCATCTCTTTTAGTAGCTTAGTCGGTATAGAGTCTAACACACATGTTGTTGATTTTGATGATTTAACAAGTTTAGACAATTCTTCCTCTCCTATAGCAGTGAATGAATGGAATTTTTCCTCAGGGACATTACAATGCACTGTCTGATGCGATACTGTGTAGACAATTGCATGGATATAATTTTCTCTCTAATAGTATGCAAGTAAAGAAGTTCATAAAGTCATTACTGCTGTGCTGTTTGGAAATGTCAGAAGTTGAAGCTTTATTTCTCACTAATTTAGCCATTGTATCAAATAAATACCTAGAGTTGTGTTTGTTCTCTTCTAAGAGAGTGGAAAAGTAAGCAGATCTAGCCGATTTTAAGGCCTGTATGCAATAACACTTTCCTACCACGAAATGCGAAATACCGCATTTTGCGTTCTTAAGCCACCAAACACTTCTGCCATGCAATTGAACGTCCAGAATGCATTAAAAGTTTTCTATTTTAGTTGAAAATGGTGTAGTGTAAGTGGACCCAAAGTAAATAACTAATGGTTTTTTACAACGAAAATGAATCAATCAAAAACTTACTTTAGCTGGACAATAACTCTTTTTTTGCCCCTAGAGCTGCTGTACAGCCAAAACAATCTCTCTTCCATTAATTTCCTATTATCACTGTAAAGCTGCTTTGAAGCAATCTGTATTGTAAAAAACACTATATAAATGAAGGTGACTTGACTTGTTTTCTTCCAGCTGCGCTCCATTTTTCTGGCTGCTCTCTTAACCCCCGAGATGACTGCACAGTTTTGGGGCCCTTTATAAGTTTTGACATGCTCTGACATTTGTGCTTTTTTCAGTTGCTTATAAACATATTAATGGCAAAAGTGTCATTACACTGTATTCAGCACAAACTGGGCTACCATAATATGTTAGCAACATGTATATACATGCTTGTATTTTTGAGAGAATAACGTTTATGCGTGGTTTTTGAAAAAAACTAAAAATTTAAGACACTCAAATAAGCCCACAAAACACACAATAGATATGTGTCCACAAGACTTTTCACTAATGGGTGTTGTTGCCTAGAATTTTTGCTTCAAACTGATGTGAGAATCATTGTGCCTACTCATTCACATAAAACAATATATTGATTTAAATTTTGTAAGACACTTTTTCTTTACAAAGCCCGTATGCGAAGAGGCGTGAACGATCATAATAATAATGCTGTGCTTCACACCTAAGAGAACAAAAGACCTGCATAATAAGCTGCATAATGAATGAGTCTTTGAGTCAGGTATGTGACAGAGGGGAACTCTTTACAAAATTTACAAAAGAAATATATTTTTTTTGTAGTTTATTTAGAATATAGTTAACAATATAAAGTGAGAGCCAAAGGCACATTACAAAGTCCTACTATATTTTAAATTATCAAAAGATTTGACATTACTATTTTTTATGTTTTTAAAAGAAGTCTCATGCTAAAAAAAAATACAGTAATATTGTGACATTGAACACAATTCAGTATTCAGTAAATACAAATAACTGAATAATCGTGATGATGAATGTTATAAGTAAAATATTTGGGATTTAAAACAACATAATGCAATGCAATTATGATTTCAAAGAGTATAGGGTGAATTCAGGTTGATTGGGACACTTTTTTCTGTAATTTCAATGTCAAAAATCATTTCTGAATCATTTGATTTTGTAAACTATCCGATACACACAATACTCAAATATAATTTCGAATTTCGGTTCATTTATGAGACGCCGTGCAATGCATGATCGTGCCGGCGCATATTATAGGCTATTGTCTGCTATATTTTCTTCTTATTTATTAAATCCAGGCAATTGGCTGATGAAACATTGATTAAAATGAAGATACAATTTATACAAAACGAAATTCACTTTAAAGAAAGGCTTTCTACAAAACAAAACTTAATGAAGTGGTCAAAATCAAAGTCTTACCCACTCCATGTCTTCTGACATATTGCGCATCTTATGATGTGTCCTTTCTTGCTCATGCTGTGCACTTTTCATAATCAACATAGATGAAATAAAAAAATAACTTTAGGCTATAATATTTAAACATCAATATGAAACAAAATATGTTTTTAATGGCTACAAGAAGTATTGTACACAAAACGTTTGACTGGTAGGCTACTGTAGCCTATTTATAGCATCTGAGCAGAAATTTGCGAACAAAAGCTTTATTGATGTGACACTAGGCTATTTTACAGTAAACACTTCATAATCTGACCAAAACAGGCCAAAGAAATCTTGTCTACGGTCTTACGTCTATGACATTTTATGTAGCGTATTTGTTATATTATAGAGCCTATAAATGTTAATCTGCAGTTTAATACGTCACACAGACACATGGAGGATTCATATTTAAACAGTCTTTTGTGGTTTAATATTTACAGACACTAACAGAATAAATTTACCTCACAATCATCGGCTGGATCCGTTGCTCTTAGAAATAAACAGCTTTCCTTCTGAGGTAAATTATTCCAGGATTATTCCTCACCGCGTCTCAAAACGATGTAAAGTACATGCACTAAACCTGATGTGTTTATTCGAGTTAATGTGGGTGTTGACTCTGTTCGCATGGATCGCGTCAGTATTTGCCTTTTTAAAAGAACGCGCGCTCCGTGGGCGTGGCCGCATTAGCGGCTGGCGAACGACTGACATCTCTGTCTTTTCAAACAGATTACATAAACAGAGAATATTTGTTTTCGATTTGATTTACATTATTTAAAACCTTTTCATTTTTTTTTGACATTTCAACGTTTCTTTAGACATATGTCTCATGTTTGTGTGACAAGTATTCACTAAGTTACAGTTCATTTTCTGAAGAGTATCAGATAGGACTTCATTGACAGAGAGGCTGCAGATCGTGCATCATGTTTGTTTTCTTTATTTTGCAAAAAGCACAACATTTTGTTTTTGTTGTGAGTATACACAAATAAAAGTAAATACTTAAATTATAATGATGTATAACACTTGCCTGAATGATAAAAATCGGCAGAGTTATTTGAGTCTCTTTCGCACTGATAAGAAAACAAACGAGGCGGTTGCGCCTGCGTGATCTTCGACTTCTAGGGGTTAAGGGCCCGAGTGTGCTCATTGTACCACTGTGTTGGACTATTTTCCTTAATTTTCTTTAAGCACAAAAGAGCAACTGTGTCTAAAGTGTTGGAAAAGAGAGAGTCAATAGTTTCTGTTGCAACGTCCAGTTCTTCTACGCTATCTCGTATGTCGAGGAGTAGAAACTATTCAGGAAAATTATTTATAAAGCAATCTTTAGTGGTTGAAGTTGTAGTTCTACCATATTTGTTACAGGGAGTTTGTTTTGCAGTAGGGGTGGCAGGCAGCAGCATTTATTAGTGCAAACAAAAATGAAGGGCATTTTCCAGTGAGCTACTGTCATCGATGAGAGAATACTTAATTTGAAGTATAAATCTATTGTCATATGGTGGCAGCAGCAGCATTATAGTCACACAGCACGAGTCAAATGTAAGCAAAGTAAAAAAGTAGCCTTGGTACAAGTTGGTAGTGTTTTCACTGGAAATCTTAAGTAAAAGTATAACATAACTCCTTAACATTTTAGTTTAACAATAACTAAAGTAATTTATGCCATGGACTGTCTGAATATTCGATTCTGATTGGCTGGAAGGTGTACATTAAAATCGTTTAATGCACAGGTAGTTCCAAGTCAGTTGAATCACTGTTTTCATTGAAGTGCACACACACAGGCCTATGTCATTCGCATACAGAGAACGGAGATCGTGCTGCGCATTCAGGAGCACAGAAACTTGTTATCAATACCGCCCCGCGACTTTTAGCAATAAAATAGCCAAGTCACTAGATCACTACATTATATTTCTCAGCAATGATGGGGTTACATCGCTATTTTTAAGTAATAAACGCACATCTTCATTGTTAAGAGAGACGCTGAAGAGGTATGAATCTCTCTCTCTCTCTCTCTGTCTCTTGTGCACATGTGCGGAGTGATTGTGGGAAGCGTGGGAGTGAGTGAGTGACGGCGTTCTGAGTGAGTTCTTTTTCCTTCTGACTTTCTTTTCCTTTGTATATTTTTGTTAGTTAGCAATTTGTAGTAGGTTTATTTATTGTCCACTCGTGTGGTGATCATGGGTCCAAACTCAGACGGGTTTTCAAGCTTGACTGCCCGACATGGTTGCAAATGCATACCAGATGATTCAGTGTCAGTGGAGGATTGCTTGATTGCAATCGGGAATGAAAATATTTTGTCGGCGCCAAGGATGAATAAGGCGATTGTGATCTTTTTGAAAGAATTAACTATGGTTGATCATTTTGTTGAGTGTGGCGTATCAGTGAGAGATAACTTTATCCCGGTACTGCCGCTGTCTAACCTATCAAAAAAGGTTATTCTTTCAAATGTCCCGCCGTTTATACCCAACGATATGCTTGAGCGCATTCTTTTGCGTTACGGCAAAATTGTCGGTTCAATGAAGATGATTCCTCTGGGCTTAAAAAATCCAGATTTAAAACACATCATGTCTTTCAGAAGACAAATTTTCATGATTTTGAGTGCAGAATATCAGGATTTGAATGTCTCAGTGAAACTGACAATGTAGAGCAAGGATTACACTATCTTTATTACTTCCGATTCAATGAGGTGTTTTGTCTGCAGAAAACACGGTCATACTAGTCAAACGTGTCCCACAAAGAAGGACGCTGAACAAGTTGACCATGAAAATGAGTCAGTGTCAGTCACTGTTAATGAGCAGGTGAATCACATGCCTGATGAAAATAATGAAACTGATCAGCAGTCTGAAAAAGTTAGTGACCACCATAGTGAACCTAGTTCATCTGGTGTGGATAACTCTGATGTGGTCCCCGTTGTTACTGATGTCCCGAGTGTAAACGTTGCTGTTGCTAGTGTAGAGATACATGATGGTGCAGAACCTCCTGCTGCTGACAGCGCCAGGGATTCTGAGCACTTTGGAGAACAAGTAGAAACTGATGGAGCGATGAATCTGATGGATTCACAAGATGTTTTAGAAGATGATGGACACTCTTTCTATGAGTCTGATAGTGAATATTCAGATAGTTGTGGAGATAGTATTGATGCAAATTCTCAGGGAATTTCCACTTCTAAAGCAAATGTATCCTACTACATAGTTGAACAGTTGAATCATTTTCTTGATTCTACAAAAAACCAAAACTTGAAATGTATTTTCCAAATCTAAGGCTTTTCAATGAATCATGTGCTATTGCCATGAGAAAAGCTACTTTAGAGGAACTTGATCAACCAAAACGGTATCGACTTAAGAAATTTATGTGTAATGTAAGAAGAAGAATGAAGACTCGATCTGTGAAATATTAGTAAGATCATGATGAGTTTTGTGGTGTTTATGCTATTGCTCTTTGAATTTCTATTTCTTATCCCCATGACTTCATTTAATATTGGCTCTTTTAATATTAATGGTTGTTGGGGCACTGAGAAGAGGGCTGCACTATTTGATTATTTACAGTTAAAAAAGACGGATATAATCTTATTACAAGAGACCCATACGAATGTTCAAAATCAAATGCAATGGATGACTGAATGGAAGGGTAGTGCACTGCTTATCCATGGCTCAAACTTAAACGCAGGTGTTGCAATACTTCTTTCATCACGGGTGAACAGTCAGGCTTTTGTGTCTGAAATAATTTCTGGTCGGATTTTATGAGTGGATGTTACCTTAGGAGATTCTAATTTTTCTTTTTTTAATGTCTATTCACCAAATATAGGGAATGAACGTATACTTTTTTTCAAAAAACTGATATCTGAGTGTTCTCAGGATAAGATTATTGTGTTGGGGGGTGATTTTAACTGTACTTTAGATCAATCTGTGGATCGAAATCATGAGGAACCTCATCCTTGTTCAGCTGAAGAACTTAGATCTTTAATTAATTATCATAGTTTCACTGATTTATGGAGAGACACATTTCCAGGGGTTAGGCAATATACCTGGCTCAAACGAAATTCTAATGAAATGTCAGCGGCAAGACTTGATCGTTTTTATGTGAAAGCTAATAATCGGGGCAAATTTCTTGCTGTCTCTATTTCACCAAATTTCTTGTCTGATCACCACTATATTTCTATGACTGTTTCTGTTCCTTTTATTAAATCTTATTCTTCATATTGGCATTTTAATAATAATTTACTCCAGGATAATTCTTTTATTAATGCTTTTTGGAAGGCTTGGAGAGAGGAAAGGGGCAGTTTTTCATCGTTAAGTCATTGGTGGGATATAGGCAAAGTACAGATAAAAATGTTTTGTCAGTAATATACCACTCACAGTATTAGAGCCCTTAAAGAGAAAATGAAGATACTGGAACAGAATATACTTCAGTCAAATTTTCAAGCCAATAATGATAATTCTTCTCTGACAGATATTGAAAGAAATACATTTCTTTTAAAGAATCTTTTGGAAGAAAGGGGAAAAAGAGCTTTGATTAGAGCCAGATACACTTATTTAAATAAAACTGATGCTCCTACAGCTTTTTTTTTTGGACTGGAAAAAAAGTCCAGAGACAAAAAGTATTTGCATTATTTAAAACTTTCTAATGGTCTAGAAATAACTGACCGACAGAAAATTAATGCTATTGCTTTGTCATTTTATGAAAAATTGTATCAAGCAGAATCGTGTGAAGAATCAGCTGTGAATGAGTTCTTATGTGATCTTCCTCAGATTGTAGAGCAAGATAAAAAAAAGATTTAGAGAGTTCTCTTAACTTTTCTGAGATTTCAAAAGCTGTTTTAGAGTTGAATCCTGGGAAGTCTCCTGGGATAGACGGCCTGACAGCAGAGTTTTAGAAATGTTTTTGGAATTTGATGGGACATGATTTTTATGAAGTTCTATTAGAATGTTTTGATCAGGGGATTCTTCCTCTGAGCTGTCGAAGAGCTGTTTTGACACTAATCCTCAAGAAAGGAGATTTGGGTTTTTTGAAAAATTGGCGCCCTGTATCACTTTTAACTGTGGATTTCAAGATATTGTCAAAGGCTATAACAAATAGATTAAAGCAATTTATCTCAAGTGTAATTCACTAAGATCAAACTTATTGTATTCCCAAACGAACAGTTTTTGATCATCTTTTTTTGGTAAGAGATTTAATATCTATTGGGAAGAGATATGATTTGGATATAGTTTTTCTTTCTCTTGACCAAGAAAAAGCCTTTGATAGGGTAAATCATGTTTATCTTTTTAAGGCTTTAGAGGCTTTTGGTTTTGGGTCAAATTTTGTGTCTCTTATTAAGCTGCTGTATAATAATGTTTACAGCATGCTTAGAATTAATGGTTCCTTAACCAGACCCTTTCCTGTAACTCGAGGCATAAGACAGGGGTGTCCACTTTCTGGATTATTGTATGCCATTTCAATTGAACCGCTGCTGGTTTCATTAAGGAATAGGCTACATGGTGTGAGCATTTCTGGTTATCCAGATTTAACCCCTGTAAAACGTACAGCATATGCTGATGATGTCACTGTTGTTGTACGTAATGTTGATGATATACATAACTTAACAACTTGCTTAAATTGCTTTCAAAAAGCGACATCTGCACGTATAAACTGGGAGAAGTGTACAACATTTTTGATGGGAAAATGGAGGGAAATGGGACCTCCTCAATTACCTCAACAGTGTCAATGGATTCGAGATGGTTTTAAAATCCTTGGGATTTACTTTGGGACTGATGAGTATATGGAGAAAAATTGGGAAGGACTTTCTGACCAGGTGATAGGGAGAATCCAGAAGTGGTGATGGATTCTTCCACAGCTCTCGTATAGAGGAAGAGTTCTAATCATTAACAACCTGGCAGCTTCAATGCTGTGGCATAAACTCACAGTTTTGAACCCTCCTAAAGACTTCTTCTTAAAAATACAGCGGGCATTTGTTGACTTTTTCTGGACTGGTCATCACTGGCTTCCACCTGGAGTTCTCTATCTCCCTGTGGCAGAGGGTGGACAGGGACTCATTCATGTGGAGTCAAAGATGAAGGCAATGAGATTGCAATGTAAAGCTGGACAAACAGTTGTTTTTAATTGAAAAGTCCTATGATCCAGACACTCGATTGTTTTATGCTGATTTTTACGTATCAGTGCTGAAAGTATGGGGACTGTTTAAGATGATAAGAGATAACAATGAACATTATGGTATTCTTGAACCTGTGTTTTTTAATCCATTGTTTAAAATGCAATCAAATGTACTGAATTTATGTATTGCAATCTTTAGTAAAGCAGGGATGATAAGAATTATTGATTTGCTTGATTTGCACAATAGTCAATGGAAAAGTGTACAGACTCTTACTGACCAAGTTGGTCTTAGATCAATAACGATTATGGATGGTTTTTTTAAATAGTCTTAAAGTCTCTTTTCCTTCTGAATTCTTGTCCTTTTTAAATGAGTTTATTCACAATGATGCAGTGACTCGGACGTTTCCTGTTTTAAAAGTTAAACCCAAAAATTTGGAAACGAATGTAAGTGGTCAGCATCTCTTGTTGAAGGGGTACGAAGCTTTGAATTTTCAATCCCTTGGAAAAAAGATTTTGTATCATATATGTGTAAAAGATGCTCACTGTAAATAATTAAGGGAAAGGGTTGATAGTAAATGGAGGGCTCATTTTTCTGCCCCTGAGGAAGTTACTCCTTCTTGGAGACTTTTATATAAGCCTCCAATACCAAAGAGAAGTGGAGATCTTCAGTGGAGGATCATTCATGGTATAGTGGCCACTAATAATTTTGTTTCCAGGTAATAATATTGATAATGTTTTTCATTTATTTTGTGATTGTTATCGTTTAATGCCTTTGTTTTTGTTGCTTGATGGAATGATGTCTAAACTTGGTTTAAGACATTGTTCATTTTTGGAAATAGGTATAGACGTTCTTGGCAAAGGGAGTGTATGCTTGCTAATTTTTTGCTGGGGCAGGCAAAATTGGCTATTTTGAAATCCCATCAGTGCAAGAATGAAAACCAAAATGTTGACTTGGTGATGTTGTTTAAATCTTTGGTAAAATCTCGAGTAGTTACTGAGTACACGTATTATCAGCAAACAAAATTTTTTATTTTATTTGAAATGATATGGGGTGTCAGAAAGGCAATTGTTACTGTTCATGAATCTGGTAGTTTGTTTTTTCACTGGTAATTATTGTTAATATGTTTGTTTTGTTTTATTTATTTATTTTTTTTTAACATATTGAAGGGAAGGATGGAAAATGTGTATTTAATGTAATGTTTTAAAATAAATAGGTTTTTGAAGGTCTCTCTCTCTCTCGACAATTAATTCAAATAAATGCTATGATTGATTCAATCAAATAAATGTAATCTTACGCACTACTTTACCTCTGTGTCTGATTCAAAGCGGACAGAATGCTGGATCTAACGAGCCGTAACTGACAAAAATAACCATAAATTTTACCCTTCCGGTCAAATATTGCGCTGCAAACATCAATAACAGCTTTAAGTTGTCAATGCTTTGTCAGTTGTCAAGAGGTCTGACCTCTTGTAACCAAGTAGCTCCCTTTTAAGGTACTAAATCATCATTGGAGGCTTACTCTCAGACAGGTGTTGTTGTTGTGCGTGCAAATGCACCATACGTCATCGCGTCGCCATATTGTTGATATCGCGAGATGACACTTTTTTATCATGTAAAAATTTATACCGGTGTTATCGTGGACGGTATGATATGGCACACCCCTATTTTGCAGCCTTTGCTAAAAGGAGTATAAATGAGACTAGATAATGACCTGAAACGTCATCGCTCTGCTGCAGAATTTCAACGGTATCAACACTGATTTCATCTGACAATATTAGATCTAAAGTATGATTATGACACTGAGTGGGTCCTGACACGTGTTGCCTAACTCCAATAGAGTTCAGAATGTCTCTAAATGCCAATCCCAATGTGTCTTTTTCATTATCTACATGGATATTAAAATCACCAACAATTAGGACTTTATCTGCAGCCAGTACTGACTGTCTGTATGGTGCCCTGGAGGCCTGTATACAGTAGCCAGCACAAATGTCACACATGATTTATCACTTACACTAGATAGTGTTACATAAAGCACCATCACTTCAAAATAATTATATTTGAAACTAGACCTCTGAGTAATACTATAAATATTACTATAAATTACAGCAACACCTCCTCCTTTGCCTTTCAGACAAGGGATCTAATATTCAGCAAACTGAGCTTCATCATTTATTCATCTGTTTTTTGTTTTTTTGTTGAACATCAGTTAAATCTTTATCCTTAAATGGGTTTGGGAGATTTTAGTAATTCCTAGTTCAGGGAACAGACACAGTCTGTATGTGATGATATCTAGGTGATATCTATGTGTTGGGATTTATCTGACTTCTGTGACATGAGCGGCTAGCAGACGATCGGTTCAGCCAGTCACAGTAAAGACGTTTATAATGTTACAAAAGATTTCTATTTCAAATAAAAAAGCTGAAAAAAGTATCAAAAGGTATGAAAAAAACAAATCTAAATTAAGTGGCTTTATGCATAAAACAAGAAGAAAATATCTGCATCCGGAGTCAGAAAAATAAATTTAATTTGAACGGAAATCAAGTTTATTTTTATGACCCCATCGGCGGATGTTTATTCTTGTTTTAAGCATAAAGTCACTTAATTTTGATGCATTTTTCAGAAAACAAGACTTGTTATGTCATGTCACTTTGCTTCTCAAGTAAATGTATCTTGATTTAAGAATGTTTAAATATTTGCACTGGAAAACAACAACTTGTTTTTTTGCACCCAAAGACGTTGGGTGACATTTTGAGGTGTTTATAAACATCCAAGCTTATCAATAAACCTAATCAATCACTCAGACACAGACACAAACTCTGGAAGCCGGACTGCCGTTGGTTCCTGGTGACATATTTTCTGTTAAAATGTTTTTTTGATGTGGCGTACAACACCGCAGCCGTCAGAGAGACCACACAAAAGCTTTCCGACTGCGGCGAGTAAATCAGCAGACATGATAAACAGACGGTCTGCCTGACGGAGAGCTTCTTGATCTCTCCGCCGTGTCATTTAGACGGATGGCTCGGATTCGCCCAGGTCATTACCGCCTGACATCTCCTCGGCAATGCTGTCAAATAAATCTACAGCAGCCCAGCGTCTGCCCCACCCGGCCCCGTAAATCACCATGATGATGAAGTGACAGACAGGTGGAGGTGTCTCTCTGGTCAAGGGCTGTAGGGATACAGACCATTTACCTGGAGTATCACACTCTATACAGCATCTAATGCAAGTCTGCACATGCAAAACGATGTAACGTAATAGCAGCGCGGACATTTGTCAGTTGCGTCCAGTTATTTTAGCTGTAAAAAAACTGTCTGTCTGTTATGCAGCTTGATATTGCAAACCGGTATCTGTTACTATATTATTGTAATGTACTATCGTAGTTGTATATAAACCCACTGGTTAATAACTCAAACAGTCATATACTGCACTTGTAAGTTATTTATCTATATTCATATTTTTCACGTTACGTCACACCGTTATAGGAACGCCCACCTGGAGGGCAAAACAAGGCTTTCCTCCATTGACCTCCAGTCATTTTTACCAGCTTTGTAGTAAGTATTAATGTGGTAAGACAGTGATATTAAAAGACCAAATTCAATATACACCTTATTGATGATACATACTTTGTACAGGCAAGCAGATGAATAAAATATTAATGCAACACAAGGTTTCTCGTTAAGCGTTTTTTTTCCCATCAAAAACCATTATAAAGAAAACGTGTTGTGTTCATATTCTGGGCTCATCTGCTCGCCTGTAAATAGTATGCAGAAATGATTTTGATCTTTTAATATCACTGTTTTAGTACATTTAGGCACTTTAAGGGTGGGTTGCACCATGGGCGTCGGAACCAAAAAAAATGTGGGTGGGTCCTCTCACAGAAAAATTTTACTGGAGTAGATGCAATTTACTATAAGTACAAATATATCACCTTGTTTACTAAACGTCTGGTTGGGGCAGACAAAATTATGGAAAACACAGAATCATTTGCAGCAAAAATAGTGTAGGGGTAAGATGCATGGCATCAAGTTTTGACGCAAATCAACCCGAGGTTCGAATCCTCCTTTTGCCGAACTCGCTCTACTCCCTTTTCCCATCACATATCAGATCGGAAAAGGCAGTTTTTTTTTTTGTTTTTTTTATAAAAATGAAGAAAAATTAGAAAAGTGAAAATAAAGTGTTTAATAAGTGTTAATCAGTTATGGGTAGGTAAACAGACGTGCTCAATTAGAGACGATAAAAGTGAGTGGGTCCAATATCATTGCTCTTAAAAAGTGGGTGGGTTTTGTCCCACCCACATACAATGGTTCCGACGCCAGTGGGTTGCACGAATAAGGATTAAGCATCTTTAGCCTGGCGTCGGTTCACCCTCTGCCTATGCTGCATGATCAGCCCTTTAACACTAACGATCTTTCTATGTAGAACCCCTTCGCAGTCAAAGATCGCCGACGGCCCCAGATTACTGTTGTTCAACATTCACTGCTTGTTAAAACATCACACTCTTACTTGATCTGGACAAACTGAGTATCATTAGAAAGATTAAAGACTTTGATATTTGACCACTGTTTATGATAAAACTGGGTTGCAGTGACATTAATTTATTAATTTATGTCAGGAGTGCAAAATAATCTATCTGTAATGTAAGATATTTTTAATCCAATATCACACGCAAATGAATCTGCTGTGGTTCAGTTGTGTTCATATACATGCACTATACAGCGTTCGCTTTGGCTCTTAGTGCAAACGTCCGCATATTTGGAGAAATATTGATTTATTATCACACATACAGAATACAATTTCTATTCATTTACCACTGAGTTATCCGATCTGAAGAGCTAAAAAAGCATTCACAGCGAGCTCTGTCTCTCCTCTTCCTGATTTGTGTCAGATATGAGTCATCGCACGTTCGTTCGATCTCTGGAGCTGTCAATCATCTTACGTGAGTCGAACTCCAGCCCTTCTGCACGACGCTGTTCTGTGTACACTCTGTGAAGAACGAACTAAAGTAACATTACTACACGTGAAATAAGAAGCTAATAAACACACAATAACTATGGCATATGTTTTGTGTGTTTTCATACAATTTCGGCTATTTTTATATCAATAATGGATGTTTACATTATAAATGCTAAGCAGGTGTAGCGATTAGCTCCATATAAGATGCTAAATATAACATGTTTTAACATCATTATATGACTGAAGTCCACCTTAGATCGCGACAGAAAGCTAATACAAACACTCGATGGCTGTGAATTTTGAATGAAAGTGTAATTTTAATCTTTTAAATTGTGTTATGTAGCTTGATGCTAACTGTAGCTCTAATGCACCTGTTGCGCCATGAGCTATATCTATTTCACGATCTATTTTGTTACAATAATTCACATAAGGTTCCAAGAATATGCACTCAAAAAAAAAAAAAACAAGCTGTTGAAAGAACTTAATTAAATTAAGGAAAACTTTTCCACAAAATTGAATTATGTTTTTCCAACAAAATCTAACTGGTTTGAAATGGTTTGTTGTAATCTTGTTGTATGAACTTAAATTTATTTAGTCTAGACTACTAAAAAAACTCATGTCATTCCTACTAGATAAAGTAGGATAAAGAGGGGTAGAACTGATGACCATATTTAGACTGTGGGAACTGTGTCAAACAAATTTATTTTCTTTATTTCTATAAAAACTAATAGTCAACGCAACACTTGTTCACATGCTCAGTGTAACATTTGTAGCATGCAAGTAATGATCAAGTAAAACATTTCTCATCACTGGCATTAGCACAGTTACAGCTTACTGAGAACAGCATAGCCTAACCACAAGGTCTACACTTCATGATAATGGTAACCTCAAAAATTGACACAACACAACTTTTAAATGTCAAATATAACATCAAACTTTAACAGGTCTTTCCCTTTAATAAAAAACACATTAAACAGCACTTCATTTCAACATTTACTATCCTGATTCATCCCTATGCAAAGCATGCTGGAAACTAGAAATACACTTTTCAGTCAACGCAACATAAATGATTCATGTAGTCCCAATACAAATGGTTTAGGTTAACTTAACATTTTACAAATTTAATTTTATTTATTGTAATAAAATTGAGTAAAAATGGCAATTAAGTAAAAAACTAAAGATTTGTGTTGTTTCAGCTTATTTTATTTAAATAAACTGAGCAAACAGAATAATTTTTTTGAGTGTGCTTTTAGTTTGTTTGTTTTCTAGAAAGACTATAGATAACGTGTGGATTACTGTAAAGTGCTGTTAATGGGCAAGCCTTCATGCCAGAATAATGGCTGAATACAAACAAAAGAATAACGATAAAAGAATAATGAAGATTAAGTCTGAGGTGTAAAACGTTGATTGACTGATAACATTTGAGCTGTTCTCCTCGCCAGACATTAGACAAAAGACTGCAAATGGGTGTTTACCAGGCAATAACATATTTGATTAGCATCTTTATCAGCCTTCTGTAAAAATTCCCCTGACAAGGTCTTACAATATTATTCGTAGAATGCATAATTTTAGAGATATCATCTTCAGATTTGAAATAAAGCATGACCA
Source organism: Coreius guichenoti (assembly GCA_039654105.1). Lineage (NCBI taxonomy): Eukaryota > Metazoa > Chordata > Actinopteri > Cypriniformes > Gobionidae > Coreius > Coreius guichenoti. The sequence continues at coordinate 42,321,817 of CM077171.1, read as the reverse complement.
CACTTGTGGCTTCACTTTAGTTGTGGTTATAAGTTGCTATACATCATTCACATAATATTTTTATACATTTAAAAATATATTCTTAATATTTTTTTATTTTTGTTTTTATGTTTGAGCTTATATATCTCTATATTAATAACAGTCTGAGTAATTCTGAGTCTTGAACTGTAAACTCTCAAGTATTGGCTTTCTAGATATATGCTGGTTATGTGACTATTCAGAATGACTTATGAGCAGAAGCCTTTTTATTTTGGGTATGTCATTCATGCCCCACTTGCCAAAATGGGGGGGGGGGGGGTGACAAGCAAGGGGTTTTAATCTGTGTTTAAAATTAAGTGGTGCAGCACAACTCGATTTAAAATAAAACCCATATCAACAAATCCTTGATTAGTGTTAAACTTTGCTTAATTCAATCCTTATTGGTGCAACCCATCCTAAGTGTTTTTCACATTAAGCGTTTTAGAACGGCCTGCTGCTTTTAGTGATTGAAATGCTGCAGCAGATGCTGTATATGGATCACAAGTGCCACAGCTTGGATCTTGTTCACATATTTTTGTTTTTATGATGGAAAATTGACAGGGTTGTGCTGCAGTTCTATGGCTGTTTTGCCCTACAGGGCTCCGCGACAATCACACGACTGAAAACTATGAATAGCTAATGAATTGCACAGCAAAAAATGATCTTCTTCCTCAGTATTTTTGTCTTGTTTTCAAGTTCAAATATCTAAATATTCTTAAATCATAATATATATATTTGAGAAGCAAAATAAATTAAGTTATACTTAAAACAAGACAAAAATATCTCCCAATGGGGTCAGAAAAATAACTTGATTCAAAGGGAAAACAAGTTGTATTTTTCAAGACTTTATATCTTATGCCATTTTTCTTCTCAAGTAAATGTATCTTGATTTAAAAACTGGATTGTCTTCTGTAGAGCTGCTTTATAGCCGAATTAAATAGGTTTCATAATTGATGCATTCTGCAACATCAACACAGTTATTATACTGAACTGAACAACATTGAACTGAATTGAGCTGAATAATGACACTATTGTCTGTTTAGAGCTGCTTTACAACAGAATGTGAATTTTTCTCATATTTGATGAGTTTGCATCATTGATTCTGTTATTGTCTTGTTTATCACTGTGAAGCTGCTTTGAAACAATCTGTATTGTATAAAGCGCTGTAGAAATAAAGGTGACTTTACAGAAAATGCTTGTTTCAGTGTTACAATTATGAAGTATTCTATTGTCAGATATTAGCGTATCATAGTAATGTCCATATGGCAGTAATATATATATATAATCTATAACGTAATACATGTTATGTGGTTGGTTAACTTTAAGTTTAGCAGACACAACAAACATGTCAGGCAGCAACTACAACATAATGCTCATAACGATTACAATATAAGGATAATATTTGATAGTTTCATATTTGATCCAAAGTTGGCATCATCTGAAGTCTTTGCAAGTGTGGCGTTGTCTGAAATCTATCAATATCAGTTGATAACAGTAGCGCCAGCTCTCGTGGTCTAATATTATTTTGGGTTACAGGCAAATTTGACTCCTTAAAGAGTACTGAAACTAAGCTGCAAAACACGGCTGATTGGATTTCATATACCAGAAACATGCGACCGACCACATGTACACTAAAACACCTCATTTGAATTGTTTTGGGATCCTGTCACAATGCAATGGAGATTTTCCAAAAGGCTGTTGGTGAAGGATGGAGGGGTTCAAAACTGTATTTGACACATTGGCAAATGACAGCCAGTGGTCATGAAAAACTACACAACTAACATTATAAGAGGACTTCAGGGAGAAACATTAAAGCATCAAATATGCATGATATGACCACCGGTTTACCACTGTTACTAAAGCAAGCATATGATCATATACAGGGAGATGTGCTTTGAAACCACCCATTCTTACCTTGAAAGTAACATTGCAACACATTTTAAACGTTTAGATGTGCTAATTGTTTCTACTCCAGAGACATTAAGTGTGTTATTAACTCAAGATGTGTTAACCTGTAGGACATCAGAAGAGTTGAGCGTTTATCGATTCATTAATTAATTAAAGTGTTCAGGGTCACGAATTTAGCGCAGTAGAAAACTTTAGTGTTTATACATTACGTAGGCAAGAAAAACCATAAATGAAATCTCTTAAATAGGGCTCTGGGAAATGCTTTTGTTTGCTTATGTAATGTTTTTGGAAGTGTTTAGGGTTAAGAGTTTAACGGCGTTCGTGGAGTTTAACGGCATGCGTTTGATGTGTAAATTGTTAAGACGTTTCAAATTACTGAGTGTTGCCTTCACTACAGATAACTGATGTGAGCAGTATTACACGGTCAGGCAAGGTTATAGGACTTTACACAAACCCTGTCAGTCACATTGCCGTATCTGTCTGCCGTTCATCATGACTGGCAGCTGTTTCTGTCTGACGTCTAAGTGGATCTGACGGTTCTTGGCACTGATCTCCAAAACGCCAGACTCTGTTTGGACGTCAAAACAGGTGTGAGACTTCAGCTGCTGATAGCATCAGAGCTGAAATACTGCCAGAGATATTACCTTTCCGCTCATGGGGCCGCTGGAAATCTGCTGCGATTACACACAGGGTCCTTGCGGACGGGCGTAATGCTTCTACCAGAGAAATTAAAACACAACACAGCAGCTGTAAAACAGTCTATTAGCTCTGACAGGACCAACGGGACTCCTTTGACCTGCAATGCATGAGCACATGCATGCCAGGGATATTATAGTTAACTAAAACTAAAACCAGTCACTTGAAATAAAATACATTTGATCTAAAATAAATTAAAATAATAATATAAATATTTTTAGGTCTCCTACAATAGGTTTACATGCATCCAAGGTCAAAAAACAGTCTACTCTGCTCTGATTGGTCAGATGGCTCAGTCTGTTGTGATTGGTCTACTCTGCTCTGATTGGTCAGATGGCCCAGTCTGTTGTGATTGGTCTACTCTGCTCTGATTGGTCAGATGGCTCAGTCTGTTGTGATTGGTCTACTCTGCTCTGATTGGTCAGATGGCCCAGTCTGTTGTGATTGGTCTACTCTGCTCTAATTGGTCAGATGGCCCAGTCTGTTGTGATTGGTCTACTCTGTTCTGATTATTCAGATGGCCCAGTCTGTTGTGATTGGTCTACTTTGCTCTGATTGGTCAGATGGCCCAGTTTGTTGTGATTGGTCTACTCTGCTCTGATTGGTCAGATGGCCCAGTCTGTTGTGACTGGTCTACTCTGCTCTGATTGGTCAGATGGCCCAGTCTGTTGTGATTGGTCTACTCTGCTCTGTTAGGTCAGATGGCCCAGTATGTTGTGATTGGTCTACTCTGCTCTAATTGGTCAGATGGCCCAGTCTGTTGTGATTGGTCTACTCTGTTGTGATTGGTCTACTCTGCTCTGATTGGTCAGATGTTCCAGTCTGTTGTGATTGGTCTACTCTGCTCTGTTTGGTCAGATGGCTCAGTCTGTTGTGATTGGTCTACTCTGCTCTGATTGGTCAGATGGGTCAGTCTGTTGTGATTGGTCTACTCTGTTCTGATTGTTCAGATGGGTCAGTCTGTTGTGATTGGTTTACTCTGCTCTGTTTGGTCAGATGGCCCAGTCTGTTGTGATTGTTCTACTCTGCTCTAATTGGTCAGATGGCCCAGTCTGTTGTGATTGGTCTACTCTGCTCTGATTGGTCAGATGGCCCAGTCTATTGTGATTGGTCTACTCTGCTCTGATTGGTCAGATGGCTCAGTCTGTTGTGATTGGTCTACTCTGTTCTGATTGTTCAGATGGGTCAGTCTGTTGTGATTGGTCTACTCTGCTCTGATTGGTCAGATGGCTCAGTCTGTTGTGATTGGTCTACTCTGTTCTGATTGTTCAGATGGGTCAGTCTGTTGTGATTGGTCTACTCTGCTCTGTTAGGTCAGATGGCCCAGTATGTTGTGATTGGTCTACTCTGCTCTAATTGGTCAGATGGCCCAGTCTGTTGTGATTGGTCTACTCTGCTCTGATTGGTCAGATGGCCCAGTCTGTTGTGATTGGTCTACTCTGCTCTGTTTGGTCAGATGGCCCAGTCTGTTGTGATTGGACAGCATGTGTCGGAAACTACACGTCCATTACCATATCAGAATTTCAGCTCTGGATCTTCTTCAGCACTTGATACACAGTAACACAAACAGTAACGATGTAGTCAGTTTTACCATATTAGTACAAGCTCGAACCTTCATCTTTTGGAAGTGCATCAAAATGGATTTGCTTTTGCAGCACAGAAAACACAAACCAAACTCTTCCAGTCTCATTTACAACTACAGTGTTTGAGTGTCAAATTAACCAATGCTGTAGGTTTGTGCAGGAAGTAAGACTGGAATGGACCCACTTTACATTAGGTGGCCTTAACTACTATGTACTAACATTTAAATTAATCATTTAATACAATGCACTTATTGTGTACATACATGTTTTTACATTGTACTTACATTTTAAAAATGATCTGCATGTAATTACATCTGTAACTAATTTCTGTAGTTACATTTATAATTACACTGTTGACACTTCCCTTACACCTAACCCTACCCTTAAACTTACCCATACCACCACACCTGTCCCTAACTTTACCCTTAAACTTACCCATACCACCACACCTGTCTCTAACCCTACCCTTAAACTCACCCATACCACCACACCTGTCCCTAACCCTACCCTTAAACTTACCCATACCACCACACCTGTCTCTAACCCTACCCTTAAACTTACCCATACCACCACACCTGTCCCTAACTTTACCCTTAAACTTACCCATACCACCACACCTGTCTCTAACCCTACCCTTAAACTTACCCATACCACCACACCTGTCCCTAACCCTACCCTTAAACTTACCCATACCACCACACCTGTCCCTAACTTTACCCTTAAACTTACCCATACCACCACACCTGTCCCTAACTTTACCCTTAAACTTACCCATACCACCACACCTGTCCCTAACTTTACCCTTAAACTTACCCATACCACCACACCTGTCCCTAACTTTACCCTTAAACTTACCCATACCACCACACCTGTCTCTAACCCTACCCTTAAACTTACCCATACCACCACACCTGTCCCTAACTTTACCCTTAAACTTACCCATACCACCACACCTGTCCCTAACCATACCCTTAAACTTACCCATACCACCACACCTGTCCCTAACCATACCCTTAAACTTACCCATACCACCACACCTGTCCCTAACTTTACCCTTAAACTTACCCATACCACCACACCTGTCCCTAACCATACCCTTAAACTTACCCATACCACCACACCTGTCCCTAACTTTACCCTTAAACTCACCCATACCACCACACCTGTCCCTAACTTTACCCTTAAACTTACCCATACCACCACACCTGTCCCTAACTTTACCCTTAAACTTACCCATACCACCACACCTGTCCCTAACTTTACTCTTAAACTTACCCATACCACCACACCTGTCATTAACTTTACCCTTAAACTTACCCATACCACCACACCTGTCCCTAACTTTACCCTTAAACTTACCCATACCACCACACCTGTCCCTAACTTTACCCTTAAACTTACCCATACCACCACACCTGTCCCTAACTTTACCCTTAAACTTACCCATACCACCACACCTGTCCATAACCCTACCCTTAAACTCACCCATACCACCACACCTGTCCCTAACTTTACTCTTAAACTTACCCATACCACCACACCTGTCCCTAACTTTACCCTTAAACTTACCCATACCACCACACCTGTCCCTAACTTTACCCTTAAACTCACCCATACCACCACACCTGTCCCTAACTTTACCCTTAAACTTACCCATACCACCACACCTGTCTCTAACCCTACCCTTAAACTCACCCATACCACCACACCTGTCCCTAACCCTACCCTTAAACTTACCCATACCACCACACCTGTCTCTAACCCTACCCTTAAACTTACCCATACCACCACACCTGTCCCTAACTTTACCCTTAAACTTACCCATACCACCACACCTGTCTCTAACCCTACCCTTAAACTTACCCATACCACCACACCTGTCCCTAACCCTACCCTTAAACTTACCCATACCACCACACCTGTCCCTAACTTTACCCTTAAACTTACCCATACCACCACACCTGTCCCTAACTTTACCCTTAAACTTACCCATACCACCACACCTGTCCCTAACTTTACCCTTAAACTTACCCATACCACCACACCTGTCTCTAACCCTACCCTTAAACTTACCCATACCACCACACCTGTCCCTAACTTTACCCTTAAACTTACCCATACCACCACACCTGTCTCTAACCCTACCCTTAAACTTACCCATACCACCACACCTGTCCCTAACTTTACCCTTAAACTTACCCATACCACCACACCTGTCCCTAACTTTACCCTTAAACTTACCATACCACCACACCTGTCCCTAACTTTACCCTTAAACTTACCCATACCACCACACCTGTCCCTAACCCTACCCTTAAACTTACCCATACCACCACACCTGTCTCTAACCCTACCCTTAAATTTACCCATACCACCACACCTGTCCCTAACTTTACCCTTAAACTTACCCATACCACCACACCTGTCCCTAACTTTACCCTTAAACTTACCCATACCACCACACCTGTCCCTAACCCTACCCTTAAACTTACCCATACCACCACACCTGTCCCTAACTTTACCCTTAAACTTACCCATACCACCACACCTGTTCCTAACTTTACCCTTAAACTTACCCATACCACCACACCTGTCCCTAACTTTACCCTTAAACTTACCCATATCACCACACCTGTCCCTAACCCTACCCTTAAACTTACCCATATCACCACACCTGTCCCTAACTTTACCCTTAAACTTACCCATACCACCACACCTGTCCCTAACTTTACCCTTAAACTTACCCATACCACCACACCTGTCCCTAACTTTACCCTTAAACTTACCCATACCACCACACCTGTCCCTAACTTTACCCTTAAACTTACCCATACCACCACACCTGTCCCTAACTTTACCCTTAAACTCACCCATACCACCACACCTGTCTCTAACCCTACCCTTAAACTTACCCATACCACCACACCTGTCCCTAACTTTACCCTTAAACTTACCCAGTTTGTAGCATAAACGATACTTATCATAATCATTAACTCTGAATATAAGCAATAGTAATAGCAATGCTTAATAACTAATAATGTTTGTTGAAAGTTCACTGTATAATTAAAGCTCTAATTAGTGCAGTTCATCTGAATAATCCCAGTGTTTCAACAAAGAGGGATTTAAGCTGGTTTAAAGCCAAACGTTGTTGTAGAATTATATGGCACAGTGGTTAAAAGGATCACCATGGTAACAGCGAGGAGAAATCCGCAACAACAGTCATTAATAACCTAGAGATACTGTACTGGGAAAACGGCTAGAAATGAACCAACACTACACTCAGTTCCTTCTGGTACATGAGGTGGAATGAATCAAAAAGTTAGTTTATATGAAACACAAGGGAGCACATTAAACCAGAACGGCTGACCACAAATGCCATTTACCCTATAAACACCTACATTAAACTATGAAACTATAAATCACTACATATGTCACATACTGTATATGTCAAAACACCCTCATATACAGACACAAAAGCACACAACCCAACATTTAGTTGAGCAAGACGCGAATCTTTCCTTGAACTGACACCAAAAAAAAACACATCAAAATACTTAAATATAGCAAAAATGTCTTAAAATCGAGCAAAACAATCTTGTTAACGCATGATCAGCAAAATGTCTTGATTTAAAAGTGATAAAAACTAGCATAAATATTAAATATTAATGGTCTAAAAACTAGCAGAAAATGCAAAAAAATTATGCTACCCTTCAAAAGTTTGGGGTCAGAAAGACTTTTAAAAATATTTTTATTTATCAAGGACGCATTAAATTGATCAAAAGTGACAGTATTTATAATGTCTATAATGTTATAAAGGTTACAAAAGATTTCTATTTCAAATAAATGCTGCTCTTTTGAACTTGAATCCTGAAAAAATTGATCACGGTTTCCACAAAAATATGAAGCAGCACAACTGTTTTCATCATTGATAATAATCAAAAAATTATAATAATTTCTGTTTTCAACATTGATAATAATCAGTGCATCAAATCCTCATATTAGAATGATTTCTGAAGGATCATGTGACACTGAAGACTGGAGTAATGATGCTGAAAATACAGCTTTGATTACAGGAATAATTACATTTTAACATATATTAACAAAGATTGTAATCACAATATTACTGTTTTTACTGTATTTTTTGATCAAACAAATGAAGCCTTGGTGAGCAGAAAAGACTTCTTTTAAAAACATTAAAAAACTCTTACAGAGAGCAAATTTTTGAACAGTATATAATATAATATAATATAATATAATATAATATAATATAATATAATATAATATAATATAATATAATATAATAACTTAAAAAAAAAAAGAATACAACATTAGACATTCTGTCCTTCAATTTGTAAAGATGCACTAAAATTGCTTAATTCTAATTAACTTGCTTAATGTTGCATGATATTAGGACATTTTCGCTAAAAGTTTTCCTCTTCTCGAGAGAGGCATTTAGCACACGGTTGTTTCATAAGCTTGGCTTCCAACAGATTCCAGAACATCCAAACGGCAGTTAGACCTCAGAACACAAAGGTCATCCGTGAGCACCAGGCACACGCGTGTTGTGTTTTACATGTATGAATGAAAATGAAGCACGATACATACTGTACGACAGAGGAACGTCCAGCTCGCCCTGCCACGACAGCTGCCCGAGATCGTCTATGGAGTGCTGCGCTGCAGAAACACAAACGCACACACACACACATTAAGATACTTCATACAAACACTGAGGGCTTCACACTCTCAACATGTATTAAGCATCAAAGATTGTGGTTAATTGACATCGACTTGTGTTGTTATTGTAAACTAACACTAAAAATTTTAAAAACATTTTTTTTACTTGAAATAAAGCTTTAATAACAATAATAATAATAAAAAAAAATTGAAATCTTAAAACTAAAACTTAGAAATTTTCCTTTGGTAACGAACTGAAATAAGTGTAAGTTGAAGTAAAAAAAAGGGGCCGCTTACACAACAACTAAAACCAGAAAACTTTTATGTGTTTTGGCCGGCATTTTGGGTGAATGAAAACACAAACTTTTGAAAACGGGTTTCAAAGTGCAAGTTTTTGAAAACAATACCATTATTGTCTCCATGTAAACAACAATAATGCGCATTTGTGAAAACAGTGACGTCATGTACATGCGTAATAAGGTGCGTAATGTTTCTTTACAAGGTCACATCGCCATCTATTGGCCTGGCATGAATAATACAGCGTTTTTAGACATTTCACAGATCCGTGTAAACGGGGATCGTTTAAAAAAATTGTCGTCTGTACGCGAAAAACGCAAAGCAAAAACGTTTCCAAATTTAGTACATTGTTGAAACAGCACTTTACATTGAGGTTTCATTTCATTTTCATTTGTTTTGTGTACATTTGTGAACTAACAATGAAAAATATTTTATTAATAATGTTAATTTCGAGATTTGCTACATTATTGAAATCAAAAGTTGTATCTGTTAATATTATTAAATGGACCTGAACTAACATGAATTAACAATGAACAGTTGTATTTTTATTAATTAACATTAACAAAGATTAATAAATACTGAAACACATGTATTTCTCATTTTTAGTTCATGTAACTAATGCTAGCCAATGGAACCTTATTGTAAAGTATTACAAAAATATAAATATTAGATAAAAAAATTTAAATAAAACCTATAATCTAAACATATACGAAAATTAGGAATATTCCTTGGCAACTAACTTGAATTAGTTTAAACTTAATTACAAAAATTGCTAAAACTAAAACAAAACAAAAAAAAAATTAAAACTTAATATAAATATTAGCTAGAAAACTAATAGAAAACTTCAACTGAAATTAAAATATAAACAAAAAATATTAGTATAAAAGCACATGACAAAATGGTTAAAATATAAATTAAAATAAAACAGAAAATATAAACATTAAAAGCTAAATATTAATAAATAACATAATAGTGTATCAATCCTAAAATAACAGTCATCAAAAGGATAAAAAACGAATATATATATATATATATATATATATATATATCACTGATTCTTGAGATAAGGGACAAAACATGTTTTAGATGTTAAAAAATAAAAACTAACACTACATTATTAAAAAATTGTATTTTTGTAGACAAAGGTCTCAGATAATGAACCATGTAAGGGAACAGGCTTATTTCTAAATATTTTTTTCTAAAAATTTATATTTATTCACTCTATAACTTAATTTGTGTCAACTCCGTCAGACACACTAAAAAGCATGCTAATTTAAACTATCCAAAACAATGTAAAGTCTTCAATTATGTAATATTGGTGTTCAGTAAAGGAGCTATGTCATAAAATACATTTTCTGTTTATTTTTTGTTTGTTTTCACACTATTATGAACAACCCAGTTTCTAAATTCCTAAGTTCTCCTGCCTCCTTTTAATATTAAACATATATCACCAATGTTCTTAGGTAATTAAGACATAATATCATGTAGTTCCATTGATGTTTTAACATTTTTACACAATAAATTGAAAAAAGAATAAGACATTTCTTTCAAAATTAACAAAAACCTTCACCTGGCTTGGGCTGAGGCCAAATATACAGTATATGTAAATAGAATCATGAAACAGCATTAGAAGAATTCCCCATATGCAAAAAACACATTAAATCACATTATACAGACTTTTTGAGAGCACTTGTCAACCATCAGACATAAAACCTGACATCTGACAGAGTTGACAAAATTGAATTTTTTTCCACCTTAACCACGTGTTCTACAGTGGAGCAATTTCGTTTTTTTCCTCAGTTGTAGCTGCCTTAATAAACTTATAAAAATCGCAAGATTTATCATTATTATATATATGGGCAAGCGTAAGGATTTGAGCGAGTTTGACAAGGGTCAAATTGTGATGGCTAGACGATTGGGTCAGAGCATCTCCAAAACTGCAACTCTTGTGGGGTGTTCCCGGTCTGCAGTGGTCAGTATCTATCAAAAGTGGTCCAAGGAAGGAACAGTGGTGAACCGGCGACAGGGTCATGATGCACGTGGCTCATTGATGCACGTGGAGAGCGAAGGCTGGCCCGTGTGGTCCGATCAAACAGACGAGCTACTGTAGCTCAAATTGCTCAAGAAGTTAATGCTGGTTCTGATAGAAAGGTGTCAGAATACACAGTGCATCGCAGTTTGTTGTGTATGGGGCTGCATAGCCGCAGACCAGTCAGGGTGCCCATGCTGACCCTTGTCCACCGCTGAAAGCACCAACAGTGGGTACGTGAGCATCAGAACTGGACCACGGAGCAATGGAAGAAGGTGGCCTGGTCTGATGAATCACGTTTTCTTTTACATCACGTGGATGGCCGGGTGTGTGTGTGTTGCTTTCCTGGGGAACACATGGCACCAGGATGCACTATGGGAAGAAGGCAAGCTGGCGGAGGCAGTGTGATGCTTTGGGAAATGTTCTGCTGGGAAACCTTGGGTCCTGCCATCCATGTGGATGTTACTTTGACACATACCACCTACCTAAGCATTGTTGCAGACCATGTACACCCTTTCCTGGTGGCTGTGGCCTCTTTCAGCAGGATAATGCGCCCTGCCACAAAGCAAAAATGCTTCAGGAATGGATTGAGGAGCACAACAACGAGTTTGAGGTGTTGACTTGGCCTCCAAATTCCCCAGATCTCAATCTAATCGAGCATCTGTGGGATGTGCTGAACAAACAAGTCCGATCCATGGAGGCCCCACCTCGCAACTTACAGGACTTAAAGGATCTGCTGCTAACATCTTGGTGCCAGATACCACAGCACACTTTCAGGTAGTCTCAGCCTCAGACGTGACGCCCACGGACCGTTGGCTGAACGTCTGATGCATATGACACACTTTTCTGGAAACACTTCAGGAGTTTCGAAGTCGTCATCTGATTGGTTGAATTCTACAGGATGTCCGTGGGACGCGTGTGTCACATTCTTTAACGGTCCGCCTAGAAACAAATGCTCCAAACTCCCTCGTGGAAGAAGAACGCCGTCGAGTTTACAACTGTGACAATGAGCGCTTACCAGGACCAACTAAACACTGGATTTTCAAAAGTATGTGAAGTTCGCGGCTCCATTGTTGCAGTAAATTTGCACAACGTTCCTGAATGAATAATTTATAGATGCACGCTGGTCTGTTATTGCAGGGACATCAACTTTACATTTTCACGCCCCTAAAACATGACGCAAAACAAAACTAACTGTGATTGGTTGCGTTACATGTCAGTCAAATGTCCTCTTGGGCAGTCCTCGACCAATGAAAGCTGCGATAGAGTCCAGACCTTCTGCCGTCAGTCTGAAGCTCTGGCTACGCGAGACTAACCTTCAGGGGTCTAGTGGAGTCCATGCCTTGATGGGTCAGGGCTGTTTTGGCAGCAAAAGGGGGACCCACACAATATTAGGAGGATGGGCATAATGTTATGCCCTATCGGTGTATGCTATAAGCAATATTTTAATGAAAGACAAATAACGTCCACGGATGAATCATTCACAACAAGGTGTATTAAGAAAGTGAAGAGGCTGAAGGTTTGATTTCATGTAGACTTTAAGAGGCTCAGCTAAAATCAGCAGCGAGTTTGAGGAGCAGATAGAGCGGGCAGCCCTCCGGAGAGAATCTATAAAGAAATTCAATCAGGTTGAATTAAACAGGGTGAAGATTAAGGCCAATTTGCATGAACCGCAGGGCTTCTGAGTGAAGTTGAATAAGCAAAAAAATACTTAAGCAACTTATTAAACTCTTTCACCTTGAGGAACTGTAGCGTGTGGGGGTATTAACTTTATCCTCTTTTACAGTCACATCTGAATCACACGCTGAAAAATCTCCCAATAGTGACGCACAATTAGCTCAATCAATAGATGATTCAACAAACTGACATTCTATATTTGCAGAGGAAACCAAAGTGGTTATTTTGTGTCAAAATAACAACAGCAATCATTCAATGTGTGTGATGTCATAGGTGAGAGCGCTGATGTCATGGATATTCCTCAGACAGTCATTAATCTAAATGTTACTGCTTATGAATGTGGAAGCCGGTGGATTATGTTGTTGTAGCGTTAACAATCGGCCCGTGGCGCGGTGATTACGCTGCATTATGTGGGCCGCAGTGATTCACTCAGGAGAGACAATGCGGAGCGGAGACGAGGCCGCAGACGCTTGGCAGCTGTTTTCTTTCCGACAAGCTTCCTCTGTCTGTTAATTAGCTTTAGGAAACGTCATTATTACACTGTCAACAGCTCAATCTCCCCATAGGATACGCACTCGACAAATGAAAAACAACTAGACATTTGGGGGCTTTTAATCGCTCGTCTACTTTTTTTTTTTTTTGAGTTGAGTTGAGTGATTTAAAAGGGAAGATCTGTATTAATAATAAAAACAGTTTCAACATGTATTAAGCATTAAAAATTGTGTTTAAATAACTTTGAAAGTGTCGTTAGTGTAACAAAACTACTTCAAATAAAGCTGAAATAAAATACTCTAAATATTATATTGAAAAAACCCAAACCTTAAAAAAGTGATCCATGGCAACTAACTGAAATAAGTTGAAGTCAGGGTTATTATAGTTAACTAAAAATAAAAAAATAAAACCACAAATAAACATATTCGTTACTTGAAATACAATAAACATCAACTGAAGTAAAATATAATATAATAACAATAATAATAATAATAATATAAAAAACTTAAACTTCTTTTATTTCAGCTATTTGCCAAAGCAACATTTCTCATTTTCATTTAGTTTAATAACTAAAACTAAAAATGTAATAAACATTTAAAAAAAACAACTAAATAAACTATATAGACATTTTTAAAAAAAGGATTAAAATGACAAAAACACACCACAAAATTACTACAAATTTTACTAAAATTAAATTAAAATGGATAATATAAAAATAAAAACGGATTCTAAATATTAATAAAGACTATAATAGTACCTCAATGATACTAAAATAATACTGGTTGAAGTACTAAAATTACAAAAAAATAAAATAATAAAAAAAAATAAAATAAATAATAATAAAAAAAAAAAGAATAAAAAATGAAATAAATGAAATAAAACAAATAAAATAAAATGTTTTAAAAAGTAAAATTAACAAAAGCAATTTTTAAAACAAACTAAAGCTGAAACCATACAAATAAAAGTGAATTCAAAATATTAATAAATTCTCTAATAGAGTATAAATAATACTAAAATAACACTGTCATCAGGAGTATGCAGTAAAGATACAGTGGCCCTAAAAAGTATTTGGAAACGTAAAAAAATGCCGGAACTTCACTGCATTAGATATAAAATGAGCTCAAACGATGCTCAAGATTCTCAAGGTTGCTCTTTTCTGAGCCACTCTTAACGTATTCTGTTAACAAGGTGTCGTTCACCAAATCAAATCAAAATCAAATCACCGTTATACGAGGTGTTTGAGATCTGGGTGGTTACCTTTCAGATGACCCCTGCCGAGTGTCACAAAGCCAGAGGAGATGAAGTTGTGCATGTCTTGACCACTGCGGAAGTTTTCTTTCCCATAATGCCCTGCAAAGACAGACACACAGCAAGTGTTATTATATGAAAACAAATCGCAAAAAAACCCCACAGTAGTTAAAAACAATCAAGGCATGTCCCTGAAAAGCTTGTGTTTTGTTAAAACATGTAGAAGTGATTCGACTTCCATTTGAATGAATCATCCAGCCCGACCACGAAAAAAATTACACTGACATTTGTTCTACCTTTCTTCAGGGTTCAGGCAAGACACCACAGATGAAAAGGGTAAAAAATTAACTAAACTTAACTAAAAACATGGTTAACTAATAGATATCCCCATAAATTCTCAATTTGATTAATCACAGGACATTAAGACTACTGTTTAGTATCACAAGTTTCCTGAAATGTTGTATTTAAACATGCAAATGAGGCATTGTCTATTTAAATATGCACTCATTTGCATTTTCCTGAACACTGGATAAAGCAGGTTCAAAATCTTGTTTGAATTTGTTGACATGTTAGTGTTAAAGGTTTTTACAGAGGGGAGATTGGATATCTCTTTTTATCACTCCATAAATCAGAAAATACTGCCAACAGCCAGGAAAAAATGAATTTCCACCATGTTTTTAGGAATAAAACCAGTTGAATGAAATATGAACAAACCCCTCAGTAAAAACCTTCAGAATATAGACAGGAATAAAAATATAAAGTGATGCTGAAGTGGAGAAAAAAAACTCTCAGCCTTTAAAGATATGTATTGTATTTGAAATCTACAGATGCAAATTGACAAAATGCAATAAAATTATATGTATTTTGGATTTTTTTTTTCTTTCCACTAATCTGAAAGAAGACATGTTATGGAAGCAAAATAGACCGAAAATCTCAAAATTTATAATTTTGTCCATATTCTCAAGGAGGAAAAAACACCTCAGTTTTATTCAGAGGCCCAAACTGAGCAAAAATATCCAATTTGGTGCAGTTTCTGATATTTATATAGACAAAAAGTAAGATGAAATTCTGATGTTTGTAATGTAAATCAAAGAGATCTTTATAACAGTACTCTGTAAACTGTAATTAGTTGACTTTACTTAGAAAAACTTAGGAAACCCGTTGCCTTAAAGCCACAATATGTAATTTTTCACCACTAGAGGTCGCTTATACAAAACAAAGTCGTAACTTGATGACGCCTTGATTTCACGGAATCATGGGAGCTGTTGACTTCACATCTACAGCCGATGGAAAAGAATCCAACGGGACTCAGGCAGAAATCATGTTCATGGATGAACTAATGTATTAAAGATGTATTAATGTTACTGTAGTATGAAGCAGGGTGAGGCTGAAAGCCGCTGGAGCGGAACGAGGCCGCTGGAGTGATTGCTAATGAGAGACAAGCACGACACACAGCTTGAGAGCACTGGAGCTTTTATTATGCTGCAGGTTTCAACATATTAGATACATTATTTAAGTGTGTTGAAAGTTATGTTATAATGCTACTCTGTGTGTTCGCTCGGCGGCTACTATGAGACACTTGTTGCACACTGCAGTGAGCTAGATCGATATTAAGCATGGTAAAACATGGTACTCGTGGTAAATCAGGATAACCAGATTTAAACAATAAGACTAACTGTGTTGAGCTATATAACAATGATTAGTTTTCTGTCGATGAATGTATCCAAACAGTTGCTCACCTGTCTAATAAAACACATAATATATTAAAGCATCTTTGGTGTTTCATGGTTTTTACAAAATAAAGTAAACAGAAATCGAGAGTAACGCGGGTATGATGTCATTGATAGGCGACACACAGACATGGTCCGTGTCCTTGTTAAAATTGCTTGTAAGTGTAAATGTCAACAAGTCAACAAAATATACACTATATTGCCAAAAGTTTTGTGACGTCTGCCTTTACATGCACATGAACTTTAATGTCATCCCATTCTTAATCCGTAGGGTTTAATATGGAGTTGGCCCCACCCTTTGCAGCTATAACAGCTTCAACTCTTCTGGGAAGGCTTTCCAAAAGGTTTAGGAGTGTGTTTATGGGAATTTTTGACCACTCTTCTAGAAGTGCATTTGTGAGGTCAGGCACTGATGTTGGACGAGAAGGCCTGGCTCACAGTCTTCGCTCTAATTCATCCCAAAAGTGTTCTATCGGGTTGAGGTCAGGACTCTGTGCAGGCCAGTCAAGTTCCTCCACACCAAACTCTCTCATCCGTGTCTTTATGGACCTTGCTTTGTGCACTGGTGCGCAGCCATTTTGGAACAGGAAGGGGCCATACCCGAACTGTTCCCACAAATTTGGGAGCATGAAATTGTCCAAAATGTCTTGGTATGCTGAAGCATTAAGAGTTCCTTTCACTGGAACTAAGGGGACAACCCCTGAAAAACAACCCACACCATAATCCCCCCTCCACCAAATTTTACACTTGGCACAATTCTCCTGGCAACCGCCAAACCCAGACTCGTCCATCAGACTGCCAGACAGAGAAGCGTGATACGTCACTCCAGAGAACACGTCTCCACTGCTCTAGAGTCCAGTGGCGACGTGCTTTACCCCACTGCATCCGACGCTTTGCATTGCACTTGGTGATGTAAGGCTTGGATGCAGCTGCTCGGCCATGGAAACCCATTCCATGAAGCTCTCTACACACTGTTCTTGAGCTAATCTGAAGGCCACACGAAGTTTGGAGGTCTATAGCTATTGACTGCAGAAAGTTGGAGACTTCTGCGCACTGTGAGCCTTAGCATGCGCTGACCCCGCTCTGTGATTTTACGTGGCCTACCACTTCATGGCTGAGTTGTTGTTGTTCTCAATTGCTTCCACTTTGTTATAATACTAACAGCTGACTGTGGAATATTTACTAGTGAGGAAATTTCACAAATGGACTTATTGCACAGGTGGCAACCTATCACGGTACCACGCTTGAATTCCTGAGAGCGACCCATTCTTTCACAAATGTTTGTAGAAGCGTCTGCATGCCTAGTGCTTGATTTTATACACATGTGGCCATGGAAGTGATTGGAACACCTGAATTCAATGATTTGGAAGGGTGTCCCAATACTTTTGGAAATATAGTGTATAACATTGCTCTAGTGGTTTTTGGATATTTGAATCCAAAAATCTTACATATTGTGCCTTTAAAATTTTCAAGTAAATTAGCTCATTATTTTTGAGTTGATGAAACTTACTATGAGTTAGTAGAGGTAATTAAAGGCTACTCGTGTTAAGAAAACTATTTGAGTTCATTGTACTTCTATGTCAAGTTTTGCTTGAGTTCAGTGAACTTAAATATTTAAGTTGGCTGAACTAAGTACTTAACTTGCAAAATTGAGTTACCAATACTCAGGTTTTCTAAACCTTCCTCACAAGCCCTAATGGATCATATTTGATATTTTTTTTAGAAAAATCATGTTCAGATGTAAGGATCATATTTGATACTTACATCTGAACATGATTTTTCTAAAAAATAAAAAGTGGAGTATAGATAATCAAGTAAACTTTAGTCCAGTGTGAACATTCATCACATGAAGGCCTGTGTGTGGCAGTTAGTGAGAAGTCATCTCAGCCGGTGAATGGTGAATGGTGTCCTGAGACAGAGGTCAAGACAAGGTGCTGTATTAAATATTAATGGGGTGAGTGTGGAGTGGGGCAGAGGTTCTGCTCATTGACTCATTGGGTTATAGAGGTCACAGTCTCGACACAAATACACACGCACACACACACACACACACACTCTCAGCTCGTATTCGAGCCCCGCGGGGTTAGAGGACACTGCTATGTGATGGGAAACTTCACTGTCTTCCTCCGGTGAGTCCTTGGCCATCTAATTGCACAGTAATTGACATCCATGACCAGGACCACTGACCTGAGGTCACGAGATGGGAGGGTTGAGAGCTTTATCTGTGTCATTGCTCAGCTCTACAGATAGCAAAAGGCAAAATAAGTATAATTTCAATCTTTTTTACAGCTGAAGTGTTTAAAACTATAAAGCCTACTGTATCATATTTGCTTCTTAGGCCTCTAAATGATCAACTTGATCAAAATTCAATATACTACATGCCTTCTGTCTGATTGATACTTTTTAGCAAGTAAAAGACCTTTTAGTGTAATTGTAAAAAACGCCTACCTTCAGCTCGTGGTTCGCGTGTCTTTTTGTTGTGAAATCTGCACTGATTTTTATAAAGTAAATGTAAGAATAACTGTTATATTGTTAATATTTCTAGATGAACATTTCTAGGTGAATTCAGGTTGATTGGCATTTAAACTAAGCATTTAAATATCATTTTACTAAGATATATTATTGGCATATATAGAGTGACAACTGATATTTATATGCATTTTATGTACAGTAAGTAGTCTGTTAAGATCTCATTGATGTACATTACAAGCTACCAGAATTTCTTCTTACTTTCATCATCCTCCATATTCTCACTATATCATACTATATGAGCCATAAAAGAATGATGTATCTAATATGATATATTTAACAACAACAAAAACAAAAAAAGAACATATGAAAATATTTTGTCTAAAGGTTCAATAAACCGTTCTATTAAAAAACAAAACAAAACAAAACAAAAACGTTTTTTCTGACTATTATTTCATATTTTCCAGTTGAAGTGAGCTATAGTGATGACTTGAATAGATGAATAACTGATTCAAACAAACCATTTGAATGAATCGATTCACTAAAATGAATCAGACTTCTCAATGCTAGTGAAAAGTACTTTTCATAACTGGAGAGTCACTCATGATTCTTTTTTACTCAATTCAAAGGAAAACCTGAAGAGAGATGCACATGTTATTGCTCCATAAATCAATTGTGTGCTTTGTAATTGTGTTGAGATATTTCTCTGTGAAGTTTATAGCGCTGAAGTTCAGCATTCTGAGGTGGAACAGGCATTACGGTCAATACTAACAGCAAATGAGAGAGAGAAAATATACAGACAGAGAGAGAGAGAGAGATTCGGTCTCAAGAGGTGTCAAAAACGCCCTATTTTCAGGCGGTCTCTCATTTTGAGCCCTATATTCCCATTTTGTGTTATTTCTGGCACACAAAAAAAAAAACATGCAAACCTTTGTAAAAAAGATAGCCACCATATGCTTCACGAAACATCAGCTCCTTTGTTTCAGTATTTCAATAATGTCCATCTTTTTATCTCCAAAATATTCAAATATTCGTTCGGTGGGTTGGTATTCGATTTTCAATTTTGGGATTCGAATATTCGTTTTTGTTTTGTTTTTCCTCGCACACCTGGCATCCCCCTCGAAACGATTCTTATTCGCGCTTGAATATGTTTACACTATAAAATCTGGCGAAATACAATACTATTTTTTTGCAATTGTCTTATGGCCTAGCCGTTTTTAATAGGATGGACAGTTGAGGAACCTAACCTCGTTATACTTAATAAATATATTTGCTTCTTCTTAGCCTAAGTGTTCCCTACAACTGAGTATTCTCTGTCTAGAGCGCACAACTGCATGAGCTTATATGGAAGAAGTGCATGCCTGATCTTGCATTTTGGGTTAAGCTGCATTCGTTTGACATTGTGGAAAATAGAATAATAGAATCAAAATGTATTAGCCTTAGGGATGTGACGGTTAATCTGTAGTTAATCTGTTCTCTAACTGAACTAAATGATTTTTACTACTATAAAATATCAAAACGGTGGTCGGGGCGGTGCCGCGGTGGGCAAGTGATGTAACCGGTGTTATGCCTGAACACCGGTAACACCGACTATCGCAGCAAGCCTATTACCCGTTATTATCAATCTAAATGAATTTTTAATATAGGAGCTTGTTACTGGGGCGTAACAGACCGGTGTGTTTTGTATCACTAGTGCAGTGTCCGTTCTCGGAGCACATAAGCCCTGCCCGCGTGAGGCGTGCCGCTTTTCCAGATTCCTGCCTTTATTAGAGAGAAGTATATGTTCAGACCCCTCCCTCTGAAGCTTCGAATATTCGGTGTTGATTACTGCCGAAGCTTCGAAGCTCAAAAACTGGTATTCGGAGCAGCCCTAGACCAATCAGAGCAGAGTAGACCAATCACAAACCAAACAGAGCAGAGTAGACCAATCACAGACCAATCAGAGCAGAGTAAACCAATCACAGACCAATCAGAGCAGAGTAGACCAATCACAGACCAATCAGAGCAGAGTAGACCAATCACAGACCAATCAGAGCAGAGTAGACCAATCACAACAGACTGGGCCATCTGACCAATCAGAGCAGAGTAGACCAATCACAACAGACTGGGCCATCTGACCACTCAGAGCAGAGTAGACCAATCACAACAGACTGGGCCATCTGACCAATCAGAGCAGAGTAGAAGAGGGGGTTAGAGAGACTGAATCTTCAAACAAACAGTTTTCAGACTCTTTTTGAAATTAGGTGATGTGCATTGTATATTATGGGAAAATTAAAGTGACCTATTGTAGGAGACCTCCAAAAAAAAAAAAAAAATAGGAACCTTTAAAAAAACAAAACATAATTGGGGCACTTTAAAAATGTATTAGTAAATGCTGAAATGAACATTAAGATTAATTGATGCTGTAGAAGCATTTTTCATTATTAGTTCATGTTATCTAATGTACTGTAGTTAACTAGTGTTACCAAATTAAACCTTATTGTAAAGTACTGTAAATCTCAGACCTTTGACTTTGGTTCAAGCATGCTAGATATTTCAATCAGACATAAGGAATCACAGGCCAATGCCTCAAGTAACCAGTGCACAATTAATTCCCAGTGTCCTTTGCTACACAAAATCAAAGACACGGGTGTCAAGATGACCCAGGAACTGCCAGAGATCAGATTGCATTAAGGAAGCCATAATGAGAATGGCAGATGGGGCCATTTGCCATCTTCATTACTCCGTCTCTCTCTTCATGTTTCCTCACAGAGGCCGAACTGTCCATCAATGTGATTTTGGTACACTGCTACATGATGAAAGTTAATATTTAATGATTGTCTTTTATTAAAACAAGACCTCATTGAACCGTATTTTCTCATTAAACTGAGTAAAACTGAGGCAACATGCATGCTAATATTTCATCTGAGAAATCTGCTTCATCTGATGTGCATCAAATCTTCATATCCTGGTTACAATAGCCTGAAGCGGGGCAACATTTTGCTGTTTAATTTTCTAATCTGGTGTCCATTTATAATGCCAGCACAAAAAAAACATCATAATTTAGTATGTCATGACTATTTTCCAGCCCCTTATTTTTAAAATTAATCAGGCCGCTTTTGCTACTGTACCTTTAAGGCTGATATGCAAATGACCTCTGTTGTGATTGGCTAACCTCTGCATACTGGTTTCTAAGTTTTCAGTTCTGACAGCAACAAAATATCAAACTCAAAGAGAGAAACACACTATTTTCCATGAAAAGAGCTGTGAACAAGTCCAACTATCAACAACAAGAATGGAGTGTGATATAATAATCCTGTCAGCTAATTTATCATTAGTTGAGTAACTGCAACCATAAATGAAATTTCATTCAGTGATTCCTGGAATCAAGTCAGTCTCAAAACACTATTTTAAATAAGCATGTAATGCGCTTACAATAGGCATAATTATATGCTATAAATCACTGAATACAAGGTCTCAGACCGTGTCATGCGATGCTCAAACAGAAGAAAGGAAATCTAATATAGCACGTCTTTCCACCATTTAAAAGCTACTTAAACTCAGCTAGGGTTCAGAAAATGCAAAAACTAGGCATTGCTAATTTAATTTTCTCCTAGTTGCACAACATAAACACATGCAATTTAATTGCAATTGCTTTTGGCTTTTTGAAAATGTGTAAATATGGTTTTAATATTAGAATGTCAGTGTAATTCATTTATGAATCCATTAGCGTCTAATTAAAATGAATGCATCAATTACAGGTATATACATTATGCATTATAATGGCACCAACGCAAACGCTAATAGACAGAGCAGAGTGATGGGAGGAAAGGAGGTCATGGAGGTCGAGCGAACGGAGAGATGGACGGCCAGAGAAATGAAAGAAAACCTCAGCATGGGGAATCAATAAGGGAGTCAAAGAGATTGAATTTCTTTCAGCCAATTAATCAGGTGAACAAACATTCAAATTTCTGAAGGCTTTTTAAAAACTCGGTGCCCAATTTAAAGGCATTTAATCAATCACAACTGACATTTTATAGATCGCAAGAGCACTTTGTCACCAGCTCTCAGGGGGCAAGAGAAGATCAAACGCAGCAGAGTTCCTCCGAGGAGCTTGTATGCTGTATAGACCTTATGCGCCAGAGAAACAAGCGCGCAGACATCTTTAGAATTTTGTCTTTGAACTTCCATTTTGGCGGTAGCTCTGTATATTTGTATCACTGTCGAAGAGTGATTAGCTGGTGAAGTGGATTTACTTCTTGTAGAGTTAACGAAAGTTATCATGTTCCCCAGGTAAGCGACACACACGCACCCGGCCATCCACGTGGTGTAAAAGAAAACGTGATTCATCAGACCAGGCCACCTTCTTCCATTGCTCCGTGGTCCAGTTCTGATGCTCACGTGCCCACTGTTGGTGCTTTCAGCTGTGGACAAGGGTCAGCATGGGAACCCTGACTGGTCTGCGGCTATGCAGCTCCATACGCAACAAACTGCGGTGCGCTGTGTATTCTGACACCTTTCTATCAGAACCAGCATTAACTTCTTGAGTAATTTGAGCTACAGTAGCTCGTCTGTTTGATCGGACCACACGGGCCAGCCTTCGCTCCCCACGTGCATCAATGAGCCTTGGCCGCCCATGACCCTGTCGCCGGTTCACCACTGTTCCTTCCTTGGACCACTTTTGATAGAGACTGACCACTGCAGACCGGGAACACCCCACAAGAGTTGCAGTTTTGGAGATGCTCTGACCCAGTCGTCTAGCTGTCACAATTTGGCCCTTGTCAAACTCGCTCAAATCCTTACACTTGCCCATTTTTCCTACTTCTATAACATCAACTTTGAGGACAAAATGTTCACTTGCTGCCTAATATATCACTCCCACTAACAGGTGCCATTATGAAGAGATAATCAGTGTTATTCACTTCACCTCATAATGTCATAATGTTATGTCTGATCGGTATATATATATATATATATAAATATATCAAAATATGTTTTATTACATGTTTTCTTGGGAATATATATAAAATATATACTGATGTTGTGATCACAGAAATTTAACTAATTCGGTTTCCATTTCCTATTCTAAACGTAAAATTTTATTCAATATAAAACATGACTGGGACATGAAAATGTGCTGCATAGTAGGGAATGACCCAAATTCAGTCTGGTGCAGCACAGCATCTGATATGAAATTCATCAAAGGGTTTGATTATCAATCATTTATTGCTGCCTTTTTTCCCTGTACTTTATGAAATGATGGGACAAACTTTATAAATGTCACTTTAAAGGTTTGTATCCTGAATGACGCAGTGAGTGAGTAAACCGTAAACTAGCATCTCATTCAAACAAACAGTAACATTCAATGCTAATCCCAACAGCTGACCTCATTCAAACACAGCTGCATTTAGTTTATTCAGTAGCGATTTGAATATTGATGTACAACAAGCCAAAGCACTGATTAGCTCAAACACAAATGACACAGTACATCTGCATTAATGCTAACACTGAACTCCAGTCAGTAAAAGCATGTTTTGATGGCTGCTTGACTGCTGCGCTCTGCGTGAATAGGGAATTCATTCAGATTTGATTTCTGATATTAGCTTGTACGGTGTGGCGGCAAACAGTGTGATGCTGAGCTTTTAAATATGAATCAGAAAACACGCTGAAGAAGTGCTGTGGGAGAGAGATGGAGCGAGAAGTTTGGGCCATGGCAGATGTTTCCTCAAACACTAAACTATTTTTAATAATTTTTAACCAACCACACACAGATTCACACATATATATATAATTTTTACATTTGCATTTATGCATTTGGAGGACACTTTTATCCAAAGCGACTTGCATTGCATTGAAGTTGCAGTGGGGAGAACAAGTATTTGATACACTGCCGATTTTGCAGGTTTGCCCTCTTACAAAGCATGTAGAAGTCTGTAATTTTTATCATAGGTACACTTCAACTGTGAGTGACGGAATCTAAAACAAAAATCCAGAAAATCACATTGTATGATTTTTAAGTAATTAATTTGCATTTTATTGCATGACATAAGTATTTGATACATCAGAAAAGCAGAACTTAATATTTGGTACAGAAACCTTTGTTTGCAATTACAGAGATCATACGTTTCCTGTAGTTCTTGACCAGGTTTGCACACACTGCAGCAGGGATTTTGGCCCACTCCTCCATGCAGACCTTCTCCAGATCCTTCAGGTTTCGGGGCTGTCGCTGGGCAATACGGACTTTCAGCTCCCTCCAAAGATTTTCTATTGGGTTCAGGTCTAGAGACTGGCTAGGCCACTCCAGGACCTTGAAATGCTTCTTACGGAGCCACTCCTTAGTTGCCCTGGCTGTGTGTTTCGGGTCGTTGTCATGCTGGAAGACCCAGCCACGACCCATCTTCAATGCTCTTACTGAGGGAAGGAGGTTGTTGGCCAAGATCTCGCGATACATGGCCCCATCCATCCTCCCCTCAATACGGTGCAGTCGTCCTGTCCCCTTTGCAGAAAAGCATCCCCAAAGAATGATGTTTCCACCTCCATGCTTCACGGTTGGGATGGTGTTCTTGGGGTTGTACTCATCCTCCTTCTTCCTCCAAACACAGCGAGTGGAGTTTAGACCAAAAAGCTCTATTTTTGTCTCATCAGACCACATGACCTTCTCCCATTCCTCCTCTGGATCATCCAGATGGTCATTGGCAAACTTCAGACGGGCCTGGACATGCGCTGGTTTGAGCAGGGGGACCTTGCGTGTGCTGCAGGATTTTAATCCATGACGGCGTAGTGTGTTACTAATGGTTTTCTTTGAGACTGTGGTCCCAGCTCTCTTCAGGTCATTGACCAGGTCCTGCCTTGTAGTTCTGGGCTGATCCCTCACCTTCCTCATGATCATTGATGCCCCACGAGGTGAGATCTTGCATGGTGCCCCAGACCGAGGGAGATTGACCGTCATCTTGAACTTCTTCCATTTTCTAATAATTGCGCCAACAGTTGTTGCCTTCTCACCAAGCTGCTTGCCTTTTGTCCTGTAGCCCATCCCAGCCTTGTGCAGGTCTACAATTTTATCCCACAGCTCTCTGGTCTTGGCCATTGTGGACAGGTTTGAGTCTGTTTGATTGAGTGTGTGGACAGGTGTCTTTTATACAGGTAACGAGTTCAAACAGGTGCAGTTAATACAGGTAATGAGTGGAGAACAGGAGGGCTTCTTAAAGAAAAACTAACAGGTCTGTGAGAGCCGGAATTCTTACTGGTTGGTAGGTGATCAAATACTTATGTCATGCAATAAAATGCAAATTAATTATTTAAAAATCATACAATGTGATTTTCTGGATTTTTGTTTTAGATTCCGTCTCTCACAGTTGAAGAGTACCTATGATAAAAATTACAGACTTCTACATGTTTTGTAAGTGGGCAAACCTGCAAAATCGGCAGTGTATCAAATACTTATTCTCCCCACTGTATATGTTTTATCAGATCATGCATTCCCTGCGAATCGAACCCATGACCTTGGTGTTGCAAGTGCCAGGGCTTCTTAAACTTTTTTTGTCAGCTGAAGCCCTTTGACATGACATATTTTCTTGAAGCATATTTCAATTATTTAACAACACATTTGCATGTTCATGGTTCTCAGATGAGAGCCCGCCCACGAGGCTCTCATCTGAGAGAGATTTTTTTTCTTTGGATTTTCTGCATGTTAATGATCCATTGACATGCAGAAAAACAAATGAAATATTTAATATTTTTTGCTAAGTGTTTTATTCGAGTTTTTTTATTTTAAATGATTTATTTTCAATATAGGGCTGCACAATTTGGTGGGGAAAAAAAGAGATTATTTGGTCATATATTGTGATTTAAACTGCAATCTGATCTCATAAGAAAACGTCTCATGCTGCTACTGAAACATCCAGACCAAAATTAAAATAATATTTATAATATTTTTTTATAATATATGATTTCATTTTCTACTGATAATTCAATCTGTTATAAATCATATAAAGCGACCGTGTCTCTTCAGAAGACTTGGACTAAGCCACTCAATATTCATATGGACTTATTTTATGATCTCTTTATGAACGTTTTGAAACATTGGGTGATCAGACTTTCAATGGAAGGACAGATATCTCGAAGATTTCATTAAAAATATCTTAATTTGTGTTCTGAAGATGAATAAAAGTCTTACACCATGTCCTAACCAGACGCGATGCTATAAGATTCCAGCGACAAGCAATTTGTCTGTCCACACCAGACGCGACGGGACTATGAGATGCGACAAATCAATCAAAAACCACAGCCAATCAGAACAGCGTGTGGGCGGGCTCTCGCGGCAAGTGCACGGCACAAGAGGTCGCAAGGAAATGGATAAATTCACAAATATTACACCATTTAAACATGATTAAAAATACATAATGAGTTACTAAAACAAGCTTTGTCACTTGTTTGTTCACAGTTTGAACGTTCTTGTTTCCATTCGTTTAATTTCAAGATCTGAGGTGAATTATCCATTGTTGCTTATAGTACGGCTACAAAACTGGGAGCACTAAATGATATTCAGTCACATTACAAGCTTTTAATGTTAAATAAAGCACAAAAACATTACCTGAGATTATCATTGCCATACTTTGTGTTGTTGTACACTGTTGTACACAAAGCTGCTTAGGACAAAATTCTGATTAGATTTTTTTTTTTGCAAAAAGACTAATAAAATAGAACAAATTTCAAACAACAGCACAAATAAATCCAATAGAACAAAAAGAGAGATGTGAAATAAACACTGCTTTAAGTTTTTCAGGTGGGTATACAGTATATTCAGGTAGCAAATACTACAGGAACTAAAGTAATCAAATGTAAAACAACACTGGATAGTCTTCATTGTAAAAAATAAATGACAGATTATTGCTTACAATTAAAGTTACAAATGTTATTCACTCAAGAGTGAATTTCTCTTTGTCTTTTGTTCTTTGATTGACATGACAGACATCAGCAGGAATATTAGACTGCTGTCACTTTAAGAGTTCATGCACGGATCCAATATACTGTTACACAACTTGCTGTTATCTTTCTCAACTAAATAGGTTCCCAAACTGACTGTGTTTAACTGAATACTCGCCAAGACGGGTATTTTGCCATAATTTTGTATGTATTTTACCATTTAAGCGCAGTAGCCACTCATTTTGGTACTTGCGACTCACAAGCTGTTTTAGAGGCGGCTTTTGGTGTGAGCGCGAAACCTGTGGGAATTAGTAAAATTATGCTCAATACAAGCACTATTTAACCGGAGTGAATGAGACGAGTGAGTTTGAGGAGGCGTGTGTGTGTCACTTTGCAGTCAGAGAGAAGAGAGCGAGAATGTGCAGCTGACATTATTGCCTGTGCCGCTGGCAATAAAACAGACTGGCTCGGAATCGGAAAGAAGTGAGCCTGTCCAGCCGGTCACCGGTCCGGGCCGATCGTGCAGAAAATCGGCCGATTCCGGTCCCTGGCCGGTCGATCGGTGCATCTCTACTTTTATTGCGTGTCGCGCCGCATCTGGTTAGGACATGGTGTTATGGGTTTGGAACGACATGAGGGTGAGTAATTGATGACAGAATTTTTATTTTTGGGTGAACTAACCCTTTAAGATTAAGCTTTAAAATTTACCACGTTGCCATGGCAACTTATTTCAAACTTTTGGAATGTTCCAAAAAGAATTCCATGACAAATAAGTGAAATAATAATTAAAAAAACTGGTAATACCATAGTTCATTGTTGTTAGAGAGTAAAAAGAAGATAGAGCTGCCAGCACCTACCATGGTTGCTCTTGTTGTGCACAGGTGTGTAGTGGTTCTTGGACGTCCGCACAGGCGTGTTCTCTTTGGGCGAGGCGTCTATAGCAGCGACGTTTTCATGCTCGTATATCGGAACGGAGCCCTGCTGTCTCAATATGTCCGCCAGCGCTCTGTGAAAAACACACAAGTCGAAAATCATTTCACTGCTCTCCGGAAAGAAAACCTGTCCAAAAGCGGTTCAGCTTTGAAACAAAACCTTGTTTAGCATTTCATCCAGTTTAAAGATGCAAACACACATCGGCCCCCAAGAGGTTTAGTCAACTGGCCCCATTTATGCTATTGTTTCTGTTGTTTTCCCATTCGCGAAGGAACTGGAACTCTTGGAACTCGCAATCCTTTTCTCTCTTACACACACACACACACACACACACACACACACACACACACACACACACACACATACACAAGTTTAATTGTGCTTTGTGTTATAATGAACAGTGGAGGTTTAGTCTCACAGGTTTTCTAGACCTCAGGCCTGTGGGCTTTACAGCATCAAACAAAAGCCATTAATCAATGTTCCTCCGCAATATAGTGTTAGAGCAACACACCCCACCTACACCAGCCTAATGGGATTCAAATTCTATTAATGTTTTTGCTCTTTGGCCCTAAGGACACGGTTTCTGACTCGAGACCCAACTGCCTCATGGATTTTCAACACAGTTGCAATCTGAGATTCTGATCGCTGAAGTTAATGGTATTTCCTCACTAATGCGGTTTTTGGGGCATGTGGCCTTAGCTTTGTCACTGTAGACGAACTTTGTAATTTTGGGATGGTGTTGCCTACTGGGTAAAGATCAAAGTTGGTGACTAAAGGGTTGCAGGTTCCTTATTCACATTTGCACATATTCAATCTTGGTGTGTGAAGATGCACCAGGTTTGACATAGAGTCTGGCTTTAACTAGTTGGGTGTGAATGAGAAAATGGTAGTAATTTTAAAGGGGTGGTTGATTATGATTTCACTTTTTTAACTTTAGTTAGTGTGTAATGTTGCTGTTTGAGCATAAACAACATTTGCAAAGCTACAATGCTTCAAAGCAAAGCAAAGGGAGATATTTTCTTTTACAGAAATCGCTTTTTAAGGACTACAACAAACGTCTGGTAGGGACTACAACAAACTTCTTCACAGGTTAGTGACATCACTAACCCTCAAATTTACATAAATGTTGAGAAGAGGAAGAGTTTTAGTAGTAGAGCACATTTGGGAGTCTGCTCAAGCTATCGCATCCATCTTTTCACATTTATTGCAATACAGTACGTAACACAAATGCAATAGCATGTCATAAAAGCAAGATCAAAACATACGTTATAAATGTAATTACACTAAACTATACCTGTTCTATCATCATGCAGCATATATTCTCTGGCTCTGTGCATTTTACAACAGTTCCCACACGAGTGATTTATAGATTATCATAACAGAATATGCTAATCGATGACTTGAAGATAACTCCACATCAGCTACATAAATTCATCAACTAACCATTCAGAAACGTCCTGTTGCATTCTACATGTTGTCACTTCTTCTTGAGTCTCTTCATCATTGTCCGACTCCAGTTTGAACATAAAAGGCTGAACAGTTTCAGACATTTTCAGTGCGTGTCTGCGTGAGGTAATCAGAGCTGCTAACACAAGCTCTTGAAGCTCCGCCCTCTTCTAGAAAGGGGGCCGGGAGCAGCAGCTCATTTGCATTTAAAGGGACACACACAAAACGGCGCGTTTTTGCTCACCCTCAAAAAGTGACAATTTTAACATGCTATAAAAATGATCTGGTATTTTGAGCTAAAACTTCACATACACACTCTGGGGACATCAGAGACTTTTATTACATCTTGTAAAAAGGGGCATTATAGGACCCCTTTAATGGTAAAAGACAGTGAAAAAAGAATAGGTCTAATTGGACATTCCATGTAATTTTACTTATTTACAGGTTTTGGAAATGAAAAAGAACATGTAATTTTATAATTTACACTGAAAAACCTTAAATTGACATTCCCAGAATTCTATGTGTGACATTCACACTACACAGTTGATGGTTTTTCATTGAAATAACTGGTAACACTTTAGTTTAGAGTCCAATTTTCTCTGTTAACTAGTTGCTTGTTAGCATGCATATTACTTGGATATTCTTGGACAACACAGTCTCACTCCTATTCGTCACATATTGACGCTTGGACTCAGGACTCCTCGGCGTCACTTTTTAATGCACAGGGTACTCCATTAATTTCAGTTGTTTGCCCAATGCGTCATATCAAGACGCATTTAATTCTTTGCATTTGTAAAAGTAGACATGATTTTATGAATATTTATAGGCTATATTTTATATTTTGGAGCAACTAACCC
This sequence comes from Coreius guichenoti, assembly GCA_039654105.1. NCBI lineage: Eukaryota > Metazoa > Chordata > Actinopteri > Cypriniformes > Gobionidae > Coreius > Coreius guichenoti. The sequence goes on along the minus strand of CM077171.1, from coordinate 42,290,856 downwards.
CACTCCTACCCTAAACCTACCCACTTCTCAACAATATAAAACACGTAACAGGCAAATAAAAGTACAGTCACAGATATTTATTGCAAAAACAGTATAAAAGTATTAACTCATGTTGCATTCCAAGTCTTCTGAAGTCATACGATATCTCCATGTAAAGAACAGAGTTGATCTTAATGTTTTAATCGCTGAAATGATGATCCAACCCGCCGCTCCATAAACACACACACTCCACTCAGTCATATCTCATTCAAATGATACACCCGAATCTTTAGCATGACGCGATCGGTCACAAGACACACGAGAGCCAGTGGCATTTTACAATCAAAGATGACGTAATGATGCAATTGGTCACGAGACATACGACAGCCAATGCTGTCAAAGCTGACGTAACGTTTCCTCGGGCAGCAATTTTTGAAATGTGTTCATGATCTTCGGCGGATGGACTCGACGCTGATCGCTTTTGGGGATTTTCCTCACACAAATCAATCGTTTGGCCTCGGAACACTTGGAATATTTGTACTTTTTGAATAAATTGTGGCTGCAGTCGTATCTGCCTGTTATATCCTGTTTTTTATAATACACAAATGGGTAGGTTTAAGGATAGGGTTGGGTTATGTGTTCAAAACGTGTCTGAATAGCGTAAATAAAAAAAGAAAATAAATGTATAATAAAATTACGCTGGCTGATTAAATTGAGAATCACACTCCATTGTCATAATGGCAAAATCATAACCCAATATATAGTTTCATCATGATGATAACCATGCCCAATGCATCTGTATATGAGCCAAAGGTTTCTCATTGAAATCAATGGAGTACTGCGCGTCGAAAAACGATGCTAAAGGGGTACCCTGTGCGTTAAAAAGTGACGCCGAAAGGAACTGACCAAGCGTCAATATGTGACGAATAGGAGTGAGACCATGTTGTCTTGGAAAAGTCATTTCTACTACCTATATGATTATTAGAACCAGAGAAGTTGCCAGAAAAAAATTATAAATGTTTAATCAGGTAAAAAAGGTTGGCCCAGGTCGGACCATCAGTTCTCATGGCCAGCTATCTCAAATGTGGCTAGATCCAGCAGACCCGGAGGCCATCTTCCTCACATGAGGAGCCTGAAATGGCGTCTTAACTGTGTCAATGTCAGCGTATTCACTCTGCCTCACGGTCCACATCTCTGAGCGTGCCAGAGACAGATAGAAAGAAAGAAAGAGAGAGAGAGAGAGAGAAGTGTGACTTTGGAAGGAGGTATAATTAGTCTTTCCCTTCCAGGAGAAGGCCTTTTTTAACAGAAGTTCTTCTCACGTGGGGGCGACCTGGTTTCAGTGGCCCAGTTGGCTGTAAGGCTCTGAGCTCAACTCTACCGTTCCACCTTTTTCAGCTCAAACACTGCAGGATTGTGACACTTTCAGGGCCGTACGGCCTGGCTACATTCATGTACTCCAGTGGGCTCTTTTACTGTAGATTTTGCATGTTTCACTTCCTTTTTAGATTATTGCTGTACATTCTTGGAATAAAAGTTTCAGAGTTTTCAATTCTATATAGAACTTTAGGGTTCTCGATGCCAAAATGGTTCTACATAAAGAGACATGTCTTAAATGATTGCACAATAATTTCATGCTTAAAGGGTTATTTAATTTTTTTATGAGTGATAAAGTATGTTTCATGGCCAGTTAATTTTTAAATTATAAAATGTAACTACAATTAAAAATGAACTCCAACAAAATTAATTCACTAAAACGAAATCCATAAAATAATCCCATGATGGAAATGTTCTATATATGATGCGCCTGCAGAACCTTTTCTTATGTTCAAGAGATTTAGAGCAGTTTAACATAAGACATGTTTCCACAAAGTTATGTGCACTTTTAGAATATCGCATAAAAAATGCTGAATGGAAACACCAAGATGTGCACAAATTCTAAAAATGCGCAAAAACTTAAGGCGGATACATTATCTGATAAGAAGACATGCACTTAAACCATGATTGTAATAATTTACAGAATAAATCCCTTGATGCGCAACAAAAAACTTTGCCTCAACAGAGGATGTGATTGGATAACTGGATTAAGCAGCAGACCAATCACATTGCACAGAATCTCAAATGTTGGTTTGGTCGTTCTGAAATGCCTGAGCCAAAGTCTGTCATCAGAATGATTTGGTTTAATTCCCTCCCAGATGTGTCTCACACGATTGCGTTCCCAAACACCGAACGCAAGAGAACATGACAGCGTTTATTGCGTTTAGTCTGTGCGCTTGGAGACACATTTATGATGTGCAGCCATATTTATGATGTACTCTACAAAAAAGAGCCACAATGGCTTCCTCGATTGCAGCAACTTCCATTTTTATAACAGATATTTTGCACCAATTTCCCAGGAAGTAACGATTTTGTTCTCTTGGACACATGAGATGGAAACACTGCTTTATTCGCAAATGTTTTATGAGATATATTCAAAGTTAAATCACAGGCAAGAGTTTTACCAACTAACCAGCCTATCAAAGATGAAAACAGGTTCAATAAAGAACAAGCATTTGTGGCTCAATGTTGATAACCACAAACTATTAATTTTAGACTCATCCCTATATCAAAATATATAAATCAAAAATCATTGTGGTTATAGTAGCACACTCACAATGAAAGTGAAAGAAATGAATGCAGAAGTACAGCCAAAAGACTAGTGTGATAGAATCACTCAACTTTATCTTTTCTGTTCAATTATTCATAATTCATATCATGACCCATGAAAAGCTGGTAAACAGCAGTAAGTTTCACATGTCATACAAAACCTAAAAAGGATGATTTTGCCAACTTTACAGATCAAAAAAAAAAAAAAAAAAAATATTCACAAAATAATCATATAAACACTTTTTAAAAAAATATATGTGCTTCACATTTCTGCTTAGAAACCATCAAAAATGAATTTTCCACAAATGCTTTTTCATAAATCACGATCTTTACACAGGATACAGGATATATGCATTGTGAGAAATGCAGGTGATACATTGCCACACATACAACTTTCCCTCTCTCGGCAGATCCTCATCAAAAGACATTCAATTGTCTGGAGTTAATATATGCAAGACGCTGCTAACGGTAATTTGGGCCTGAGTGCTAGCCTGCTTGCTCTATAGACACATCCAAACACCAGCGTGAGTTAATTACATCCTCACAAAACACCCTGATGCAGCCTCTGGGGACACAGAAGCACCATTTCTGAACAAATCAAGGCCAATTTCCCTCATTCCATCACCTGAATTGGGTTGAATGGTGAAACATATGGCGGCTTTAGAGACCTGATGTCGCTAAAGCGGGAATTAGACACTTTAATTGCACACTCACTCAAACACACTCTCGTACTCATACAAACTCTGGTTGCATGTTTAAAATGCAAGTAAAATGAGCAATGATTGAAGTTGGATACATTAGAGGTCCAAAATGTACTTTGGCCACACTTGCCAATGGCGAGTGAAGTGACACAATTACATTTTCCGGCATTAATGAATTATGCAGGTGCTTTTATTGTTTAATGTAAATTCATGTTCCAGTTGCACTTAATTTTGACACATTTTTCAGCTTAAATAAATAAACATTACTTATACTATCAAGAAAACAACAACAACAAATACAGTTCTATTACATTAACAATCTAATTGATGTTATTTATTCAAACGAAGTACATTTCTCACTAAGTTAGTATTTTTGAGCATTTTTTTTACTAAAAAAAACAACAACTAAGAACGCAGTAACAAATTTCATATTTCATATACATTTTATTTGTTAACTGATGTTTAGCTGTTTTAATAATCACCTTATATTCATGTCATGTCCATGTCATGATGGTTGTCACAGACATGGAGATGTACCTTTTACTTCATCAAGATGATTGCTCAAAAAAAAATCCATCACAGATCATGTTTTCAAGTCATTTCAAGTTTGAATGTGATATGTGACATGACAAAGCAGTGATATCAAGTGAGGGAGTTGTTTACTTACTTTTTATCAGTTTTCACATGAACAACATTATTTATTTGATCCACTGATTTGTGGATGCAGAACTTGCCGGAAAACGAGAGGCGGGATTTATCGTGACCATTGTAATACAGCGCGATGGAAGCACTGCCTCCTCTCATGTGACTTTTCCCCATTTATTCTTAAAGAGGCTATATTATATTTGTTTTTGAGGTCTACTAGAATAGGTTTTCATGCTTGAATGTTCAAAAAAAGCACATTATTTTTCACATATTTGACATTGTTGCAGCACCTCTATTCCTAGTCTGTCAGTAACGCTATGTTTAGTTCCTGTCTCTATGAAGCCCCTCTGATTGGTCGGCTGGATCAATGTGTTGTGATTGGTCAGCCGCTTCAATTCAGTTTGGGAAATGTCACGCCCCTTACCATAACTAAGTTTCAACACACTACTAACTAACTCAACCAGGCCCCGCCCCTTTATTTTACATATGCCTTGGGCGGGAATTATTTAAATGAGGAATATTGTGATGTGCTCGTTCCTGGAAGAAAACTCAAGACTACAATGGAGGCGTTTCAGGGAGTTCAATAGCTCCCTTTGGAGGGACTTGGTAACTTTGCAGACCTTTTTTCATGCTCAAACAGCACAGTTACACAGTAAACAGAAGTTTAAAATGTAAAATGCATAACAGGTCCTCTTTATTTACCCCCTCCAAACCTACGGCACGCTTTAGGGGGTCTGTTAAAAGTCAATGGGTTCAGGGGAGGCACGAGAGAAGCTTTCCACCGTAATACACTTTGTAATGTCATATTCTGTAATATTTGCGTTGTCTTTCTTTTGTACTGTGAATTATTTTTTGAGGAGACAACGCCTCCTCGGAGGAAACAAGCCCTGGCCAAATGGGTCAATCAAAAGACAAGTTTATTTCCACAGTATTCTTTTTAAAGCCCTGAAATCAAGAACAACGGTGACAAAGTGGTCTGTCTGGGTAAAAAGTCCTTCTCTTACGTCAGAGCGTGCTCGGATTGCATCGGAGCGTGTTCTCGAGGAGACTGATCAATAAGAGGCACTTGGATCACCCGCGGAGCCTTTCAAAACACGGCCTCTCTGTCTCGCTGAAGGTCACCAGTGAATCTGCATGTGCTGAATACTGCTGCCACCTCTTTTAACCTCTTCCACCTCTCAGCTGCAGCTCACAGAGACCTTGGATGCCCTGCGGAGCTGGGAAATGATTCAAAACTCTCATGGAGCTTTCATGGAGTTTTTTTGCCACTAAGCTGCGCTGTTAATCTTGTGTTCCACTCAAACTGCTAATGTATGGCTGTCAGGTTATGGAACATAAAGCTTTATGCCATCAACGTCACTGGCAAACAAGCTCCAGACAATCTGATTGGCTGGAATAAAAACTCCCAGAGTGCTTTTCATCGGATACAATAGGCATGTTTGAGTTTTCCCTGTGGTCCGCGCCGGCCAAGGCATGACAGTGACGTGAGGGTTTAAAGGTCAGAACTGAATCATTATACGCTTATAGAGCTCAGGAAGTCATTTTGTGAAAACCAACTAAAGTCTCTTCAACAACTGCTAAAGCGGATGGATAGGATTCACTCCGGCCTTCTGGCACTGTTGCATTAGCTGCCATGTTTCCAGAAGAGTTCTTTAAAAATTACAATTTGGTTGTCATTTACTCACTTGTCAGAAACTGTATGTATATTGCAAGATTATGTAAATTCTAAGATTATGATTTTTGCTGAATATCATCGGTCCTGTTTACACCTGGTATTAAAGGGATAGTTCACCCAAAAATGAAAATTCTGTCATTAATTATTCACCCTCATGTCGTTCCAAACCCGTAAGACCTTTGTTCATCTTCGGAACACAGATGAAGTCCATAGACAGCTATTTAATTACACTTTCAAGGCCCAGAAAGGCAGTAAAAACATCGTTAAAATAGTCCATGTGACTCCAGTGGTTCAACCTTAATTTTATGAAGTGACGAGAATACTTTTTGTGCTCAAAAAACAAACAAAAATAACGACTTTATTCAACAATTTCTTCTAGCCTGTGTCAGACTCTTACACTGTTGACGCAGTGTAAACAGTGCAGTGTTTCCTAGTTCTATGGCAGAACGACTCGTGCGCATGCGTTGGGGTGCTCACGTGGACAGCGTCGGCCGATGGTAAGCCGGCGTTCTGGAAGTGCTGCACTGTTTACACTGCGTCAACAGCGTAAGAGTCTGACACAGGCTAGAAGAAATTGTTGAATAAAGTCGTTATTTTTGTTTGTTTTTTGAGCACAAAAAGTATTCTTGTCGCTTCATAAAATTAAGGTTGAACCACTGGAGTCACATGGACTATTTTAACAATGTCTTCCTACCTTTCTGGGCCTTGAAAGTGTTAATTACATTGCTGTCTATAGAGGGTTCAGAGAGCTCTCGGATTTCATCAAAAATATCTTAATTTGTGTTCTGAAGATGAACAAAGTTCCTACGGGTTTGGAACAACATGAGGGTGAGGAATTAATGACAGAATTTTCATTTTTGGGTGAACTAACCCTTAAACATGCGTTTAGGTCGATCAGATCACAAGTGGACGACACTAAACACAGGTGTGAACGGGGTCTAAAACATTTTGAGCTTGTCCACTTTCGACCTCTTCCAGAGGTAGTTGAACACATTCGACTGGATTGCTTTTGTAGTGTAAATGGTCATGTGGTCAAATGCACACGAACAGCCACAAAAGACCACCTGCTCGCAGAAACGAAAGCTGATGCTCTCTGTGTGTTTTTCCGCTGTCTCCGTAAATTGCGTGAGCATCATATGTAAATTGCGTGAACTCATTTTGTCCATTAGATTGAAAGATCTGAAAAAGCACATTTGCCCACCCACATAGGAGGGATGGTCTCGTGACCTTGTGGAACTTTCCCTAAAAGTTACAGAACATTAGGGATGTTCCTAAAACGTCCTCTTTTGGTTATGAAAGTGCTGCAGTTCAAGGTTTTTTATATAACTTTAGGGGAACGTTCCATTTTGTTCTGGATATGAAGTTGGATCACAAAGAGTTGGTATTAATCCATCTTTAAAAAGCAACTTTTGTGCAAATCCTGCGTTTTACTGACGCTCATGTGCAAAGCAGCTCAGCGTACATAGATTCACACAAACATGTTCTGAAAACATTCAGTAAATGTGATGGAAGGACCTAAATAGGACCAAAAAACAACATCTAGGTTGGTCCCCTAAAGGTCCTGCAAACATTATGGGAATGTAGTGTAGAGACCTAGAGGGAACGTCCTATAGTAATGGTCCCCTAAACATTCCCAGAACGTCCTGTATGTTCCCTGAATGTCCGCCAAATAACATTTCCCAACCCTTAAAAGAACTCCACTTCGTGACCGTCTCAGAACATTCTGGGAGCGTTACCAGGCAACGCCCTTGACACCAGCAGGGACGTTCTGAGAAGATTCTGGGAACATCAAATTTCCAAATAAAATATGGTACCCTAAACATTCCAAGAACGTCCTGAATGTTCCATGAAAGTCCGCCAAATAACGTCCCGCAACCCTTTAAAGAACTCCACATCATGACCGTCTTGGAACGTTACTAGGTGATGTCCTTGACACCAGCGGGGAGGTTCTGAGAACATAAAATTTCCAAATAAAATATGATCCCCTAAACGTTCTGAAAACTTCCTGAATGTTCTGTGAAGGTCCACCAAATAACGTCCCCCAACCCTTTAAAGAACTCCACATCATGACCGTTTCGGAACGTTCTGGGAACGTTACTTGGTGATGTCCTTGACACCAACGGGGACGTTCTGAGAACGTTCTGGGAACATCAAATTTTCAAATAAAATATGGTACCCTAAACATTCCCAGAACGTCCTGAATGTTCCATGAAGGTCTGCCAAATAACGTCCCCCAACCATTTAAAGAACTCCACATCATGACCGTTACTAGGCGACGTCCTTGACATCAGCGGGGACGTTCTGAGAATGTTCTAGGAACATATAATTTGCAGAGGGGCATCCATAGACCCTCCCCTCAAAGAAATCAGGTCAGAAGTGGTTGAAAGTGGACAAAAGAGATGGATTAAAACACCAGGTATAAACGGGAATGTGTCTCCCTCGTCTACTTGTGATCCGATTGACCAAAACTCATTTTAATACCAGGTGTAAACAGGGCCATATATTCATGGCACTAGAACTCATTAGGTCTAAACTCTCATTCATTACTTTTTAGCCAAGTCATGTACTTTCTGTCTTATTTCCTGACTGATAAATTTCTCAAGGACTTTTCTTGATTCTGATGTTTTCTCCCAGAGGCTGTTGATTCCCTGGCCATTTCAGCAGGTGTCTAAAGCAGCACAGCGCCATCAATATTTAAACAAAGAGAGACAACACACTGAGACACAGCAGGGGTTTCTGGGTAGCTGAGAGATGGAGAGTCATCACACGAGGATGAAGCGATCGGACATGACTGCAGCTGCTTGCCCAATCACATTCTTTATAATGTCATCACCACCAGACAATTAGACGGCATTATGATCAAAGCAACTTCTCAATATGTCACTCACTTTAATAAGAATGAGAGAAGACAGTTGAAAGAGCTGCAGGCTCTTTGATGACTCTATTGATTCAACAAATATGTCTGTGTTTAAGACGAAGAGAAAAACTCTTGGCTCATGTAGCAAGCACAATGTAAGTTGGTGAATCTCATGATGAAATTTTCAAGTCATATTTCACTCAAGAATGAAATGAAATATTTGATGTAAATAAAATTAAGATTGTTTCTAGGGTGTTGTAAGGATTAAAGATTCCTGATTATATTTTCAAGAGATTTAAGCACAATTTTCCAAAATATTTGAATTTAAAAAAAAAAAAATATATATATATATATATATATATATATATATTATTATATATATTTTTTATTGTTATCTATATTCTATTGCGAATAAAATATAAGTTTATGAGATTTGTAAATTATTGCATTCCTTTTTTATTCACAATTTGTACAGTGTCCCAACTTTTTTAGAATCAGGTTTGTATATTAAGGGTATTTACTATAATTTACTATTGATTTAGGGGTTAAATAAGATCTGATTTGTGAGATTCGCCCAAGTAAGGCTTGGAAAAATACAATTATGTAACATAATAGTTGGCCTCTTTCTCAGCATAAATGAGTCAAAGTTAGCTCAAATTACAACCCATTATCTATTTGAGCTAATCCATCTCTTACCCAGTATGAGGTCATTAGAATACTTTAGTCATCACTATGTCATCAGCCTCCAGTATAACCATAATTTATGAGGTCAAACCAAAACCTGCTCTTTATACATGAACTCCATAGTCTTTGTGATCAATTCATTAATGAATCAGCCAGAGAGGAGAGAGAAAAAATCTTGTCCCTCATTGACCGAGGTCTCATCTCTAGTCCTACACAGACGTTCTCCTCAGAGAACCCGCGTTTCATGTGCCTTTGCTCTTCAAACACACAAAACACAGTACATCAAGAGCTTTCCAGCCCTGAGCTGTTTTACTACACATCTGAGCGGCTGGGTAAACGCACTCATCATATATTTAACTGTATCTTGGTGCAAATCACCACCCTCTACACACAGTCTAAATGAAGCAGAGCAGTTTCAAAGGGTGTAAATGTTAAAACAAATGTCCTGGAACATTGTGTACTCTACTGTTGTACTCAACTTCACTGTTGTCTCTATGAGACACTGTGAGCAGCAGGTACGGTTTGTCAAGTAAAGACAGAAAACAAGACTGATCTAAGACAACAAAACCTTCTGCTTTTAATACACATTTCATACTCTGTGTACCTTGGTGCTCAAGGTGTCTAAATGTAAAATTCAATTTAATATATGCAATTGATGAATAAATGACTGACCGACTGACTGATTGACTGATTGATTGATTGACTGATTGATTGACTGATTGATTTAAATAGTGATCTTTAAGAATGTCTCAGAAGTGACGTGCTGTAATCTGAGTAATCTTGCTGTCTGTCGCTATTTGTTAGTTCAGTGTAACCTGTCACAGACAAATTAATTGCCGAATTTATTTAGGTGCACGTGTGGGAACTGTATCAAAATGCCAAGCGAGGCTGAAAATGCGGACAATATGCTAATGTTTCGTCTCGAAGTCACAACAAAACGGCTTGGGATTCATTTTAAAAACTATTCGTTTAATTGACTCGAGTCGACTCTTACTTTTGAGAGACAATAACTTTATATACGGTGCATTTTCAGATTTAAAACTTTGCAGGATGTTTTCATTCACTTAGAGGTATGTTACACACTACATGAAAGGTAATTTTCAAAAAACCATAATAGGGGTACTTTAAGCACATACAGTGGGGAGAACAAGTATTTGATACACTGCCGATTTTGCAGGTTTTCCTATTTACAAAGCATGTAGAGGTCTGTAATTTTTTATCATAGGTACACTTCAACTGTGAGAGACGGAATCTAAAACAAAAATCCAGAAAATCACATTGTATGATTTTTAAATAATTAATTTGCATTTTAAGTATTTGATCACCTACCAACCAGTAAGAATTCCGGCTCTCACAGACCTGTTAGTTTTTCTTTAAGAAGCCCTCCTGTTCTCCACTCATTACCTGTATTAACTGCACCTGTTTGAACTCGTTACCTGTATAAAAGACACCTGTCCACACACTCAATCAAACAGACTCCAACCTCTCCACAATGGCCAAGACCAGAGAGCTGTGTAAGGACATCAGGGATAAAATTGTAGACCTGCACAAGGCTGGGATGGGCTACAGGACAATAGTCAAGCAGCTTGGTGAGAAGGCAACAACTGTTGGCCCAATTATTAGAAAATGGAAGAAGTTCAAGATGACGGTCAATCTCCCTTGGTCTGGGGCACCATGCAAGATCTCACCTAGTGGGGCATCAATGATCATGAGGAAGGTGAGGGATCAGCCCAGAACTACACGGCAGGACCTGGTCAATGACCTGAAGAGAGCTGGGACCACAGTCTCAAAGAAAACCATTAGTAACACACTACGCTGTCATGGATTAAAATCCTGCAGCGCACGCAAGGTCCCCCTGCTCAAGCCAGCGCATGTCCAGGCCCGTCTGAAGTTTGCCAATGACCACCTGGATGATCCAGAGGAGGAATGGGAGAATGTCATGTGGTCTGATGAGACAAAAATAGAGCTTTTTGGTCTAAACTCCACTCACCGTGTTTGGAGGAAGAAGGAGGATGAGTACAACCCCAAGAACACCATCCCAACCGTGAAGCATGGCGGTGGAAACATCATTCTTTGGGGATGCTTTTCTGCAAAGGGGACAGGACGACTGCACCGTATTGAGGGGAGGATGGATGGGGCCATGTATCGCGAGATCTTGGCCAACAACCTCCTTCCCTCAGTAAGAGCATTGAAGATGGGTCGTGGCTGGTTCTTCCAGCATGACAACGACCTGAAACACACAGCCAGGGCAACTAAGGAGTGGCTCCGTAAGAAGCATCTCAAGGTCCTGGAGTGGCCTAGCCAGTCTCCAGACCTGAACCCAATAGAAAATCTTTGGAGGGAGCTGAAAGTCCGTATTGCCCAGCGACAGCCCCGAAACCTGAAGGATCTGGAGAAGGTCTGTATGGAGGAGTGGGCCAAAATCCCTGCTGTAGTGTGTGCAAACCTGGTCAAGAACTACAGGAAACGTATGATCTCTGTAATTGCAAACAAAGGTTTCTGTACCAAATATTAAGTTCTGCTTTTCTGATGTATCAAATACTTATGTCATGCAATAAAATGCAAATTAATTACTTAAAAATCATACAATGTGATTTTCTGGATTTTTTTAGATTCCATCACTCACAGTTGAAGAGTACCTATGATAAAAATTACAGACTTCTACATGCTTTGTAAGTGGGCAAACCTGCAAAATCGGCAGTGTATCAAATACTTGTTCTCCCCACTGTACACACGAATTTCAATCATTACAACTCTCTGAATAGTTTTAGCATGTTATTGAATATGGCAATGTTAATGTACAGTATTTGGTCTTGGCGGACTAGATCTGCTAAACTGCTGCTGTTGCAGAGCAAGTATAGGCTTACTACTGCTAATAGATACACAGAGACACTGCCGTGAGCGTGTAAGATCTGCTGCTGCTGCATACATAGACATACATGAATCCCGTAGCAGATCTAGGCAGGTGGAGCTGGGGAGGTGGAGGGGTTCAGAGGAACTCTAATAGCTACAGCAAACAATGAAGCAGAATATTTAAATGTAGAGCAAGCAAACTCATTGGCTGCGGTATCAGCAGAAGCCAATCAGCTTGTGCCATGAGGTAATGATGTGATTGCTGGAATGTAAAGGACCATCAGCACCCTCTAGAGTTTCATGACTGAACTAGATAATAGATAATAATGTTTTTAAATTATTTACTATTGTTTATTTTGAATAATATCAACACTTATTTATATTTTTATATTAATATATAATAATATAATATATTAATATATTTATTTATATATTTTGAAATCATACGGGTTTGGAAAAACATGAGTAAATAACAACAGACTGCTCATTTTAAGTATGCTTCTCACAAGTGTCAAGCAGCTGTACAGGATGTCAGTCTGTCTTCACAAATCCAATAAGCCTCATTGTGAAGACCAGTCAAACTCTTATCAGGCTGTCTGAGCTTGACTCATATTTGGTACATGCATCAGCTCGATAAGAACAGAGCAATGTGCCACATTTAATACTCTCAACAGCTCTGCACAGGAGCGGCTTCCGTGGCGGAGTGACTGGCTAAAACGGCTATGATGTCAGCGTTACGTCGTTATTAATAATGTAATAGAATTCATTGTTCTCGGTTAACATTGTCTGAACATTTTTAGATAAATCTAATAAATAAACAACACAGTTGAAACATACAATAGAATTTGACCTTGCTCTCTGAAATTTCTCCTCCTTTTTGACAATGACCAATCACAGCACTAGTCTTATTGACAAACTGCACCATAAAGACCTAGTTCCCCTCTACTATGACAGTTTCCAGTTGACCTCTATCTCAAGACTAATGAAATCCAGAATCAATCCCTCCTAGACACAGATGAGTCCTAGATTTAATACAGTATGCAATTAACTATTAATATTCCATCTTAACCCAAAACCCAGCGTTTAATTTGTGAGCAAGACCACAAAGCTTTCACTCACGGTCTAGTTTATGTACTGTACGTTCCAACTGAGATGTGTTACAACTCTAGGTCTCATTCATTTCTCATTTCCTCATTCAGTCTCACGCATTAAAAATTACAAAATCACTCTTATTCAATATGTAGTCAGTGCTCTTTAAACTGTTTTGGTGTATAACACTCCTTAAGGTTGTGTGAATACATTGACCTGAAATGCTAATGAGAATCAAAAATACACACTATGGGCCCTATTTTAACAATCTAAGTGCATGGTCTGAAGCGCATGGAGCAGGTGCACTTAGGGCGTGTCAGAATCCATTTTTGCTAGTTTAACAATGGGCAAAATGGTCGGCGCGCCCGGCGCATGGTTTTAAAAGGGTTGTCCCTATTCTCTTAATGAGTAATGGGTGTGTTTTGGGTGTAACGTGCAATAAACCAATCAAAGTCTCATCTCCCATTCCCTTTAAAAGCCAGTTGTGCTCGGGCCATGGCGGATTCGCTATTTACATGGTGGAATTTGCGAGCGGAAAGACTGAATGCTTCTCCAGAGAGGAATCCTTTTATTTTTATTTTATCCTTTTATTTTTATTTTACCACGTATAGGCGCATATTACTAACACGCCCTTCAAGTAACACCAAAAATACTGCGCTATTGACTTTAGAGCAGGTTTTCGTTGGTCAATGGTGCAGTCGTTTTCAGTTGCCTCAAAATAGCAACGCGTCAACAATTCGCCTGAACACACCTCGTTTTCAGACCAGCACGCCCATGGGCGAATAGATGGACACGAGTGCATTTGCTATTTAAACAACGTGGCGCTGGACGTGAAAATGATAACTGCGTCGGGCTGAAACTAGCAAAAAACACTTGCGTCGCATTGCGCCGGGTGTATGATAGGGCCCAATGTATTGACTGATGTTTTTAATTTTGAGAATGTAATTGGAAGCTAATGCTTAGTCATTTAGCAAACACTTTCATCCAAAGTGACAAACAGTAGGGGTTCAGTCTTTCTTGAGTATCCTGAGGCACAATGGTGAAATGAATCAATCCTTCCTTTTACTACCATAGATGGTTATCCATATGCCACATTTAGCACTGTAAATCTGGCTAAATACCTTACGTAGAACTTTCATATGCACTTAGCATGTTAACATACTTAAAAGGACAGTATGACATTCTAAGAGAACATTGGGGTCCAACCAGAAATAGACCCCATTGACGTCCACTGTACCAAAAACACTGAAAGATTTGTGTAAAATTTGGATAAAAACAGAAATGCATACAGGTTTGGAACAACATGGGTAAGTGAGTAAATGATGACTGAATTTTCAATTTTGGGTGAACTATCGCTTTAAAGTACCAATCAAACATTTTTGAATTTTACAAACTTTGGTTACCAGCCCTGCATTCCTTAAAATTAAGGATCCAAAAAGGGAGTTTCCATAGGAGAACCATTTTTTTCTTTCTCAAATAACCTTTCAGTAAACAGTCCATAAAAAAAAACATTGTTTTTTTTCTTGAGCCAGGCTCAGACTACAGGAGTTTCAGGCCGATTAATGCCCGATATTTTTCAGAAAAAAAAAAATTGTGTCCAGGGCATTGGTTGGTTTCGATGTTCAGCCCAGATTATCTGGTGATGTGAAGCGTTTACAGATCAAATCTTAAACCTCCCGATCTGCTCGCGGACACATCGGGGCCGCCCCAACAATATCAAAAGGTTTGATATTTAGGATTTTAATCAGGATGATTACGACTATGATTACGCCAGTACTTCCACAATAGCCAATGAGAGACAAGTCTACAAGGAGATGGAAGTAACAAACTTTTTGAAATGGCGACGCGAAACAACAAGCAGCTGTACGGGTCCAGTGGACAAGAAACAGCTGGGCGAAATGCGGCAACAACACGACTGCCTTTATAATATAATATAATGTTATGTCTACAGCAAGTTGCCGCAACACAGTATTTTTACATCCGCTTCCCCGTGAGATCACGTGAGGTGCTAAATCTGGCATGATCAATCTTAAGAATATCTTGTAGTGTGCGATGCACCATGATTTTCAAATCGTGTAGTGTGTGCAGGTTTGAGATTTGAAAGAAGAACATCTGTGAAGATTTAAAAACTCCTCTAGTCTGAGCCCAGCTTTAGTGTGAAGAACATCTTAAAAAACCTTTAAAAAAAAAAAAAAAATCTTAAGAACCTTTTCTGCTATAAAGAACCTTTTGTGGAATGGAAATGTTCCATTGATGTTAAAGCTTCACCATAGATGCCAATCAAGAACCTTTATTTTTTAGAGTGTTAACCAGGCTACGCCACCCCTTAACCATCGATATTTCTTACTGGTGATGCTTTAACCCAAAGTTTGCAGAGTAAATACGTTTCCAAAGGGCTTCCTTGGACTTACCTGTGGACATTCATCTCTTGAGGTGGTCTGGTGGCTTTATCATAGGCCACTTTGGCAGAAATCCCCAGGATAATAATGAGGGTGATGACCCCGCAGGTGATGTAGACGGTGGTGTTGGTCTGGTCCAGCGCAGGGTCGTACGTGTCCCCTGTGGGTGCGGGTGAGGGCGGCTGGGTTTTGATCCAGTCGGGCGTGTTGTAGTTGGTACAGATTCTTTGATCCACTCGTTTGGCTTTCACGGGGCAGCAGAAGCGCAGGAAGCAGCTCCCGCAGCAGTACCGGTGGTCGGTGTTGTTGCAGGCGAACTCTTTGTCGAACTGACCACTTACGTCGTAGTAGCCTAGACAGGTGTCATGATCACCGATGATGGGCGCCTGGACTTGTGTGATCCGTCGGGGTGCCACCGTTGGAGCAACGGTGCTGTTGACCTCCTTCACCTTCGGGGGTCTCTTTGGAGGGGGTTTGCTCCTCTTGGCCGTGGATGCGCTCAGGACGCACAACGGGTCTAGATAGACCAACAGAAGCAGGAGATGTCGTATCCCCATGGCTTCAGGTGGTGATGTGGGTTTCTCCTCGTTTTATGATTTCTTCAAACCGACACTGACCCGCTTGTCATGCACTTTTGCAGCTCCTCCATTCTCCATCTCCGTGTAGCATCATTTCAACAGTCCTCCTCCCTAAGACTCTCATTCTTTAAGGCATACGTGCTTACAGAGTCAAACCAACAACTGCGCAATGCCCATTTCACGTTGAGTGAATAGGTTCTCAAACTTGAAATCTACTTGCTCAAGACTGACTACATTATGTTAATCTGAAAAATAAAATATGAGAGGGAAAACAATTAAACACAATCAGGACAGCTTCTCTTCTCAGTTAATGTCTGAAACACTACAGCAGTGGTTTTCAATCCTGGCTCTGCAAATGTCTCTCTTATCTGACATACTTAGTTCAGTTGGAGCTCAGACCAAATGAGCTGATGATCTGAATCAGGTGTGTTAAATAAGGGAGACATACAAAATGTGCAAAGCAGTGGATTGAAAACCACTGCACTACGGTCTACATGATTTCAGCACCACGGACAGCACACATATAGTTCAGTTTGCTTCTGCAGAAAGCCTATAACACTGTTTCAACACGTGAAGACCGTCAATGCTTACAAAGCTATGAATAGTGAACTCATTATATTGTATAATGCTATCATATGCTGCATAAAATATATAAATATTTAAAGAAATCAAAATCCCTTTACAAAGCTTTAGAGTTTACACATTCATATGCAAGAATAAATACATCTAAAAGTAAATTAATTAATTACTAATAAAATTAATTAAACATAACGATACTGACACAATGAAAGGAATACATTTCTGTGTAAAACAGAGAAAAAAAAAAACATGATTTAAATGATTAAAGCTATTTATTTTTCGTTCCCATTAACACTTTACAAATATTCCCGTTATGTAAACCTAAACATGTGCTTCATGTGGTAACATAAATTAACAGGTTTTAAAAAATATTATTTAACATGACCGAATCAACCAGACTACGTTGGGTGACATCAAAAAAAGTCATTTTTAAAAGCCAGGTCGGTTAGACATAGCTCCTTAAGGTAACACTTGCACATTTTCACTTTTACAGTGTAGTAAACCGAATAAATATTCACAAATTAAATTTCAATCTACTCATGTTACGTCTGACATTCCGCATTCATTCATGAAGAAGCTAAAAAGTGGATTTAACTGTGCAAAAATGGACAGAACTTACACATCTAGTGCGCTCGACTCCGGGATGTCCGTCACTGCGCCTCCGAACCGAACAGAGCTGAGAGAGAGAGATGCTCCTCCGCTCCGGTCTGACCCGCCTCCATCTCTCTCTCTATCTCTCTCTCTCTCTCTCTGAGTCGGTGTACTTCTACACGTCACCGGCAAGTCAGGTAATTACAAACCCGTCTCGGGTAAACGCACGCCTGCTCATACCTGCGGGCTTCCCATAACAACATACAACAACTGCATTAGTAACATGGACAGCCTTTGAACACACAAGACATGTTCGTGGATCAACATTCCTGTGAGGAAAACATACCCGTTTCTTAAAACTACATTACACCTCAGAACTGTACTTTTGATTACCTTACTTTGGTCTCTATACAGCTTCAGTGCAATCTATGGTTTTTAAATTATTACCAGGCAGTATTTAGCGGTGTTTTCTGGGCATCTCTCTATTTTTAATCGATAAAATCTTCCGGTTTCTCTTACGAACACAATCCGTTGGGTCAAATCTTTATAAAGTCTCAAACATATACATTTAAAACGAAGACGGTCGTTAAACGAAGCTTATACGAAGATTAAACGAAGACGGCCGTTATGACCGTTAATTTTTGAATTCTGCGAACGCGCGGATATCAGGGGCATGGACTAAATCAATGGACCCTTTTCACAGACTGTGATGACGCGTTTTAATCTTGCAAAGTTTTTTATATTTTAATTTAAAAAAAAAAAAAAAAGTATGTACATTTATAACAGTATACTTTGTATTATATTACCTTCAAATTACAAGAAACTAGTTAATGTTGCTGTGAGGGTGTTTCTAATACAGCCGCTTTGACATCTTTCTCTCTTCCGACTGCCGTTATCAATCTCTCTCTATTTTTTCCCTCTTTTTGAAAGTTGTGAAAACACTGTTATTGTCTGTAATTATCATTACTGTATTCATGATACAGTAGGTAAACAATATCTGTGTTGTGGCGTCATAAGGTCTACTGCAGCTTATTTTGGTCAAGAACCACCCACTGACTGACATGTAAAGTGGTCAATCATGAAATATGTGGCATTTTTTGGGTATCTGAAATATGTTTTGCCATTGACAACCACTTCAGAGTGACACTGGATGTTCAATGTGACAAAAAAAGGAAAGAATTCATTTTATTGTGAAAGTGCACTTTGCCAGAACTGGCCCCACTTTTATTATGCAAAAATATTATTTATTTCTTTTTATTCTGTGGTGAAGTATGAATGGGGCATTTTCTGGTAGTTTTTCGTGAGATTTACTCAACCAGTTAACTACCCATGAAATCAAAATGATAGATTGTGTTGTGAAATCCCCTAACCCTCAGCCTTCCCCAATTCCTAAAATCTGATAAGTTTAAAGGAATGTTGTTTCTGGATCAACAAGGATGTAACAGTACACAATTTGGTGCATCATGAAATCTGACTCTCAACTCGTTCAATATGCTGTGCATAGCATTGTGTCCAGCTGAGATTTGATACTCTACGATAACAGAAGACTGGCATAGATTTAAGACCTAGATTTAAGATTTCTTAAGAAGTCAGTAAATTCAAGAAAAGATTGAGAAACCCTGACTTGTCATTATTGGGATAAGTCTTGAATGTAGATGTTTTGGACAGCAAAATAATATAAATATCAAAGGGAACAACGTTAAGAAGAGAACATTAAAATGAAATTCAGATTATGCATTTTTGATGTCTAAAGGAGTGATACAGAAAAGAAGAGATTAAGTGAAAGAACAGATAACCGTTCTGTTAGGAATAATAATATGTTCACATGCTGTTATAGTAGCAGATTGTAAGAGAGGGAATCTATCTGTCTTTCGATCTCCATAAAACAAGAGTCATTCCATAACAGGAGTGCAGTAAACACAAAACCCTTCTATTAAGTGTTTAAAAAAGCTTAAATATTAAAACTTAAAAATACTGAAACATGTGATGGTGTATTTTCTATAAATTAAAGGAGTAGGCCTATGCATTTTTACAAATCCATACAGCCAGTATAAGCCTTCAAAATAATAGTAGAGCTGTAATTTTACTGGAAATGGAAACTGTGCCCATTTCATGTCTCTCAAAAGTAGGCTACAGTGAGGATGTAATTTGCAGACACTATTAAAACAGGAAGAGTTTGGGGAACCTGTCTCGATTTATGAGCTCTTTGGTTCCGAGGTTTGCAAACGAGTGCCGTCTTCCTGTCAATCAGCATGTACAAAGGAGACAGGCGCACAGTGGGAGGACGGATTGTCCATTAGATTTTAACTGCTCCCACCTCAGAACTGCGACCTCAGCAAAGAAAGACAAAGAAAAATTCCCTGACAGGTAACGTCAGCGCTGACATTGGCTTAGGAATTATGAGACAGACATTTCAGCTCTCAGAAAAGACGTAATTAATCACAGAGGAATATTCAGCTGTGAACACGGGACGCTCACACAAGCTGTTCCACCACGGGACCTCCTATAGCTCTGCATACACCACTGGACTGTAGTCCAGTAACATTTCAGCATGGATAACATATCGCTTGATTGATAAACTGAAAACTGCTGACTAGTTCAAAATTTCGAACTTTGTGTGAGACTTCAGTGTTGTTGGCCACATAACTTCTAATTAAACAATGAGTGTTCTATTACATTATAATTTAGTGCGCATCATTTAATTCCGCTCCTGTAAGAGAGGCCAGAAAATGGGTGGTGGGGGGGTTGGGGGGGTCGAATTAAAACATTATTTATCAGTGTTTGTTACATTTTGCCAACTAAAATTGAGAACAAAAAAAACCTGCACACACATCAGATTCCAAAAATCAAGTACTTGTAATTAGATTATATTATGTTTTTAAATACTCAGACTACAGTTACTTTTTTACTGATTACATGACTACATATTCACACAAATGGCAGTAAAGCATTCATAATTTACTGATTCTCGCTCATTCTTCTTTTTCATGTTTTAAATCTTCTTTCTAAAAAAGCATATTTGTCACTCAGTGAGTCATTTAACCAAGTTTGCCATCAAAATCAAGAGATCTCAATATGAACTCATCAAACAGAAATTCCAAGTTACATGACAAAAATTGTAGTTCACGTTTCAATTCAATTCACATTTATTTGTATAGCGCTTTTCACAATACATATAGTTTCAAAGCAGCTTCACAGAAAATGCATGCGTCTACATTACAATTTAGAGTGATTTGTTATCAGAGGAGACTGTGTCCAAGTTATGGATTTCAGAAATGTACATATACAAAGCACACAGTTAGCTAACAATGTATTAATAAACAATGTAATAATTTAAGGCACAAACAATGGGCTCACTGAAGTAAAAAAAAAACATGTTGTTAACAATAATTAAGGTATATAGAAAAATAAATTTAGCATTGGTGCATGTTGAAGAGTTAGTAACGTAATCCATTACATATTTTAGGTATTATAATCTGACTACTTTTGGATTACTTTTGACCTGTTTATCAAATTGATAGAAATATAGAGAAATAAATATATTCCATTCTTTGTTATCAACAACATGAAGTGCATTAAACATTACATTACGTCAGGATTTCCCAGACTGGGGTTTGTGAATTTAATGAAAAGCTAAAAATTAAATCATAAAAATGTAAAATTAAAATGTGTTTGAAGACAAAAGCCTTCCAAAGACAGCAATGCTTATTTCATATCTCATTTTTGTTTTCTTTCCTGTTAGCATCATTGTGCATTTGAGGAAGACCGTCGATGTCCTCAGAGGAACCGGTGCAGTAGTCAGTGAAGTTTTAAATCGCTGTGGATAAAAAGCATCAGTTACATGACAAGCAACTAACTAAGCATCAAGTCAACTAAGACTCTATCAGGAAGCAAGCTGAATGTAAATAGAGGCTTCAGTTGTCCCTCCATTTGCAGAAGTGTGCTTGCGTGCAGTGCGTTTTTGGCCTTACGGTTTTATCAAGGACGCACACACTTACATTGTAGAGAGATCAAAATTGGACACGAGTTGCTTGGTATCTTGTAACAGCAACGAGCCGAATACACCGCAGAGTCCTTATGAGATAAGACAAGAGAAAATTAGCATGGTCTTATCGCCAGGTTCCCGCTCATCAGCGCTCTGAAACACAGCGTGCGCGCGTGTGGTCTAAAGAAAGATCACAGTGCTGGATTCAAAGAAGTTTAATGCAGCTCTACAGATCTGGGATCTCTGACCCATCATTCCCAGAGACAATGAGAAAGGCAGAAATGGAAACTGACACTAGAATGACTTCAAAAATGCCTCATTTCTTTTACATGATTGAGACTGGAAGATTTGAATACTAGTGCACTGCTTACTATGCAATACATACTGTATTACCTGCAGCCTTGGTTCCGAAAGTATTTTTCCCTAAAAAACATGTTCATTAAAGAGTTATAAGTCAGGAACCAAACCAATCAGCTATATGAGGTGAATCACAACAAATATCACACAAAAACAATAAAGGTTCAAGACTATATACTTAATAGTTTTACTGAGGGAAAGAACTACAATCCCATGAAGAAGTGCCAATGACAAATATATATGCATATACAGTGGGGAGAACAAGTATTTGATACACTGCCGATTTTGCAGGTTTGCCCACTTACAAAGCATGTAGAAGTCTGTAATTTTTATCATAGGTACTCTTCAACTGTGAGTGATGGAATCTAAAACAAAAATCCAGAAAATCACATTGTATGATTTTTAAGTAATTAATTTGCATTTTATTGCATGACATAAATATTTGATACATCAGAAAAGCAGAACTTAATATTTGGTACAGAAACCTTTGTTTGCAATTACAGAGATCATACGTTTCCTGTAGTTCTTGACCAGGTTTGCACACACTGCAGCAGGGATTTTGGCCCACTCCTCCATACAGACCTTCTCCAGATCCTTCAGGTTTTGGGGCTGTCGCTGGGCAATACGGACTTTCAGCTCCCTCCAAAGATTTTCTATTGGGTTCAGGTCTGGAGACTGGCTGGCCAGGACCTTGAGATGCTTCTTACGGAGCCACTCCTTAGTTGCCCTGGCTGTGTGTTTCGGGTCGTTGTCATGCTGGAAGAACCAGACACAACCCATCTTCAATGCTCTTACCAAGATCTCGCGATACATGGCCCCATCCATCCTCCCCTCAATACGGTGCAGTCGTCCTGTCCCCTTTGCAGAAAAGCATCCCCAAAGAATGATGTTTCCACCTCCATGCTTCACGGTTGGGATGGTGTTCTTGGGGTTGTACTCATCCTTCTTCTTCCTCCAAACACGGCGAGTGGAGTTTAGACCAAAAAGCTCTATTTTTGTCTCATCAGACCACATGACATTCTCCCATTCCTCCTCTGGATCATCCAGATGGTCATTGGCAAACTTCAGACGGGCCTGGACATGCGCTGGCTTGAGCAGGGGGATCTTGCGTGTGCTGCAGGATTTTAATCCATGACGGCGTAGTGTGTTACTAATGGTTTTCTTTGAGACTGTGGTCCCAGCTCTCTTCAGGTCATTGACCAGGTCCTGCCGTGTAGTTCTGGGCTGATCCCTCACCTTCCTCATGATCATTGATGCCCTACGTGGTGAGATCTTGCATGGTGCCCCAGACCGAGGGAGATTGACCGTCATCTTGAACTTCTTCCATTTTCTAATAATTGCGCCAACAGTTGTTGCCTTTTCACCAAGCTGATTGCCTATTGTCCTGTAGCCCATCCCAGCCTTGTGCAGGTCTACAATTTTATCCCTGATGTCCTTACACAGCTCTCTGGTCTTGGCCATTGTGGAGAGGTTGGAGTCTGTTTGATTGAGTGTGTGGACAGGTGTCTTTCATAAAGGTAACGAGTTCAAACAGGTGCAGTTAATACAGGTAGAGTGGAGAACAGGAGGGCTTCTTAAAGAAAAACTAACAGGTCTGTGAGAGCCGGAATTCTTACTGGTTGGTAGGTGATCAAATATTTATGTCATGCAATAAAATGCAAATTAATTATTTAAAAATCATACAATGTGATTTTCTGGATTTTTGTTTTAGATTCCGTCACTCACAGTTGAAGTGTACCTATGATAAAAATTACAGACTTCTACATGCTTTGTAAATGGGCAAACCTTCAAAATCGGCAGTGTATCAAATACTTGTTCTCCCCACTGTATATTAGATCTGTGTATTAAAGTGAAAGCAGCGTAATATACAGCAACTACTGCTATATATGCTGTTAATATGAATCAAACAACAAAAGAAAAACAGAAAATCACTCACTGCTCTTGACTGAATAACGGTAGTAGCTTTAATAAGAATACATTTCTTACTTAAATGCTCTGGAGATGAGATAAACATGGCGGACTGTGTACAGCTCACTCAGGGGAGGAGCTAAGATAGAGACAGAGCGCATTTAGGCCACGCCCACACCGGGGGGGGGGGGGGGGGGGGCAATCCAACTGTCTCCATTGACTTTGTATTGCATGAGGCTGCCTCCTTGTCATTTCTGACTTATAACAAAAAACAGAACAATGTCTAAAAGCTGCTATGTGACAAGGTGTATAGCAAACAAGCTAAAAAACCCAGAACTACGTTTTTATAAGCTACTGAACCGGAAAAGCCAGCCTTTAAGGAGAAAAAAAGTGGATACAGGCAATTAGACGTGAAGCTTCAGCAGGAAGAATGGGTACATTTTGTGATCCTGACATTCAGTATGCCTCAGTATGTCTACATGTACAGTAAACATTTTGTCACTGTTAAGTCAAATATCCAAATGTCAGTTTTATATATTATATTTCCTGTCGCTGATTACGTTCCCCTCCAGTGGGCGTAGTTCTCAGTGTTGTGTCCTTAAACGCTCCTTTTTTGGGTTAACAGTTTATAAAAACTTGTGTGTTTTTGGTTCTGGGTTTTTTAGCTTGTTTGCTTTACACCTTGTCACATAGCAGCTTTTAGACATTGTTCTGTTTTTTGTTTTAAGTCAGAAATGACAAGGGGTATTCATGCAATACAAAGTCAATGGAGACGGTTGGATTGTTCCCCCTCAATGGAGACGGTTGGATTGAATTTTAAGTTATTTTAATTTTAAGTAGTTTAAAGAGCGTATGGAGACTGACTTTATTATGCTGTTGACAGTGCTTCTGGCGCAATCTACTTGTCATGATTTTCTGATTGGTGGAGATTTTGCTGTAGAATCATGGGTAATGTAGTTTTTCACCAGAAATGCTGTTAAACATGATTATTTAAATAATAAGTTGAAATTGTGCAGACTGATGCCTTCAACAAAAGAATATACCATCAATTAACGACCTCTTAACTCACAGTAGGTCTGTCTTTAATGGTATATAAGTTATTGTTCAATTCAATTCCCCTATGGAGAAAATGAATGGAATTTTTACTTCAGGAACCAACTGTTGCACTCTATATTGTGTCACAAACTCATGTTTACTTCAGAGAGCAATCTCCAGTTTTTAGAAATACTGTTATTTTGTATCCCTAATCAAATATTGTGTAAAATGTATGTATTCACTTTTGCAAATCCAGTGATTACAGATGCTATTATATCTGATTTATAAAGTCAAGTGCATTGCATTGCGAGATACATACATTATTATATGCAGTGTGCTCTGTTGCATAACTCACATATTGACAAGTGAAATATATTGTCTGGAAATTTCATGCATACAGAAATTGTGTAAATTTGCACAATATACACACTATATACTATCAAAATAGCATGAGTAGTATGCCATAATAAGAACAGAACAGTGCTAGCTCTATGATTTTTACAAATGTAGATTTTAGAGGTACTTACCTTGTGTCGCCATGATGCAATGTCATCCATATGAGATATGGCTCAGGTTCCTCAGACAATGCAAGTCTGTGGGATTGTGTCACATGTATTATCACCCACCATAGTTGGGGTTAGAAGTTTGTTCAAATCACTAAGACAAAGTATGAGCAATAGCAATGCTAGCAAACACATCTAATAACCAGAGAGTGTGAAAGCATCTTCAGAAACCCCGTGGCGGACGGCCTGCCAAACAGGAGGAGCATTCCACAGTGTTCACTACATGAATCAATTACCATTTCTGTCTAAATGTCACTGATCTGGACACTAGAAGAGGGGGGTGAAGGGACAGAGAGAGCAAAACAGAGATCAAGGGAGCAAGGCAGTTCTGATCCCACAAGGAAAGAGATTTGCAGTGTGTAAATGTTGAGCCGACACCGTTCTTGGAACATCAGTGTGTCAAAGTGTGTCCGTGTGGGTGAATCTCACCAAAACATGTCCTGCTCACATCTCACTGCAAAACCAAGAGAAAGAAATCATTTTTTTATTTTTTTTAGCATTGTGACAGTATTTACAGTAGATGACAATTAAGCTCATTAGTCTGATATAATAATTATAATTGGCTTTATGCAAACACAATAGAAGTCGGATATGCTTTAATTTAAAATGATCAATAAATGTTTCTGCAATCTACAATCCTATGGAGCATTGTGAATGACAAATTTAACATAACTACATTACCCATCCACCTCACAGGTGTGGCATATCAAGATGCTGATTAGACAGCATGATTATTGCACAGGTGTGCCTTAGGCTGGCCACAATAAAAGGCCACTCTAAAATGTGCAGTTTTACTGTATTGGTCAGTATCTGGTGTGACCACCATTTGTCTCACGCAGTGCAACACATCTCCTTTGCATAGAGTTGATCAGGTTGTTGTTTGTGGCCTGTGGAATGTTGGTCCACTCCTCTTCAATGGCTGTGCGAAGTTGCTGGATATTGGCAGGAACTGGAACACGCTGTCGTATACGCCGATCCAGAGAATCCTAAACATGCTCAATGGTTGACATGTCCGGTGAGTATGCTGGCCATGCAAGAACTGGGATGTTTTCAGCTTCCAGAAATTGTGTACAGATCCTTGTAACATGGGGCCATGCATTATCATGCTGCAACATGAGGTGATGGTCGTGGATGAATGGCACAACAATGGGCCTCAGGATCTCGTCACGGTATCTCTGTGCATTCAAAATGCCATCAATAAAATGCACCTGTGTTCGTTGTCCATAACATACGCCTGCCCATACCATAACCCCACCGCCACCATGGGCCACTCGATCCACAACATTGACATCAGCAAACCGCTCACCCACACAACGCCATACATGCTGTCTGCCATCTGCCCTGTACAGTGAAAACCGGGATTCATCCGTGAAGAGAACTCTCCAAAGTGCCAGACGCCATCGAATGTGAGCGTTTGCCCACTCAAGTTGGTTACGATGACGAACTGCAGTCAGGTCGAGACCCCGATGAGGACGACGAGCATGCAGATGAGCTTCCCTGAGACGGTTTCTGACAGTTTGTGCAGAAATTCTTTGGTTATGCAAACCGATTGTTGCAGCAGCTGTCCGGGTGGCTGGTCTCAGACGATCTTGGAGGTGAAGATGCTGGATGTGGAGGTCCTGGGCTGGTGTGGTGTCAGCCTCTGTGATAAAGAAATACAGAAGATCCAATAGCGAGAAAACACTGGTTTATTGAACAGAGTTCCTCAGAACAATAGAAAGAGAACGTCAGGCAGGCAGAAAACTGAAGGAGGTTAGCTCGGTGACGCAGAGCTGCAATGGGCAACAGAGTCCGATGAATAATCCAACCCAGAAATCAGGGCAACGCACAAACAGTCCAGAGAATCCAAAAACCAGGAAAACACACGGGAAAAGGGCAACACACCCCAGGAGAGCCTGCAACGATCTGACAAACATGACACGTTGACACACACATTAAATAGAGTGTTGAAACAAGGCACAGCTGACGCAGATCACAATCAGTCGTCAACCAGGTAACGGTCACACACCATCCTCACACACACGCACGCACGCGTACACACCACGCGAGGGCGAGTCAGTGAACCCATGAATCGTGACGTGGTTACACGTAGTCTGCGGATGTGAGGCCAGTTGGATGTACTGCCAAATTCTATGAAACTCCTTTGGAGACGGCTTATGGTAGAGAAATGACATTTAATTCACGGGCAACAGCTCTGGTGGACATTCCTGCAGTCAGCATGCCAATTGCAAGCTCCCTCAAAACTTGCGACATCTGTGGCATTGTGCTGTGTGATAAAACTGCACATTTTAGAGTGGCCTTTTATTGTGGCCAGCCTAAGGCACACCTGTGCGATAATCATGCTGTCTAATCAGCATCTTGATATGCCACACCTGGGAGGTGGATGGATTATCTCGGCAAAGGAGAGGGTTTGGGTTCAGCTCATGAAAAATGGGGCAAAAACAAAAGTGTTGTGTTTATAATTTTGTTCAGTGTATATATATATATATATATATATTCCTATTGTGTTGGTCCCCCTTTTGCTGCCAAAACAGCCCTGACCCGTCAAGGCATGGACTCCACTAGACCCCTGAAGGTGTGCTGTGGTATCTGGCACCAAGATGTTAGCAGCAGATCCTTTAAGTCCTGTAAGTTGCAAGGTGGGACCTCCATGGATCAGACTTGTTTGTTCAGCACATCCCACAGATGCTCGATTGGATTGAGATCTGGGGAATTTGGAGGCCAAGTCAACACCTCAAACTCCTTGTTGTGCTCCTCCAACCATTCCTGAATTTTTACTTTGTGGCAGGGCACATTATCCTGCTGAAAGAGGCCACAGCCACCAGGGAATACCGTTTCCATGAAAGGATGTACATGGACTGCAACAATGCTTAGGTAGGTGGTACGTGTCAAAGTAACATCCACATGGATGGCAGGACCCAACGTTTCCCAGCAGAACATTGCCCAAAGCATCACACTGCCTCCGCCGTCTTGCCTTCTTCCCATAGTGCATTCTGGTGCCATGTGTTCCTTAGGTAAGCAATGTACACGCACCCGGCTTCTTGAGACATTAACTTCATGAGCAGTTTGAGCTACAGTAGCTAATCTGTTTGATTGGACCACACGGACCAGCCTTCGCTCCCCATGTGCATCAATGAGCCTCAGCTGCCCATGACCCTGTCGCCGGTTCACCACTGCTCCTTCCTTGGACCACTTTTGATAGATACTGACCACTGCAGACCGGGAACACCCCACAAGAGCTGCAGTTTTGGAGATGCTCTGACCCAGTCGTCTAGCCATCACAATTTGGCCCTTGTCAAACTCGCTCAAATCCTTACGCTTGCCCATTTTTCCTGCTTCTAACACATCAACTTTGAGGACAAAATGTTCACTTGCTGCCTAATATATCCCACCCACTAACAGGTGCCGTGATGAAGAGATAATCAGTGTTATTCACTTCACCTGTCATAATGTTATGCCTGATCGGTATATATATATATATATATATATATACCTCGTAGCTCACACCTGTCTTTAAAGATTTATAAGTTGTCATTACAATGTTTCCAGGGTCGGTTTCTTATAAAACAAGAGTACAGTGTTGATCAGATATCAGACTGATCTATATCTCTGTATCTTTATCTTGATGTATTGTGGCTTTTTGACCCTTGAGAAGTTGCTCATGAGTTGTTGTAGGTCAGTGATGACATTAAACCTTCCTAAAGCTGTCCGTTCTCCACCCTTCCATCCCCCTCTCTCTCTTTTTAACAGCTCCTCTGCTGCTCATTTGGTATCTCTCTCATCAAAGCAATTTATCAAAAGTGCAAGCACAGTACTTCCTCTAATCAGCCCAATCAGGCATTAAGACCCCACCATTCTCACTCTCACTCTCTCTCTCTCTCTCTCACACACACACACACGTTGTTTTCATGTTTTATGGGGACTTTCCATAGATATAATATTGTACAAACTGTATATTCACTCCCCTTACACTAACCTAAACCTATCCATCACACAAAACTTTCTGCATTTTTACATTTTCCAAAAACATCACTTGTATGATTCCTCATGGGGATATGGCATTCGGATATTGCCATCTTTGAGGGGACATTTTGTCCTCATAACGTAGGGTTTACCTGGACCATACACACACACATAGAAAGTAGGGCTGGGTATTGACACAAATTTCACAATTCGATTCGATTCGATTTCGATTCACAAGCTTGCGATTCGATTCAATATCAATTATTTTGGATATATATCAGGTACAATACATGGCAAATTTTCTCAAGGAAAACAAATCTCTTAACTAATGCTGTAAACTATGGGAGTCAGATGGTGCAACATTAGCCTACTATAATATTGAAGGTAAAAATTAACAGATTTCTATACAAACACAAATTACACTCAATGCTGTTTTTTTTTTATAATAATAAAGTTATATGAAATATAAACATTTAAATGGTGGCTGTCATAAAAACTTGCCAGATTTATTCAAACATGCATTAAATATTGAAGAACATTAAAATTATGTCATATGGTGCATATATTTAGCAAAATGCTCCTCTCTAGAGTTAATTTTTCTAGCTGACTAACGAGTTTATGGACACTGGATATGGTTTTTCTGAGGTAAATGTGAAGTTACATGACATTGTTTACAAGCTGTTTTACTCACGTCTTTCCACGGTTGAAACACTGAGTCATTACATGAGACATGATACGGATTCGGTAAGTTGTACTCCATCTTTTAACACACTTTCAGATGCTCATTCATGTTTTTTTCACGCTGTAACTGGTATTAAAGTGGATGAGAAGATCAGTTCATGTGCCGCTTCTCTTGAGCTGAGCTGCGCCAGAGCGACCTCACACCACAGCGCCAAAGTGGTATTTATGTTTTTGAATTCTGTAATAAAATGGATGTCCTTTGAAATCTGAGACTTTGTTTCATATCAATAGTAACAAAGCAAAAAGATTATTGCGATTGATTGGATGGGAGGCGTGCTATTATGTTCCGTTCATTCATCAACTGAAAGCAGGATGACTAATCGATTCTTGGGATTTAAGAATCGATATCGGTTCGTAAAAATGAGAATCGATTAAAATTGAGAAATCGATATTTTTTACCCAGCCCTAGTAGAGAGAGACTCACACACAGAGACAAACATACACACAGACTCACAGAGAGAGAGAGAGAGAGAGAGAGAGAGAGAGACACACACGACTCACTCACACTCACACACACACGTACACACACACGCGCACACACTTCATTAATCGTAATATAGAATAATAAAATAAAAATAAATTAAAAAAATATATATATATATATATTAGATGAAAAACTTAAACTTAAAAAAACAAACTGGACTTTTTTGGTTTAACTAGGCTGAAATACATCCAACCCCTTTTGAACTCAGTCACAGCTTTCAACGTTTACTTCCCGCTGTTGTGTGTGAATTATTAAATAATTTAATACTAAACAATTAGGATTCTCCCTCTATATGCACCCAGTTCCCAGGTGAGTTTTATAGAGTAATAGTTCAGAGTTAGTTCTGCACATATTGAGGGAGATGTGCATGTTGAACCTTGTGACAGGCGACACAATTACCCTTAATTAAAAACACTACATGAACAAACATTCCTCTGATTAACAATCACAGCTTGAATTACCAGACAACTAAAGCCAGAAACATACTCTTAAATACATGAATGCAAATGCTTCTAGTGGCACAAGCTCTCTTTATTAAAAATAAAAGGTTCTTAATTGGCATTGATGGTTCCATGAAGAGCCTTTAACATCCATGGAATCTTTCCATTCCACAAAAGGTTCTTTAGATTTCTAAAATGTTCTTTTAAGAACTGTTAACAAAAGGTTCTTTAGGGAACCAAAAAGGTTCTTCTGTAGAATCGCTGTCAAAACCAGTGTTGCCAGATTGGAAATGTCCAAGTATCGTACCAGAAGCTCAAAATTATATTTGGAAGAAAATTATCGTACACGAGTCAAACGTACAGAATACAGCTATTTATCTAGACCAACAACTTTTTGACACGCTGCTCTATAGACTCTGCCTTCCTCTTCGCCTCTCCTCTGTCTTCCTTTTCAGCACTCATTTTCTATACTTTCAACCTCAGCTTGGAAACAACTGAACTAGCGCATGAACGTTAACTTGTGCTCGTGAGAGAGAGTCATTCACGATGATTAGCCGAGAAACCAAACGTGAGATTAGATGTAAGACATGCGTAACATGTTCTCCTCACAATCATGACGGTACTGGCAGACGTAGGATCCACAGCTAGATCAATGAGTATAGAAGCCCTATGATTACAACAACCATAATTTGAAGTGTCACAAAATTCTGAAATTATCGTACATTATCGTACATTATCGCACATCATACAGATGTCAAAATTATCGTACAAATACAATAATTATCGTACGTCTAGCAACACTGGTCAAAACCCCCTTTTGGAAACTTTATTTTTAAGAGCGTATGTCATGTATCATTGTGTTACACTGGAAAAAAATATTTTCTTACTCAGTATTTTTGTTTTGTTTTCCAGTACAAATATCAAAATATTCTTAAATCAAGATACATTTACTGGAGATGCAAAAGGACATGAGATATTGAGGGCCCTATTTTAACGATCTGAGAGCATGGTCTGAAGCGCATGTGCACTTAGGCCATGGCCGAGTCCACTTTTGCTAGTTTAACGACGGAAAAAATGGTCGTTGCACCAGGCGCATGGTCCAAAAGGGTTGTACCTAGTCTCTTAGTGAGTCATGGGTGTGTTTTGGGCGTAACATGCAAAAAACCATGACTTGACTGGCTTTGACTATTATTATCCCCTTGGGGAAATTTAAGGCCCCGTCCACACGGAGACGCGTTTAGCTGTATACGTAAAAATTTATCGTATCAGCGTTTCGTCCAGACGGATCTGGCGTTTTGGGAGCCTGAAACCGGTATTTTCTTGAACCGGGTCCCAGAGTGGATAAATCTGAAACCGACACCCTTGCGTTTTCGTGTGTACAGCCAATCCGTATATTTTGTGAAACGGTGATGTCATCACACTACATCTCGCGCATGCTCCAAGTCTTCTTCGTTTTGGTGTATTTCTGTGGCAGAATCACAGCGACACATACTGGTCTGGCAAGTATACTACATCGTTTTGAGTCAGTTTCAGTGGTTTCGTGTGTATGCAGATATTTCTTGAGACGAGGGGGCAAAAAAGATTGGATAGGGAAAGCTCTGGCTTCGTGTAGATGTGGCCTCAGAGTCAATCGGAGTCTCATCTCCCATTCCCTTTATAAGCCAGTTGCGCCTGCACCATGGCATGTGTGTGTGATGTTGCGCGTCCCTGTGTGTGTAATAAGCAGAGTGTACACACGTTGTGCACCCACCTATAGGCGCACATTACTAACGTTCCCTTTAAATAACACAAAATACACAATACTGCGCTATTGACTTTAGACCAGGTTTTTGTTGGTCAATGGCGCAGTCGTTCTCAGTTGCCTCAAAATAGCAACGCGCCAACAACGTGCCTGAACACACCTCGTTTTCAGACCAGCACACCCATCGGCGAACAGATGGGCGCGAGTGGATTTGCTATTTAAACTACACTGGACG
The DNA here is from genome assembly GCA_039654105.1 of Coreius guichenoti. Classification (NCBI taxonomy): domain Eukaryota; kingdom Metazoa; phylum Chordata; class Actinopteri; order Cypriniformes; family Gobionidae; genus Coreius; species Coreius guichenoti. Next base: position 42,258,128 of record CM077171.1, on the reverse strand, counting down.
TGAAAATTATAACTGCATCGGGCTGAAACTAGCAAAAAACATTTGCGTCGCGCCTTGCGTTGCATTGCGCCAGGTGTATGATAGGGCCCTGAGTCTTGTTTTCTAAAAAATGTATCAAAATGAAGTGAGTTTATGCTAAAAAAACGAAGGAAAAAAAAACAGAAGAATGACCTAACTGCATCAGAAAAGTGAAATTGTTTTCCCTTGTTTAATTTTCTGACGCCATTGGCAGATATTTTTCTTGTTTTAAGCGTAAACTCATTTCATTTTGATACATTTTTCAGAAAACAACACTGAATATCTCGTAATTTTGCATTAATTTAAGAATGTATAGATACATTATATTGCCAAAAGTATTGGGACACCCCTCCAAATCATTGAATTCAGGTGTTCCAATCACTTCCATGGCCACAGGTGTATAAAATCAAGCACCTAGGCATGCAGACGCTTCTACAAACATTTGTGAAAGAATGGGTCGCTCTCAGGAGCTCAGTGAATTCAAGCGTGGTACCGTGATAGGTTGCCACCTGTGCAATAAGTCCATTTGTGAAATTTCCTCACTACTAAATATTCCACGGTCAACTGTTAGTGGTATTATAAAAAAAGTGGAAGCAATTGGGAACAACAGCAACTCAGCCACGAAGTGGTAGGCCACATAAAATCACAGCGCACAGTGCGCAGAAGTCGCCAACTTTCTGCAGAGTCAATAGTTACAGACCTCCAAACTCCATGTGGCCTTCAGATTAGCTCAAGAACAGTGCGTAGAGAGCTTCATGGAATGGGTTTCCATGGCCAAGCAGCTCATCCAAGCCTTACATCACCAAGTGCAATGCAAAGCGTCGGATGCAGTGGTGTAAAGCACACCACCACTGGACTCTAGAGCAGTGGAGACGTGTTCTCTGGAGTGACCAATCACGCTTCTCTGTCTGGCAATCCGATGGACGAGTCTGGGTTTGGCAGTTGCCAGGAGAACGGTACTTGCCTGACTGCATTGTGCCAAGTGTAAAGTTTGGTGGAGGGAGGATTATGGTGTGGGCTTGTTTTTCAGGGGTTGGGCTTGGCCCCTTAGTTCCAGTGAAAGGAACTCTTAATGCTTCAGCATACCAAGACATTTTGGACAATTTCATGCTCCCAACTTTGTGTGAACAGTTTGGGGATGGCCCCTTCCTGTTCCAACATGACTGTGCACCAGTGCACAAAGCAAGGTCCATAAAGACACGGATGAGCGAGTTTGGTGTGGAGGAACTTGACTGGCCTGCACAGAGTCCTGACCTCAACCCGATAGAACACCTTGGGGATGAATTAGAGCGAAGACTGCGAGCCAGACCTTCTCGTCCAACATCAGGGCCTGACCTCACAAATGTGCTTCTAGAAGAATGGTCAAAAACTCCCATAAACACACTCCTATACCTTGTGGAAAGCCTTCCCAGAAGAGCTGAAGCTGTGGGCCAACTCCATATTAAACCGTACGGATTAAGAATGGGATGCCATCAAAGTTTATGTGCATGTAAAGGCAGGCGTCGCAAAACCTTTGGCAATATAGTGTATGTGTACTGGAAAAGACAAAAATACAGAGTAAGAAAAAGTTAAAAAAAATACTGAGTAAGTTTTTGCAGTGTACAAATTGTGCCAGGATGCAAATTATGAATTTTTGGTGTTTACAGTATTTGTAGCCTTACATCATTAGATTAAGCAAACTGAATACTAAACAAACTTAACAACTTAGTTCAATTGTATGTATAGTTACAGCAAGAAACAGCATATTTTGACCTTCAGCACTGAGGTTTGTTAATGCCAAAGTTATGCAAAAATGCTCATATTTACAATAAAACTGTGCATAGAGTATGTTTCTGGTCTTACAGTTTCCCTATATCATCTCTCCCTTCAGAAAGCGGCAGTCAACGAGAGTAAAGCCAGAGCAGATGAATGGAAATAGAAGAGGTAGATAAAGCTTTTGATTCGGCTCTGTGCTCAGAGTTCTGTTCTCCCGAGGCGTAAATTATGAAACACTCAGACCGATTTAAACAGAAAAGGAGGAGAGGTGAAGACAGTACAGACACAGGAGAATTACCCACAATGCTCCGCTCTGCCCCAATTAACTAAGACAAATGGGCCGCATGTATTAGCCTGACACATCAAAATAGAGGGCACGTCACTCCCTGAACCGGGATACCGGACGAGCTGGTGAAAGTCAAGCAGGAATGCCCATTATTAGTCTGCTGTTTGAGCGTTTCTAGATGCCAAACTGCGGTAGAGGAGAAACCAGAGAGCCTTCAAAGGTTCGGAGAGCGTCCTCTTCATCAGCCTCGGATGAAAGCAGCTACGGCCTGATGGGAGGAAGAACGGGAGAATCAGAAGCCAACACAAAAAAGAGGGAATACTGGGAAAATGTCTAATGACTCCGGGGTCTTTGGAAGGTTATCATCAATGAAATATGAATTTATTCATATTCAGCCAATGAGTAGAACGAGAAGCTGACTCAGGATGAAACCAGAAAGAGAAGGGTAATGAAGATAAAATCTCAGTTTCTCTCCATCTGAAGTCATGTCAAAAGGGAAGTGTGACACGTAGACGGATGAAGCAGGGTGAAAGAGGTCGGGTGAAACCACAAAACCGCTAATATGGCACATGAACGCAAATGTTCATGTCATGATGGAGTTACCGGAATTATGAGTTTCCAACTTGTAAAAAGTTTCTGAATATGTGAATCACTAACTATTATTCAAACTTATAGCTTTTCAAAATCCCTAAATCCATACAGCAGTGTTATTTTACACAAAAAAAGTATGTTTTTTTTTTAGATTTATGAATTCCACCAAATTGAATTGAATAATCCTTACATATTTATATTATGAATTAAGAATGTTAAATGAGCAAAAACAAACGTAATTAGAACTTAATAAAATATTTTATATAAATCTTAATTGAACAAGAGAATTGACCATTTAGTTTATGTGATTTGTATTCATAAATTTAAACATTTTCATTTATTTTTTGAATTTATGAATAAGAATCACATAAACTGAAATACAATTTAATGGCCTATACAACTTTAATATACAATTGAAATTCGTAAATCTTCGTAATTCACTTCATACTTCAGTGCAATAAAATAGCAAAAAATTTGTTATAATATTAATTTTACAATAAATCCAAAAGCAAACACGCAAAAAGAATTATAAAAGGGAGGGGAAATGGCAAATAAGATAATGAGTGGTCCTCTGCAGCCATCTACTGGTTATAGTGGTAATTTCATGTAATTTTCATGTTAAAAGTGTGTTTGTTTTCCACCAGGTGACATAAATCCTCCACTAAAGCATGGCACATTTTCCATGTTATCTCCATGAATGAAAATTATAAATGTAGATCTTCTTTAAAGTTAATTTTACTGCACAAATGTAGTTAAAAATAATAGTGTTATGTGTTGAAAAAAATATATATTTTACCCACATATTGCCAGTCTAGACAATTATAGTAATATAAAGTTTGTCTATATTCTTAATGAATATTAGCTGGTTATTTAAAATGATTAGAAATTAATTCAATATTCAGGGATTGACTTGATAGTGTAGAACCTACTGTATTATTCATACCTATCCTAGTATACAAACATTTTAAATTATACTCTCATTGGGGCTGAGCCTACCTAATATTGCCCCTGGCTATTAAAATACCATAGAATTACGTGAATTCAGGTTGATTAGGTCACTTTTTTCCAGTCATGTCAATGACAAAAAGTGTCCCAATCAACCTGAATTCATTGAGTCATATCTAGAGACCAGAATATATTTTCTTATATTTTTATTGTTTTATTTTAAACTCATTTCCGTATACACTAGGTCAAGTTTTACTTTAGTCTTCAAAAGTGTCCCAAGTACTGTACCAGAGAATGGATGAGACTAGAGAGAACAAAAGAATGAATGAGGCTGACCGTGATATTATGTGTTTGTTTCAGAAACCCTTTCGGTTTTTTCTCTTTCCTTTCATCTCTCCCTCTTTTACTCTCATCATTCTGCTGGTCTGAATTGGGTCACATCTGCATGAGATTAAAGCTCTGTTCTCAAACGCACTGAGCTACAGTACATACTGTACGCAGGCAGCACGTACAGTACACCATCATATCTGTGAAGAACAGCTTTATGGTCTCAAAGCCTGACCAGCTGACACATGCCCAGAACCCATCTAAAACCAGCCTTACAAGCTCAGCCTGGCTGGGAGACCAGCTAAACACCTTAGGCTAGTTTAAGCTGTGCCTTTTCAACAGTTTAGACACACTTCTTTTGGCCAAATGCATTGTTTGCAAACGCAATTCCAGCAGGAAAAAAGCCACAGCTTAAACTAGCCTAAACACACTGCCAAAAAAAAAAAAAAAAAAAAAAAAAAAAAAAAAAAAAAAATTCACTGTTTGGATTTTAATAGCCAAATGCTTAAGAGTCTATGATTGGATCATTATTGCAGTGATTATTATGTTTCTAGCATGTTATGTTTGGCAGCAGTTCTTCTAACCCTAATTAATGGAGTGTGTAGCTTTTCATTTCTTAAACAACCATGTAGTTTTTGTGTTACCCAGATCCTGGGTCAGACGTAACAACCCAGTGTTTGGGTAGTTTTTGTGTAACCCAGATCCTGGGTCAGACGTAACAACCCAGTGTTTGGGTAGTTTTTGTGTTACCCAGATCCTGGGTCAGACGTAACAACCCAGTGTTTGGGTAGTTTTTGTGTTACCCAGATCCTGGGTCAGACGTAACAACCCAGTGTTTGGGTAGTTTTTGTGTTACCCAGATCCTGGGTCAGACGTAACAACCCAGTGTTTGGGTAGTTTTTGTGTTACCCAGACCCTGGCTCAGACGTAACAACCCAGTGTTTGGGTCGTTTTTGTGTTACCCAGACCCTGGGTCAGACGTAACAACCCAGTGTTTGGGTCGTTTTTGTGTTACCCAGATCCTGGGTCAGACGTAACAACCCAGTGTTTGGGTAGTTTTTGTGTTACCCAGACCCTGGGTCAGACGTAACAACCCAGTGTTTGGGTAGTTTTTGTGTTACCCAGATCCTGGGTCAGACGTAACAACCCAGTGTTTGGGTAGTTTTTGTGTAACCCAGACCCTGGGCCAGACGTAACAACACAGTGTTTGGGTGGTTTTTGTGTAACCCAGACCCTGGGCCAGACGTAACAACCCAGTGTTTGGGTGGTTTTTGTGTTACCCAGACCCTGGGCCAGACGTAACAACCCAGTGTTTGGGTGGTTTTTGTGTTACCCAGACCCTGGGCCAGACGTAACAACACAGTGTTTGGGTAGTTTCTGTGTTACCCAGACCCTGGGCCAGACGTAACAACCCAGGGGTTGAGTTATTTATCGTTGACTTTTTGTGACCTCTTCAGGAGAGAGCAGTGCAGCTCATCAATTTGGAGCATGTCTTTGGTAAAATACAAGTTTTTGTACATTTTATTTTATCTGTAAATTCAATATTGTTCTGTATATACTATAATTTTATGCAAATATTTTATGTCCTCAGAGCTGTACACTGATTGTTTATGGACAGGTTATAGAGTCAGTCACCGCATATTCCGGCTACGAGAGAAACGCAGGGCAGCGGTCTGAAGTTAGAAGTTTCCCCGCTGAACATGATACAAGCTCCGGCACGAGATCCAGCGCCGTTACGGTGGAAACAGGACAACAGCGACTGGTCGATTACACTTGAATTACTTCTGAATGTTTAATGTTTACTTCTAATATTTGTTAAATGAGTATGTATTAAAACTATATATAATATGCAATATTGTAAAATATGATCGAAAATAAAGGAATTATCATGCAAACCAGTGGTTGTGTGGATTATTATAAAAAAGTTTAGAGGATTTAAAGTAATCCGTAATAATTCATACATGTATGAAGTAAAAATAAAAGCTATTATTATAGTAAAAAAAGTAATTAACCTATAGTAATTAACCAATTATGCTGGGTTGAATAAACAACCCAATTTGCTGGGTAAAATTAATCCAACATGTGTTCTGTCCTATATTTACCCAGCCCTTTAGGTGTTTTTTAAGGTGTATGAGGTTACATTTGCATTAGGATGCTGACTTCGAAGGCTAAATACTGTGTTTTGAACAGAGCATGAACATCTAATTTTCTGAATAGTAGACATCATCTCACCATCAGCTCCCAACATTTTCCTTCCATGTCTTACTTTTTTGGATAGCCTAAATACTCGCTCTATACCTTTATTCTCTTTCTTTGTTCTCTTTTCTTTCATGTAGGTACAAAAACCCCCCAGTTCCTCGCTTCCGTTTGACTTGCAGGACTCAAAGCTCAGAGGAACTACAGAAGAACGGCTCTAACCACCCACGGCGCCCACAAAAGACGAGCCTTTCTTCCGTTTCAGGAAACCAGGCAGGAGGATGAAGAGGCAAAGGATCATGTCCCCGATTGGACCCTCCGTTCATCACGAGTGTCAGGATTGGCCGGCGCAGACGTCGAGAGCTGCCCGTCAGTATGGAGAGAGAGACCATCTAAAAGGACAGATTTATATCTCCTTTCATGCGTTACGCTGAGCGAGAGAAAGCGAGAGAGGCTAGTCCTCAAGATTGGCTGAGGTTATCCTCGGGAGATTGCTGCCACAGACACAGACTAGATGCAATCGATAAGGCCATTTAAAGAGAGAGTGTCAGTATCCCTGAAGAAAGAAGACACATTCAAACACTGACAAATGATGGCAGCCAGTCACACACAAAGCCAACGCGGTCAGGAGGAGCTCTCGCTAATTACACGTAATTGGGTTTTAATTGGGAGATGTGATGTGCTTGCTTCACATTTTTAATGCTCTCTGAACTTAAGTCCATAAGAGCTTCATACCAACGACATGATTTACTGAATTGCACATAAAACAGCCCACTCTGACCATGCAAACATACCATCATTTTCCTGTGAACCACCAAAATTTTATTCAAAGGCCTCAGTTCAGAGGAGTCACAGAATATAAAAACAAAAGCTAATTTAAAATATGAAGAAATACTATAATAGAATATAAATAATACTAAAATAAAACTGTAAAGTCAATATTGGCTACAATACCACTGAACAATAGCAACTGATTCTTTAAAGGCAGCGGCTATTTACACTAAGTTTAAATAGCAATAGATTATATTTATATTATGTAAAAATAGTATTTTCTTTGCAATGCAGTGTAAATAGTAGTTAAATGTGTAGTTAGTAGTTAAATAGTGGCAGATACTATTTGCACCTCAGTGTTGTTGTACATTAAACAGTATGCAATAATAACAACAGAGTGTAAATTATTATATTTATTAAAATTATTAAATGGCTGCCGCCCTATTGGGACAATAAAGCCCCTACTACACCTATCCCTAACCGATAAACACTTTATTATTAAACACACGTTAGACACTTTATTTACACGTTTCAAATATTTTCTTCATTTTTATTGAAAATAAATGCCTTTCCGATCTGATATGTGATGGGAAAAGGGAGTAGAGCGATTTCGGCAAAAGGCGGATTCAAACTTGAGATGATTTGTGTCAATACTGTCTGCCTACATTATTACTACTGTTGACAATCCAGCATCTTTTGTAATTTTGTCTGGCCCGACCAGACGTCAGTGGGTGAAATAGTCTCTGCCAACAACGCGGGCTATTTGCACTTAGTGCAAATCACACACCTCCACTCAGAAAGTCCAGGCTCAAAGAAAATCCAGAGAGAGAGAGACAGTGAGAGTCAGTTTAGTAAAGTGTTCAAGACTTACCCATGATGTCTTGTTGCCACCTTCAACAGTACAGTGATAAAAACGAGCTGTTCTACAAATAAAACAACGGTAGTTTTACATCAGTGTTTGTCTTCCCAGTAGAGTCATGCAAAAATTAAAAATTTAAAAAATATATCTCGCTTTTAATTCATGGGCTGGAATTTGAATTGGCCACAACACAGATGAAGATGAGCTGAAATCACAGGAAGTAGGAATTACCAAATTGCAATAAGAGTTAAGAGTTGGGAAATGTATTAAATATAACACCAATATAATTTTTTTAAATCTTATTTTATTTTTTGATTATACAAGGACAATATATACAGTGACCAAGATTGGCATTACTTCTACAATTATTTAAGAAAATGCGGTTACACAATTGTTACCAAATATGTATATGCAATACTCCAATCAAAGCACTCACCACACTCTCCCAGCTAATTAGGTGCTAAGACCTATATAAATGCAAAACAGGTCTGCACTCAAAAAATATTTGTATTAGTTTCAGGCAGGAGATAAAAAGCACAAACGTTTTGGCCATTTGCCTTCGTCAGTGTAAAAATTTCACTTGTTCTCAATAATTATATAGAAAGCATGCAGCAGGTCTTCAGGTGATCATGATCATGATTAAACAATGAAGTACAGACTCCAGTTTAACTCCATCTGGAACAATAAAAAATAAATGAAAACAATGCTGGGAACAATAACACATCAATCAACAATGCTGTTCATAAACATTGTGCACAGAAGGAGTTTTTTATCGATGTCTCCACCAGGGCGAGAAATCATTACTTTCTCAATGCCTATACATTTAAGTTGTTCAATGTTGTGATTATACTCAATGAAATGTCTAGCGATTAGAGAGGTTACGTCATGTCTGTGGATGGCTGATTTGTGTTCAGTTATTCTAATCCTCAAAGGTCTTGATGTTTTTCCAACGTACACCAATAGACATGGACATTGTAACAGAACACGATGTGCAATTTCGACTCTTCTGGGAAAACTTTCCACAAGGTTTAGGAGTGTGTTTATTGGAATGTTTGACCATTCTTCTAGAAGCGCATTTGTGAGGTCAGGCCCTGACGTTGGACGAGAAGGCCTGGCTCACAGTCTCTGCTCTAATTCATCCCCAAGGTGTTCTATCGGGTTGAGGTCAGGACTCTGTGCAGGCCAGTCAAATTCCTCCACACCAAACTCTCTCATCCATGTCTTTATGGACCTTGCTTTGTGCACTGGTGCACAGTCATGTTGGAACAGGAAGGGGCCATCTCCAAGCTGTTCCCACAAAGTTGGGAGCATGAAATTGTCCAAAATGTCTTGGTATGCTGAAGCATTAAGAGTTCCTTTTACTGGAACTAAGGGGCCAAGGCCAACCCCTGAAAAACAACCCCACACCATAATCCCCCCTCCACCAAACTTTACACTTGGCACAATGCAGTCAGAAAATTTCACAAATGGACTTATTGCACAGGTGGCAACCTATCACAGTACCACGCTTGAATTCACTGAGCTCCTGAGAGCGACCCATTCTTTCACAAATGTTTGTAGAAGCGTCAGCATGCCTAGGCCCTTGATTTTATACAACTGTGGCCATGGAAGTGATTTGGACACCTGAATTCAATGATTTGGAGGGGTGTCCCAATACTTTTGGCAATATAATGTATGTTTCGTATAAGTAAAAATATAATTTACTTAAAATGGCTTTCTTTGATCATTATTTAATAATTTAATTCTTTTAGATTTTTTTACTTTTTACAAACGCTGATTTGAACCAAGTCTGTGGGTATCCTCTTGAACTGAAGAGGTTGCTAAGAATTTCGGATTGTTTATCAAATTCCTCTTCTGAAGCTCAAATATGTCTCAGTCTATAGAGTTGGCTTAAAGGTTAACCTTTTTTCAGAGGTAGTGGGTGAAGACTAGCGGCGTAAAGTAATGTATTCTTATCTGTTGATTTTCGAAACACAGTGGTGGAGAGTTGTTGATCTTTGATATCAATACATCTAAAAAATGAATAGATAAATCTTTCCAGAGTCCAGTCTGGAGTTCAAAAACAACACAAATTCATCCTGAATCAATCCAAAATTCCAAAATTTTCCAAATTAAAAGTCCAATTGGAACAACTTATCAAAATTCCAAAAATTTCATCAAATTCAAAATTTCACAATTTTCCAAATTCCAATTCTGATTGGATATTTGACATACTTTCATAAGTGCTCAATTGAGGCGTATTTTATCCGATAAGAAGACATTCACATAAACTACGATGGAAACACATTTACTGAATAAATCCCTTGATGTGCAACAGAAAATTCACATGACTTTGCCTCAACAGAGGATGTGATTGGATAACTGGACTAACCAGCGATTCCCTCAGAAGCGTCTCATGCGATTGCATTCCCAAAAAAACCAAGATAACATGGCAGCGTTTATTGGATTTTGTCGGCACACTCTGAGGTGCAAGTGATTTATGAAGTACGTAAAAAGAGCCACGGTTTTGTTCTCTTGAACACATGAGATGGAAACGCTGCTTTATTCACGAATGTTTTACGCAATATATTCCAATTTCGCGCAGTTAAATTCGCAACTTTGAATCCCATTTTCTAGTTAAAAATGACAGTTATTGCAGTTATATGAATTTCTTTGAATTTCTGACATATATATTCTGCCTGACATATATCAATCATTGTACTCTTCACCAGTAGAAAGATAGGCTGAATCTAGAGGATTGGGAAATACTGTACACACAAGTGGAAAAGAACTGCGGAGATAGACTTTCATCTGTTTCCTTGTTCAAAAGCTTTGGCATGCATCAGGCATCCTGACACACCTGCTCCGGATCATGACGGTCGGTTCACTGATAGAATCGACACATCCTTGACCCTGCTTTACTTCATCTCTCCAGCTCTGTTCTGTCTTACTTTCTATCTGCACTCTCACCTCTTTGGAATCACTTTCATTCAGAAAACCCAACACATGATACTCAGAGTGAACGAGGTGCGTAATATGTGGTTAATAAATGATGGAACTGCATTCATCTCAACAGTCCTTGAGCGTTTGTTATGTTTTTCAATTGCTTTTGGGTTCACGACCTGGAAGATGTTTGTCAAAAACTACAAGGGAGGAATATTCAATGGAAATGAAGTGAAATATGTTTGTAAACAGCTATTGAACGCTCCTCGAGGTATAACATTCAATTTATTTTCTCTCACAATAAGCACACCAGCAAAGGATGTGTGTGTTTGTGTGAGCGAAGGAAAGAAAGAGAGATGATATGTCAGATCTCAGACCACTTACAGGCAAACTAGACAGTTGAAGTAGCAGTTTTAACCAAGATAAACAGCTTTAAGAGGCTTTCTTAGTGTCGACAGATCAGTATCTGATGTGGAAGTTCAAGCTCAGGTAAGCTGCACCCAGTTTCATCACTGTCGTGGATCTTCTGATGAATATTGCACACAGGAATGGCAAGAGCCTCCTCAAATCGGCCGGCTACAATCTGGTTTACTGGTTTACGCAATGTTTGGGAGATTTACAGGTCACGCGTTACGAGCACTTTGCCTTTGACAAAGTTTGCAGGGATGAGTTTTTGAAAGATATTTGAGTTCTGTTTGAGACACGCTGAGACTTTATAACATGAAAATGAGATATTCATGAGCCACAATTTAGAATTTAAAGGGGTCATGAACTGGCTTTTTAAATTTTTTTATACTGTTGTCTGAGGTCAACTTATGACGTTTGAGTGGTTTTTACATTCAAAAACATCATAATGAATAAGTAATAGGCTATTTTCTACCCTGGTTTTGAGCCTAGCTCCTGGAACGCTCTGTTTTTATGGGCGTGCCGCACTGAAGACTTGGAAGTAAACGCCCACTGCTATGATTGGATAAGCTTTGCATATTATAATGAGCTTCGGCTCCCCCGTGAGTACACGTGAGGAATTGTTCTGAAAGCGTGTGGGAAAACGGCAACCGGAATGATTCGCCCACAGGGCTCGCAAAATGTCTTTATCAAACAAACACAATGATTTATCTCTCATCCACCTGCAATTAATTGGAATGTTATTTTTTATTACTTGGCCCGCCCGATCGGTGGATATAACCGCGAACCGTGCATCACTAACACACACACACACACGCACACACAAGCCTCACTGCAGAGTCAGACGAATCAGCATGATCAAAACTTCCGCGATTGTATTTTTCTGACCCTCTGAGGCATGATCGCCAGAGCGAAGGAAGCTGAAGTGGTAAAGGAAGATCTGTTTGCAATTAATCAGCAAGGGCTCCTGAAGAATCTGCCAGCCTGCTTTGACATTGTGAACAAAGTTGCATGTGTTAAAGTCTAGAACAACATCGCTAGTTCTAATTCTAAACATCTGAAATACTTGACACACAACTTGTCAAGTTGTGACAAGTTGACACTGCAGAGTCAGACAAATCAGCATGATCAAAACTTCCGCGATTGTATTTTTCCTTCAAATATCAAGTCAAGAGAGTGAACAACGCACATCAAGAAAGGAATGTTATTTCACTATTTAAGATAGCCCGTCGGCAGGCCGGTGATACATTTTGGTAGCCCGTCTGGAAAACACATAGCCCCGGGACGTTGGGCTTTGCAAGCCCTGGCCCATACATGTCCGAGTCTGATCACGAATCGCAGCACAATGAACTGTCTGTCTGTCTGTCTGTCTGTCTGTCTGTCTGTCTGTGTCTGTCTGTCTGTGTCTATCTATCTATCTATCTATCTATCTATCTATCTATCTATCTATCTATCTATCTATCTATCTGTCTTCTATCTATCTATATGTCTGTCTGTCTGTCTGTCTGTCTGTCTATCTATCTATCTATCTATCTATCTATCTATCTATCTGTCTGTCTGTCTGTCTGTCTATCTGTCTGTCTGTCTGTCTTTCTGTCTGTCTGTCTATCTATCTATCTATCTATCTGTCCATCCCACTATCCATCTATCCGTCCGTCCGTCCGTCCATCCGTCCGTCCGTCCATCCATCCATCCATCCATCCATCCATCCATCCATCCATCCATCCATCCATCCATCCATCCATCCATCCATCCATCCATTAAAGCTACCAACTAAAGCCCACATTCAAAGTCTGTCTTGAGAAACATTATATGAATCCATACATTCAACTTCAAATTGCAATTCTGGATCCTGTTTGCTACCTCAATTCAAATCAAATTCAAATTCATGAACTGAACTGCAAGGCATTGTCAATTCAAGTCATGCTTGCCAGAAACTCTCTTCCTGCGTAAAAAAGGCCGGTACTTTGCAAGAATAAGCAGCATGATAGACCAAATCATCCATTACAGAGTTGCTCATGTGCATCTGAAATCCAACTGACATGTGCCATGGTTCAGTTCATATGTTTTAGTCTGAATGAATCTGAAGCAAGTAGTTAGAAAACATCTTAAATGGTTGGATCTGAGCATCTGGCCCTCTGAGGCATGATCGCCAGAGCGAAGGAAGCTGAAGTGGTAAAGGAAGATCTGTTTGCAATTAATCAGCAAGGGCTCCTAAAGAATCTGCCAGCCTGCTTTGACATTGTGAACAAAGTTGCATGTGTTAAAGTCTAGAACAACATCGTTAGTTCTAATTCTAAACATCTGAAATACTTGACACACAACTTACTTGATGAAATATTACCTGGGTGATTCACCGTTTAACACTACCCCTGATACTTAAGGAGGATTGAACCATTAAGTGTTGAATAGCATCTCCCTGTTTACATTACTTAGAGGTGGCAATATGACCAAAATCTTTTCCACGATTTTTCAACCCAAATCTTAACATTGATGCAAGTAGTTTTAAACCACAGTAAGGAGTGCAATCATGTTATAGTAGTTCTACCTAAAATCAGAGACGATATTAATTAAAATTAAAGCTCTATCCCGTATTTCTCAGCATTATTGCTCAAATGTCTGCAAATTCAATTAACCTCAAACAACAAAACTGACCATTGCCTAAATATCTTAATTACCTTCCAGCGTACGCCTTTTATGACTTTCACCTGACAATCGATCTTATTTCCATGAATACCTTATGAGAACCGCCTACTCTTACTTTAAACAAAACTGTCCAATATTTAAATCTCTTAATTGCCTTTGAGTCACTGCAGCATTGATATATGTGACAACAAATATACAAGATACAGTAGCTAGATCTAAAATCTAAGCAGAGGAGTCTTGTTTACTCTGAATGGGTTTATTCTGCAATTTAAATATTGAGGTTTGAAAATATATAAATATTTTATGTGTGCAAAAGTATTTTATTTGCACAAAACACAAAGCGTCCGTGAAGAAAACAGTTCCTATAAGCGGCTCTGAGTCTAGATGAACAAACACGTTTAAACAAGATGAAAATTTTGATGGATAATATAGAGTCAGTAGAAACCATTTTAAAATCTTACCTATTTATTATCATTCTAGAACCATTCTAGAGTGATTCTAGTTCATTCTAGTTAATCATTAGAAACAAGACAAACACTTCAACAATATTAAAGTACTATTAAAGGAACACTCCACTTTTTTTGAAAATAGGCTCATTTTCCAACTCCCCTAGAGTTAAACAGTTGAGTTTTACCGCTTTCGAATCCATTCAGCCGATCTCCGGGTCTGGCGGTAGAACTTTTAGCATAGCTTAGCATAGATCACTGAATCTGATTAGACCGTTAGCATCTCGCTCAAAAAAATGACCAAAGAGTTTCGATATTTTTCCTATTTAAAACTTGACTCTTCTTTAGTTACATCGTGTACTAAGACCGACGGAAAATGAAAAGTTGCGATTTTCTAGACTGATATGATCTCATTCCTGGAGGAACTTTGCTGCCGTACCATGGGTGCAGCAGGCGCAATGATATTACGCAGTGCCTGAAAATAGTCCCCAGCACACTCCCTTTGCAAACAGGTTGTCACGTTGGTTATGTTGACGGATGTTAGCCTATTTTCAGGCGCTGCGTAATATCATTGCGCCGCTGCACCCATGGTACGGCAGCAAAGTTCCCTGATTATTACGCAGGAATGAGAGTATAGTTCCTAGCCATATCGGCCTAGAAAATCGCAACTTTTCTTTTTCCGTCGGTCTTAGTACACGATGTAACTACAGAAGAGTCAAGTTTTAAATAGGGAAAATATTGAAAGTCTTTGGTCATTTTTGAGCGAGATGCTAACGGTCTAATCAGATTCAATGATCTATGCTAAGCTATGCTAAAAGTTCTACCGCCAGACCCGGAGATCGGCTGAATGGATTCGAAAGCGGTAAAACTCCACTGTTTAACTCTAGGGGAGTGTTCCTTTAATACTGAAGTCCTCCGGTTTCATTTTACAGTAAATACAATTGATAACTGAAGTGCAAGATGGCACCAGTTGTGTTTGAATGAAACGAGAGAGAGAGCGTGTCCATCCGCAATGAAAGAAACGCCGGCCTCAAATATATGGTCAAATAAATTGATGACGGTCGTTTTCGGGGAATAATTCACCTCGGAATGTTGTGAATGATCAGAATCAAGCATTTCAGAGAGCAGTGTAAGAACCTTAATATTAAGAATTGAAGATAAACAAAGAGCTTTGTTGCACTGCAAAAAAAAAAAAAAACCTTACTATTATTGTCTTTTCCATTACAAATATCTAAACATTCTTAAATCAAGATACATTGAAACTTGAAAAGCAAAAGGACATAAGATATTGAGTCTTGTTTTCTGAAAAATGCATTAAGTCAGTTTATGCTTAAAACAAGACAAAATGTCAATGTAGTGAGAAAAATAATCTTGTTTCCCATTGAATTAAGTTTGGCAGATATTTGATAATTTTTCATCAAATAATACAATATCTTAACCCTGTGCTGTTCGTGTGACGTTCAAAAATGACTATATTTTAGTTCGATATTTTTTTATTAATTTATTATTTTTATGGTACTACTGTTATAATCCATTTATTCACTCTGAGCATAGACCTGAAAATGAAATTTCCAACTTAAATTGTCATAAATCTTTAATGCTTTGGAGAACAGACTGAAGTTTGGTCTTTTTTTAAAGAGTTGTCAGATTATTGCTGAAGTGACAAGTTTTAAAAAGTGAACTTAAAAAAGTTAAAGAATTTTACGTTTGCTGTTATGAAAAATGCACAAAAATACCATTTTCAATTTTTATATGAAGTATATATATATTTCCTAAATACTTATTACTCTTAAACTGTGAGAAAATCAAAGCCATTAATCTAAACAAGCTGTGTTCCAAATTTGAGGTTGATATCTCTGATGAGCTTTCAGTCAGAGTTTGTTTGTGTGCAGTACCAAATGCTTCCACTAGATGAAATTCGTCTCCCATTCATTTCCAATGCGAACAATGCGAAAGTGTGATTTCTTTTTCAGGACCATTTAACCTTTTCGAATCATGCCCATGATTTTCATGTGTGTGTTCACATAGCAAGTTCCAAAACTTTTACCAAGTTTCGTACCATTACGATGAAGTAACATTTTCTTTAAAAAAAAACAACAACAACAAAAACGTAACAGCACCAGAGGGTTAGTCATTTTCCTTCTCAAGTAAAGGTAAAAGTGATTTAAGAAGGTTTAGATATTTGTACTGAAACACAAGACAAAAATACTGAGTAAGAAAATCTTTTTTTCTTTCTTTCTTTCTTTCTCCCAACACTGCTCATAGACTCTCCAAGGTGATGAAACTTTTCTTTGCCTGCATCATCTGACAGGCCAGACAGATTCTCAGATCCTCCAAGACTCTTCCTCCAGTTGAGAACTAAACACCCTTAGCGCTGCACTACTGCCTTTCTCCGTCTGGCTATTACCTCCAATTTAGAAAAAACACGCCTCATGCACAGCCTAGCTGAACTGATTTCGTCCCCTCCTGTCTTTTACACTTAGCGCATAATTGCTCTGCTCACGAGCTCCAGACTGAATTCAACCTGCAGTTAGCATAGCTGTCTGGCCAACAACACCGCAACCCACCTCTCATTAATACAAAGTCCACGAAGAGGCGCACAACCAGGCTAAAACTTCCACTCTACACATATTTCAGTGGTCCGCAGGCAAAGAAGAACTACCTAATGAGTCTTAACCGAGCATCCAGCAAGACCATTTATAAGCGTTACACTAGACGCTTTCTGTTAGTGGACGCGTTCTCGCTAATTTACTGCAGGGGAGGAGAGGTCATTCATCTACCTTTATGTCTCGGCAAATATGAATCAGCCCACCTCTATTAGCCCCGTCTGAGGGGTTGTCTCTTGTGTGGGCTAATGTACGCGGCGCGGCATTAAACTCTGCATTATTTCTTTGAATGAATCAGCCATTCTAGCACAGTATTTGCTTTCTTTGCGAAGAGGTGTGGTGGCAATTTAAAAGAAAAAAGTGCTTGTGTGCGAAACGGGAATGTTTAATGTTAAGTTACAAGAAAAAGAGAAGAATAAAACCTAATAAAACATTGTGAAACAAACACTTTGCAGTTTAACTTTCTTGAGCGAGAAAGCAGAAAATAGCACAAGTCTGATTGTTCATCAGATTGGATGATTTGATTAAACTAATTGGTAACACTTTATAATAACTCACGCTATGAATCATTAGTTAGTCAATTCATCATTTATAAAGCATTAATACACTAAAAAATCTTTTGTTGACTCAACTCAATATATTTAGTTATCTTTTTTTTTAGTTTTTCTTATTTGGATAAGTTTATCTGACAAATAACGTTGTTGGATTAACTCTTTATACAGAACGTGGCTCTAATCCTTTTGTAAACGGGCTTTACGATGTCTCTTTATCGCGTCTGTTGATATGGTCTTGCTTTAAGTTATATTCATTGTTTGTGATTTTACTTTGTTGTTGGCGCTGTATTTTTTATTTCATTACATTTTCCAATACTGACCAATGTTCTATGTGGATTCTTTTCTAATTTATAGAGGCATATTATGATTTGGAGAGGCTCAGCTTTACTTCATTTTCAGCAATGCAAGACATTCTGCAACAGTTTCCACTGCCCAGTGTTTTTAAACTGACCAGATGGCACAAGTTGAATGCACACCTTCAAATTCACCTCAAAAAGCAGCTGTCCATGGAGGTATGAAGGTTTTGGGTTATTTGTTTATATACAGTGGCAAGAAATAGTATTTAATTGTTGTCCCTTTGGAATTAGTTGGTTTTCTGCATGATTTGGTCAAAAAGTTTCAAGTATAGATATAAGCACAATGTGCTTAAGCTAACAAAATACAAACAATATTTCATGTGTTTGAATGTGTCCTATTAAAGATTTAATCAAACACAACCAAACATGTGATATGTATTTCCAAATATAGATATTGTTCGCAGATCAAGGTTTACTGTGTGTGCTAGGCATGATGTTCATTTGCATAATGTTCTGAATGTTTCTTTTATATTCTGAATTTAAAATGTTGTTTTTGCAATGCAGTAAGTGGTAATTTTTGCTTTAGAACAATGAAACTTGGCTCTCTTATACAATTTATATGGTTACATTTTTGTTTGCTTTTGTTGCAGTAAATTGACAAGCAGAATCACCCCAGGACAATGGAAGCTGATCAAAAACAAGGTTAGTTTTAAAAGGCTTTCATAAAGACATAAGCTACTTATACAGATTGTGTTTTTATATATCTGTCACATCTTTTCCAGGAATAACTTAATGTTCTATTGCTTTAGAATGTTCCACAACAGTTGGCCGGCTCTATTGACTGTGGGATCTTCATGTTATTGTTAAGAAAAAGAAGGAAAAGGTAAAACATTTTTTTTTTAAATATATGAGCTTCTCTTCATTAGGATGAAAAACATGAGGGCTTTTCACACTTGAAATAGTAAACCCCAGGTAAACAGAATCCTGGGTTATCTTGCTTCACATTTCACACTGATCATCATTTACCTGAGATTAACAATTAATCCTGGGTATTCATACACTGCCGTTCCACACTGTACATTACTAAACCATGGGATAACATCCTTATTTGCATATCTGCAGTGTCAATGTCCCTGAATGGATGAACACCGCACACAATATGTTTACATAAATGCTCAAGCTTTGCACGTCCTCGTATTACATATAGCCAACTTTACTATCAAGTTAAGGACCCACTTTATATTAGGTGGCCTTACTATTGTAGCGACTGGACTGATCAAACACACAATCTTTACAATTTAATCTCCTTAAGGATCCGGACAGGCTCCGTGATGGCTGGTTGCCCCACTGTGAATTAGCACCATGATGCTAATTCATGCATTTCAAAGACACTTGGACTGTGTTACAGAGAACAGTACAACCAACAGACACTCAACCCCCTATAGAAATGGAATTCTATCCACTAATTCATTGACAATCTGTTAAATGAATGAACATGCATTCCCCCAGTACATTTTGTGTATCATTACTGTTTGTATATTGTCTTTTTTATATTGTATAATGTTTTGCATGCTTGATGATAGAATAACTAGTTAATGTTAGCCCATCTAGCTGGTGTCTCCTATCAAAATATTCCTCATTTAATGACTCACTTTGGTGGACATCACTTTCTTATAGAATGCAGTGTGTTCGTTTTATTTATCAGAGAACAAATGAACACACAAATTTTCAACGCGAATGAATCAGCCCTTTGTTCAAAACAAAGGAACTCTCCCACTGAGAAGTACACCTTCCTCATTGGTCAAGCCAAAACTCAAAGGTGTGGCCTCTGGAACTTAAAAGGCCAACACAAAGTTCCCTCCAGGAGTTAGACGGAGTACTCGCTGACATTCCACTCCTGAACGCTGTTCGCGTGAGACCTCATCCGGCGTCGCCGGCGCTGCCATGCTGGCCAGCCCCACACATATCAAACCATGTGGACCTTCTTCGACCATCACAGAGTCTCTGCAAGTTCACCGTCGTTCCTTCTTTCAACACCGAAGGAATCGATTGCAACTGCAACACCATCGGACCGAACTATCAAGACTTCCTCCTGCGACTGTATATCTGGACGCCTTTCAACAGCTCAGGCAAATGCAAGTAACGTACGATATACAAATTCGCTGTGTAGTTAGTTAAAGCTGTAAACCCCTTTGTTCAAACAAAGGAGCTTGTTGTCTTAACTGATGGATCTCTCAGGTTTTAGACTCTTATTTTTCTGTGGCCACAGAAAATATCCTTTCCGAAGAGTAGATGGACAATCAGTACTGAGTGTTCGCTGAACAAACAGATTAATTGATTGTAATATTAATTCAGTTACAGTAAGTTAATTCGGTCAACTGATCCAAATATTCATAATTAATTGTAACGAGTTATTATTAATTATTAATATTTCCCCTTTGAGCTAATTTGTTACAGTATGTACTAACATTTAAATTAATCATTTGATACAATACACTTATTGTGTACATACATGTTTTTACATTGTACTTACATTTTAAAAATTACCTGCATGTAATTACATCTGTAATTAATTTCTGTAGTTACATTTATAATTACACTGTTGTCACTTCCCTTACACCTAACCCTACCCTTAAACTTACCCATACCACCACACCTGTCCCTAACTTTACCCTTAAACTTACCCATACCACCAGACCTGTCCCTAACCCTACCCTTAAACTTACCCATACCACCACACCTGTCCCTAACTTTACCCTTAAACTTACCCATACCACCACACCTGTCCCTAACCCTACCCTTAAACTTACCCATACCACCACACCTGTCCCTAACCCTACCCTTAAACTTACCCATACCACCACACCTGTCCCTAACTTTACCCTTAAACTTACCCATACCACCACACCTGTCCCTAACCCTACCCTTAAACTTACCCATACCACCACACCTGTCCCTAACTTTACCCTTAAACTTACCCATACCACCACACCTGTCCCTAACTTTACCCTTAAACTTACCCATACCACCACACCTGTCCCTAACCCTACCCTTAAACTTACCCATACCACCACACCTGTCCCTAACTTTACCCTTAAACTTACCCATACCACCACACCTGTCCCTAACCCTACCCTTAAACTTACCCATACCACCACACCTGTCCCTAACTTTACCCTTAAACTTACCCATACCACCACACCTGTCCCTAACTTTACCCTTAAACTTACCCATACCACCACACCTGTCCCTAACCCTACCCTTAAACTTACCCATACCACCACACCTGTCCCTAACCCTACCCTTAAACTTACCCATACCACCACACCTGTCCCTAACTTTACCCTTAAACTTACCCATACCACCACACCTGTCCCTAACCCTACCCTTAAACTTACCCATACCACCACACCTGTCCCTAACTTTACCCTTAAACTTACCCATACCACCACACCTGTCCCTAACTTTACCCTTAAACTTACCCATACCACCACACCTGTCCCTAACCCTACCCTTAAACTTACCCATACCACCACACCTGTCCCTAACTTTACCCTTAAACTTACCCATACCACCACACCTGTCCCTAACCCTACCCTTAAACTTACCCATACCACCACACCTGTCCCTAACTTTACCCTTAAACTTACCCATACCACCACACCTGTCCCTAACCCTACCCTTAAACTTACCCATACCACCACACCTGTCCCTAACCCTACCCTTAAACTTACCCATACCACCACACCTGTCCCTAACTTTACCCTTAAACTTACCCATACCACCACACCTGTCCCTAACCCTACCCTTAAACTTACCCATACCACCACACCTGTCCCTAACTTTACCCTTAAACTTACCCATACCACCACACCTGTCCCTAACCCTACCCTTAAACTTACCCATACCACCACACCTGTCCCTAACTTTACCTGTATCCCACCTCAATATCAGCAAAAGTGTGTGCAATACAATATGAACACAATAAGTACACTGTGCTTCTTTTTTGATGCAAGTACATAGTAGTATATTTAATAATATAAAGTGGGACCCAAGTTTATCCTGAATGGACTTTTCAGACTATAAAAAAATTAAACGGTCTCTTCTTCACTGCAATTGTTGCGTTTTCTGTTGCAATTTTTTTTTATTTATATAGAATGCACAGTGTTTCAGTGACTGTCCAAAGCACGTAAATATACAAGTGTGATATGCCTTTGCCTTTGATTTCTGTATACATTTTGAACTGAAAATGCTAATTAATTTGAATAGTGACAGGGTATGATTTATGTCACAAATATAGACATGAGAAAAACAGAATTTCAAAACTTTATTATACATGCTACATCCTGACTACAACACACGGTATTGTTAAAGACACTTCCAACATTTCATCCCATTTGTTTGTCCCCTTCTCTCATGAAGGAGCCACGGATAACAGAAGACCTCTGCACTGCAGTTGAAAGGCTGCGCAACAACTAAAAGTTTTCAAAGGTTTAGTGGAAGAGCCGTGCTTTCTGAAATTGAAAGAGGAAGACCAGGAAAAAGCCCTTCAACTTTCACAGGCTGAAACGGATGATGACCGACAACTGGCCAAAGGGCCTTTAGTGTTTAGCTTCCAAATTAAGGACGATATGGACAAATTAAGTGTCTGGACAAAAGGAGTCTCTGTTTATGGAGATTTAATTTATTTTAGATTTAATTTTTCATGTACCTGCTGTGCAATAACTTTCAATTTAGTTAAATTTATTCTCTTTGGTCTGATTTTGTAATTTTTTTTTAGAGCAAACCACAGCTAGTATATGATGCCTTTGCTACTTAACCCTTGTGGATCCTCATGGACATTTTTGTCTTTTCAGTTTTGTTTTTTTTGATCATTTTGCCTGTGTTAATGCTAACTACATACATTTTGGCACAGGTGTGTATTTTTATTGGAATTTTACTATTTCACCCCCATTTCCTTTAAAAAATACATTTTGCACTAGGTACACAAAATACTTCCTCTTAGCATTGTTTGGACAAAAACGTCCCCGTTGAAACCCATTAAAACTGCAATTTTTAATCCCGGGGCCATTTAACTATAAAATAATGCAATCTTTGTTAATAGGCTTTCATTCTGTTGGCAAGGCTTCAAAATTAAAAATGTGACTATTTTTTACCAGATGGTGCCATTTTCTCAGGTTTGGCCTATAAATCAAATACTCACTTTATTCCTGTTTTCTGTTCATGCATATTATAGAGCCAATTGGATAAATTATGCAGCTATAACTGTGTGGGTGTGTTGGTATGGATATCAGAGTGTGGTGTGTATGTATGTAATAAAAAAATTGTGTGTGGGTGTGCGTGTGTGTGCTTGTAATATTTGAGAGAGAAAAACTCAACTGCAAATCACAAATCCAACCGCTGTGTGCACCAGTGGAGTTTTGCTGGCATCTAATGGGGAAAAAGTTGGCACTGCGCCAAAACAAAATCTTACTGAGAGCTCATTTTTTGAGATATCAACCTCAAATTTGGAACAAAGCTTTTTTTAGATATATGGCTTTGATTTTCTAGCAGTTTTCAACATGTTTTATAAATATATATTTTATATAAAACAATGTTCATAAATCATTTTCATAAACTTAAACCTCTATAACTTGTTGGTTTCACTTTTTAAACTTTTAAGACTTCAACAATAATCTGCCAAGGGTCTTCTTTAAAATGAGACCAAACTTAAGTCTGTGCTCCCAATATTCATTTTTTTATGACAGTTTTTTGACACGGACATTTTTGTCCTCTATGGACCTATGTGTAACTTTTTTTAATTGATGCACAAGGGTTAAGGGGAAAAGTACATTTATTCAAATTAAATCATTTTTGTATTTTGTTTTGGGGTTTGATTAATCTGAATTTACTTGAATCATGCATTTCAGTGTAGAATTGTGTAATGTGTATTATGTACTATGAAAAAAAAATGGTTCATTCTGATATGCTTGAGTAAAAAATACATTTTGTGTCAAATAAATAAATGTTCAAATGCTCAAGCTTTGTTTTCATTTTTAGCGTTTTAAGCTTTGTGTTCAATTTATCTTCTGTTAATCTTTTAAGAAATAATATAAATATAAATAGCAACTAATATAATATAAATAGCAACTTTTTGCTATTTATAGTTAGGATTGCTTTAAAAATCCTTAACAAAACATTACAATGGGGTTTAATATATATATATATATATATATATATATATATATATATATATATATATATACACTCACCTAAAGGATTATTAGGAACACCTGTTCAATTTCTCATTAATGCAATTATCTAATCAACCAATCAACATGGCAGTTGCTTCAATGCATTTAGGGGTGTGGTCCTGGTCAAGACAATCTCCTGAACTCCAAACTGAATGTCAGAATGGGAAAGAAAGGTGATTTAAGCAATTTTGAGCGTGGCATGGTTGTTGGTGCCAGACGGGCCGGTCTGAGTATTTCACAATCTGCTCAGTTACTGGGATTTTCACGCACAACCATTTCTAGAGTTTACAAAGAATGGTGTGAAAAGGGAAAAACATCCAGTATGCGGCAGTCCTGTGGGCGAAAATGCCTTGTTGATGCTAGAGGTCAGAGGAGAATGGGCCGACTGATTCAAGCTGATAGAAGAGCAACTTTGACTGAAATAACCACTCGTTACAACCGAGGTATGCAGCAAAGCATTTGTGAAGCCACAACACGCACAACCTTGAGGCGGATGGGCTACAACAGCAGAAGACCCCACCGGGTACCACTCATCTCCACTACAAATAGGAAAAAGAGGCTACAATTTGCACGAGCTCACCAAAATTGGACAGTTGAAGACTGGAAAAATGTTGCCTGGTCTGATGAGTCTCGATTTCTGTTGAGACATTCAGATGGTAGAGTCAGAATTTGGCGTAAACAGAATGAGAACATGGATCCATCATGCCTTGTTACCACTGTGCAGGCTGGTGGTGGTGGTGTAATGGTGTGGGGGATGTTTTCTTGGCACACTTTAGGCCCCTTAGTGCCAATTGGGCATGGTTTAAATGCCACGGCCTACCTGAGCATTGTTTCTGACCATGTCCATCCCTTTATGACCACCATGTACCCATCCTCTGATGGCTACTTCCAGCAGGATAATGCACCATGTCACAAAGCTCGAATCATTTCAAATTGGTTTCTTGAACATGACAATGAGTTCACTGTACTAAAATGGCCCCCACAGTCACCAGATCTCAACCCAATAGAGCATCTTTGGGATGTGGTGGAACGGGAGCTTCGTGCCCTGGATGTGCATCCCACAAATCTCCATCAACTGCAAGATGCTATCCTATCAATATGGGCCAACATTTCTAAAGAATGCTTTCAGCACCTTGTTGAATCAATGCCACGTAGAATTAAGGCAGTTCTGAAGGCGAAAGGGGGTCAAACACAGTATTAGTATGGTGTTCCTAATAATCCTTTAGGTGAGTGTATATATTCAATGGCAAATGAATGCGTGAACCGTCGCGTTTATCATTTTATGCATATCATCACACATTGAAAGATTTAGTTCATACTCGTGGAGGTTCCCTGATTGTATACGTGTTATAGTGTCTTCACTTGTAAATGTTAATTAACTTTTATTTGTCGGTGACGCGGTTCATTTCGTGCTGAGCGTATCGTTTCAAGCATCCAGGTGTAGTAACGTTAACCAGTTGTGGTAAAGTGCCGTAACGTTAGGCCTATATTGTGTTTAGAGCAGTTTAATGCCTTCATACAAAAGCTACCAGAGGAACTGTCAAGAAAAGGAAAGGCCATTTTCAGACTTTGATTTGAAAGGGATGGAGATACAACGTGAAGTGAAGATACTGTACGTGAAGATCCACTACAACGGATTTCTAGCATTGCGAAAGGAAAACACCATCACCTTTTCTGTCAGATGAGGTATGTTTAGACTTCTTATTGCCTTGTTTTAAACACACAGACATGTGTACTTCTGCCTGTAGTCATTCTTTACCAGATCCCTCATTAGTTTAATTCATAGTGTTTCTGTTGTTTTCTGTTGACAGGACTTAACTGCTGCTGTACTGTGCTTCCCCTGCATTCTCATTATGGGTTTGTATTTTGTTTTAGTAACTGTTTTTATTAATCATTATGAGTGTTAAATATCGGCAAAAACATTTAAATTTAAAGTCTGAGGAAACATGTTGATAGAAAAAGATGGTTGCTGAATACCCCTTCAAAGATTTTTATGCTTAATGTTATATGGACTGTAGAAAAACAAACTGTGTAGGGAAGATTTAAACATCTATGTTTGGACATTTTTTATGAAATTGTGTATAGATCATTTTGTTGTGTTACTGTTTATTTAGTTGAAAAAAAATGAATGTAGTTGAAGTGACAAGCTAACATGTCCATTGGAAACAAAGTTATATACAATGTTTGAATTGGAAAGTATTGGGAATCAATTGATAATTTAATGAACTTAAAATACTGTATGATTGATATGGTTTTCCACCTCAGCTCTGTAGTTCAGTTTCATTCATTTAATTTCTTGTGTAACTAAAAACAATATATGTTTCTATAAATAACTTTCCAGTGCAGAAATCCTGAATGAGGGTCAACAAGGCTGTGATGAAGGAAACCAAATGGCTACACATTCCTCCAAGACTGCTGAAGTTCCTGTATGAACAACTTTGAAAATCCATGTAAAATTTTAGCTTTTGTCAAATCGCATAATGGAACTTTAAAGGGATAGTTCACCCAAAAATGATTTCCTCCCATAATTTACTCACCCTCAAGCAATCCTAGGTGTATATGACTTTCTTCTTTCAGATAAATACAATCAGAGTTAAATTAAAAATGTCCTGGCTCTTCCAAGCGTTATAATGGCAGTGAACGGCAGCCCAAAATTTGAAGACCAAAACAGTGTATCCATACATTATAAAAGTACTCCACACGGCTCAGGGGGGTTAATAAAGGCCTTCTGAAGCGAATCAATGGGTTTGTGTAAGAAAAATATCCATATTTAACACGTTATAAAGTAAAATATCTAGCTTCTGCAAGACCGCCTTCCGTATTCAACTTACGAAGAAAGTGTAACGCCTCTCGCAATTCAAAACGCTTACGCTACGTCCGACGTCATCGCCGCGGCAGTTACGTTTTTTTACGCTATGTGCGACATCGTCATCACGCCAGTTACACTTTCTTCGTAAGTTGACGTAAGGCGGTCTGACGGAAGCTAGATATTTTACTTTATAAGGTGTTAAATATGGATATTTTTCTTGCACAAACCCATCGCTTCACTTCAGAAGGCCTTTATTAACCCCTCGGAGCCGTGTGGAGTACTCTTATAATGGATGGATGTGCTTTTTTGGGCTTTAAATTTTGGGCTGCCATTCACTGCCATTATAAAGCTTGGAAGAGCCAGGATATTTTTTAATATAACTCCGATTGTATTCGTCTGAAAGAAAAATGTCATATACACCTAGGATGGCTTCAGGGTGAGTAAATCATGGGGTAATTTTCATTTTTGGGTGAACTATCACTGAACATACAGAAAAGGAAAGTTTTTTTTTTTTTTTTTTTACCCAATTAGTTCACCCATAAAAAAGAAAATTCTGTCATTAATTACTCACCCTTATGATGTTCCAAACCTGTAAGAATTTTGGAACACGAATGAAGATCTTTTTAATGAAATCTGAGAGCTTTCTCTCCCTCTGTTAACAGCCTACGCAACTACCACTTTCAAGGTCCAGAAAAGTATGTAAGTAAGTATAAAAGTAAGTATAGACATCATAAAAGTAACACCATGTCCTAACCAAATGCGATAAGATTCTAGCAACAAGCTGTTTTTCTGTCCACACCAAATGCGATGTGACCACGTGATGCAATAGTCAATCAATAACCACAGCCAATCAGAAGATCTTGTGGGCTGGCACTACATAAAATGAATGCTGTTGACATAGTAAATATAGTCCAGCGCTTCCGAGTTATGTCAGAGCTACGCCAGCATGCCGGCTTACCATTGGCCGATGCTGTTCACGTGAGCACCACGACGCATGCGTGATGCTGACACAGGAGCTGACCAATGTAAACAGTGCAGAAGACCGACACAGATGAGAAGAAATTGTTAAAAGATTTTAAAAGTTTTTTTTAGCACAAAAAGTATTCTCGTTGATTTATAAAATTAAGGTTGAACCACTGGAGTCACATGGACTATTTTAACAATGTTTTTACTACTTTTCTGGACCTTGAAAGTGTTCATTAAATTGCTGTCTATAAAGGGTTCAGAGAGCTCTCAGATTTCATCAAAAATATCTTTATTTGTGTTCCGAAGATGAACGAAGGTCTTACGGGTTTGGAACGACATGAGGGTGAGTAATTAATGACAAAATTTTCATTTTTGGGTGAACTATACCTTTTCCTATTGTGTTCTCTTAGGGTAAGGACACACCAAACCGACAGCAAAGAACTAGCGCTGATGAAAGCCGACCGTGTTGGGGCAAAAAAGCTGCACTTGTACACTCTGAATGGACTACAGCCGACTGTCAACTTGCAAATGTGCTCTGCGCCTGTGTGTAAGGAGACAGCTGTCTATTGCTTCATAGATATTCGTCTATATTCATCATTCAGAAAGGCTGCAGATACACAAACCATAAACAAAGTAACGCCTGCTTACCGCTGTCTTGACTTCTTTGCTCACTGGAACCTTTCACTCTACTATTGACTATAAGTCTTTAGCAATTGTTAATGATACAAGCAGCAACCCTGTCTTTGTATTCTGTTTGTTTGCTGCTTTTTGTATTGTATTACATTTGAAAATGAAATAAAATGAAAAAAAAAAATAGATAGATAGATACAGTGGGGAGAACAAGTATTTGATACACTGCCGATTTTGCAGGTTTGCCCACTTACAAAGCATGTAGAGGTCTGTAATTTTTATCATAGGTACTCTTCAACTGTGAGTGACGGAATCTAAAACAAACAAAAATCACAAAAATCCAAATATAACAAAAATCCAGAAAATCACATTGTATGATTTTTAAATAATTAATTTGCATTTTATTGCATGACATAAGTATTTGATCACCTACCAACCAGTATGAATTCCGGCTCTCACAGACCTGTTAGTTTTTCTTTAAGAAGCCCTCCTGTTCTCCACTCATTACCTGTATTAACTGCACCTGTTTGAACTCGTTACCTGTATAAAAGACACCTGTCCACACACTCAATCAAACAGACTCCAACCTCTCCACAATGGCCAAGACCAGAGAGCTGTGTAAGGACATCAGGGATAAAATTCTAGACCTGCACAAGGCTGGGATGGGCTACAGGACAATAGGCAAGCAGCTTGGTGAGAAGGCAACAACTGTTGGCGCAATTATTAGAAAATGGAAGAAGTTCAAGATGATGGTCAATCTCCCTCGGTCTGGGGCACCATGCAAGATCTCACCTCGTGGGGCATCAATTATCATGAGGAAGGTGAGGGATCAAGAACAACCCCAAGAACACCATCCCAAACGTGAAGCATGGAGGTGGAAACATCATTCTTTGGGGATGCTTTTCTGCAAAGGGGACAGGACGACTGCACCGTATTGAGGGGAGGATATATCCCCTCAATATAATTTGGGGCCATATATCGTGAGATCTTGGCCAACAACCTCCTTCCCTCAGTAAGAGCATTGAAGATGGGTCGTGGCTGGGTCTTCCGGCATGACAACGACCTGAAACACACAGCAAGGGCAACTAAGGAGTGGCTCCGTAAGAAGCATCTCAAGGTCCTGGAGTGGCCTAGCCAGTCTCCAGACCTGAACCCAATAAAAAATCTTTGGAGGGAGCTGAAAGTCCATATTGCCCAGCGACAGCCCCGAAACCTGAAGGATCTGGAGAAGGTCTGTATGGAGGAGTGGGCCAAAATCCCTGCTGCAGTGTGTGCAAACCTGGTCAAGAACTACAGGAAACGTATGATCTCTGTAATTGCAAACAAAGGTTTCTGTACCAAATATTAAGTTCTGCTTTTCTGATGTATCAAATACTTATGTCATGCAATAAAATGCAAATTAATTATTTAAAAATCATACAATGTGATTTTCTGGATTTTTGTTTTAGATTCCGTCTCTCACAGTTGAAGAGTACCTATGATAAAAATTACAGACCTCTACATGCTTTGTAAGTAGGAAAACCTGCAAAATCGGCAGTGTATCAAATACTTGTTCTCCCCACTGTAGATAGATAGATAGATAGGTAGATAGATTTTTACCCATTGAATGCATTTAAGAATGTTTACATAATATAAAAATAAACCATTTTCAATGAGTATATATATTGTTCTTGATTTTTTTGCTACCAAGTATATGCTTTAATTTTATAGAAGTTTCTGCATACGGATTGTCCGTGAAAGTACAGTAAATGTACTGTAAATCTACAGAATTTTCCATTTTAGAGTTGAAGGAAATGTCCGTAACTATAACGAAAAATGAACTGGTAATTTTCTGCCAGTACATTATCCGTTTTTTTACGGAATTTTTTTTTACAGTGTAACGATTCATAGCGTGAGTTATTATAAAGTGTTACCAATGAATTAAATGAATCAGCTTAAAAGAACCCTGAATCACTGATTTGGGAGACAAACTCAAAACTGTTTTTTAGGAACATGGGAGTTGGTTTGTTGCTGGTTTATTTGTGATCATACAGGCTGGTTTGCCAGGTTGGAATCAACTTTGTCTCAGGTTCTTCTCCCAGAAATTACTTGGGAAAAAATGAATACAGTCAAAACATAATACACAATACATAGTGAATACATAAACAAGTCAATATGTCATACAGTAGAAGTATAGAGTTGCAAAATTAATGTGGAGAGCAGCTCAGATCTTTCTCTTTTGGGAGGATTTGATAAGAAATGTTTGAGTTCGATCGATATCTCTGACAAACACTGGCGTCTGAATCTTTTTATCAAATTGGACGCTTTGTTTAAATTAAGCAGTTAAAAAGGATGAATCATTGATTTGGTAGACATCACTCAAAAATGCTCACAAAACAGAACTTACCTTGATGGAAAAGACAGTTCTTGGATCTTACAGGCTGGTCTGCCAACTTTGTCTCCAAGAAATTCATTGGAAGAAATAAAAACAGACACAAATGAGTCAATAGTTGTCATACAGTAATAGTATAGAGCTATAAAATTATTGTGGGACGCAGCTCAGGGGCCTCATTTATAAAACTTTCCGTAGATTTCATCCTAAAAGCTAGATGTTGCATACGCACAAAAGTTTTCAGATTTATAAAACCATTCGTACACCAGAACCTGCACAAAGTTCCCTTTATAAAACCCAGTCAGCGGAAGATTGTGCGTACATGCGTCTCCACCCCGTCTCCTCCCAGAAATAACCATATATGAAGCTTACAACGCCTAGTTTTACTATGCATATCCTCATCTGCATATCATTTGCATATTCATATTCATCCACGTGATACCATGTTTAACGGTACAAGACATTAGGAAAAGATGAGATACGGATGTGCTGTCACATTACAAATCATTCAGTAGCCTAGCCGTTCCTATATAGGAAGTGGTGTACGCCTCTTCCAGGGCCTGTTTTGTGCGTACGCAACGGTTATAAATATGAGAGAGCGAGAGAGAGAGAGAGAGAGAGAGAGAGAGAGAGAGAGAGAGAGAGAGAGAGATAGAGCGAGAGAGAGAGAGAAGCAGATTTATAGACTGACGAAAGGTTCATTTTGTTTCCTTATGTCTTCGGTTCTCTCATTTTTTTCCACCTTCACTTCTTTCTTTCAGCTTCCCTGAGTGTCTCTTCAGCATCATTATCTGGTTTTGGCATCTTTTTTCTCTCTCCCTCTGTCTCTCTCTCTCTCCGCATCCATCTCTCACGCTAAGAGAGAAGTCACAGTTGTGATGTGTGCCGTCTGGATCGATATGGAATCGATCCTGTCAGCTCTTTTGTGTGGGAACAGTGACTGCTGGTTGTCCACAGCTGTGACACACAGTCTTATCAGAAACGCCACCATCACTCCATTGAGACACCATCCACACACTTATGAATATAAGAGAATGGCGCAAATGGCACAAAGCATCAGAAATTCATTGCAAGATATTCTGAATGGACAAAATTAGAACTGGGTTTTTGCAACTTGGTTTGATGCTGGTTTAGGCTGGTTTGCCAGGTAGAAATCAACTTTGTCTCAGGTGTTTCTCCAGACATTCCTTAGAAGAAATAAGACAAAAATGACTCAGCAATTGTCATCTAGCATAAAGCTCTAAAATAAATGTGGAGAGCAGCTCAGATAATTTGGTTTGGAGGAATTTGATGAGAAGCATTCATATTGAGATCTCTAACTGTTGATGGTTTTAATTTTCCTTTGAAGGAGGAAACTTCATTCCCCCTAATTTAATATAATTAGTGTCTATGAGAATCAAATGAGATATTAAAGATATCATACAATATTTGTGATTTTCCTTTCATGCAGGCAGCTTGGACTAGCTAATGGCTATTAATTGACAATTGTTGTTAAAGCTTGACAAACCAAGCTCGTAACCTATTTCAGCTTGTACCTCTTATTTAGTCACTAACAAGGTGCCAGTTATGGACACCAAAGAAAATAACTAATGACAACCATAAAGATATGGTTCTAAAAATCGTTCTAAATATAGAAGAATAGTCCACTCCACAACTAAAATAATAATGGCACAGAGAAACTATATCATTGGAATCACTTTCAAAATGATTTTTTCCAGCTGAAAAACATTGACAGCCAATCAGAATCAATCCTGCTTTAAAGAGCTGGAGCATTTAAAGCGGCAAATGCAAAACCGCAGAATTAAAAGAATGTTATCATGCGTTGGTGTGGATGCTAATATAGTTATCGTAAGCCTAAGCAGATCGCAGAGTCGTTGCCACCAATGGTCTCTATGATCAACTTAGCTCATGATGCTTTTGAGAAATGAATCCCTGAGCAGCATTAAACAGTCTGTGTAAAGACAATACTGTTACAGTTATGTTCTGTGTGATTTGTTTTCTGTCATTGCTGTTTTTCTTCCTGCCTGAGTGCATTATTAGCAACCATGGTTACTCATTTGATTAGTCATTCTGTTTAGATGTTGCCTTATTAGTTCCCTTTGTTTCCTTGTTTTTATTTGTAAGTAGTCCAGTCTTGTCAATGTATACGCATTGTTGCTATTTGCCTGCCTTCATCTGTTTTTGCCTTGCGGTTTATCTATTAAAGACTTTAATTGTGATTCATCTTCTTCGTTGTGTGCTTATACCCGAACGTGACAGAAGACCAGACCTGAAAGGATTGATATTTTTGATATTTTTTTTTATTTTTTGTTTCTTTCCCCTCACTATGGACCTGCCCGCCGTACAACTCCTTTGCCTGGAGCAGCTGGACCGTTCGCTTGAGGACCATAGAAAGGACTTTTTAGATCTGGCGTGCCTTACGCACTACTTTGACTACTTGCTCTTCGTTTTTTATCATGCTAGCTTCAGTGAGCAGTCCAAGGCACGTCTGGCAGCGAATGGTCCCAGAGAGGATTTTGCCGCTTATGTGGAGTGGGTGCTGGTGAACAATGGTTCGGAGTTCACCATCGGCCCTGAGGAGGACACCACCAGCACCACTGCTGACTCAGAGCCCAGCCAAACACCAAAGTACTGTGTGGACATGATGCAAGAGCCCACCGCAGAAGGAGAGCCAGCGCAAGAAGGAGCGATTGAGCTCGAGAACATGTCTGACCAGGTGTGTGAGCTGGCTACATAGTGTGCCACCGTGAGAGCTATAGTGGAGTTCGAGGGGATGGATTGGAGCCCCGGCCACACTCCCAACACCAAGGGTGAGTCATGTACCTCTGAACTCTGGATTTGGGAAGAGGATGATTCCCTGCCTCCACTGATCCCGTCCGACTCTGAATGCCTGCCTTCATCTTCGATAATCCCGCCCAGCCTCCCTCTCCCTCTGGCCGCTGATCCCGTCCCTCCACCTCGGCCCATCGCCCTGACTCTTCTGCTCCTCCCTCCCTCGGCTCCACCAGAGACCATCGGCCATATGGCTCCACCGGACTCTCTTGGACCACCTGTTCCACCTGGGTCAGACATCGCCCCTGCTATGCCATGGACCTTCGAGCCATCTGCTGCGCTCTGTCTCTCCACTCCTACGGCTCTGTCTGGCTCCTCTTGGTCCGGGCTTCTCCCTGGCTCCTCCCACCATCTGCACCACCCTGGTTTCTCCTGTTATCACCTCTCCCGGTTTCCTGTCCTCCACAAACTGCACATCCTCCACCTCAGCATCCTCCTTTTATTGGACTGTCGGTGCAAGGTTGAGCCTTTCCAGGAGGTGCCGTACTGTCACAGTTATGTTCTGTTTGATTTTGTTTTCATTCATTGCTGTTTTCCTTCCTGCCTGAGTTTGTTATTAGTTATACTTATAGACCTTATGTAGCCTCGCCCCTTTTCAGCACTGCACTCGTTGTGTTCTGTCTTCCAGTTTGTATTTCCACAACATAAATGTAAGATCTTACGGTTTTAAAATCTTCCCGGTCTACTGATATGTGTTATGACATCAAACATCACAATGCTGCTCATGATAACTTCCGTTAACTCTACAATTAAATCCACTTCACCAGCTAATTACTCTTTAACAGCGATGCCATTGGAATATACAGGGCTACTACTAAAACAGAAGTTCAAAGACAAAATTATATAAAAGGTGTCTGCGCACTTGTTTCTCTGGTGCATAAGGTCATCCTCATCATTGCTATGTAGAAGATAAGCAACTCTACTTGTTGTTCCAGACTGACAAACCCCACCATACCTCATCTTTAGGTTCTTATCACATTGCCTTCGAAAGCAGCTGCCTATATAAGCAGTAGACAGCAAAACAGCCCACCCCGTTTTGGAACACAGCCCATTTAAAACTAGCATCTGGAGCTTGAATTAACTAGATTTTTCAACAGAAAAATAACATTTTAACTAGATAAAGCTAAATGCTTTAAAAAGGGGAGTGAAACATCTAGAAGGCTCAATGAGAGAGTACAGGGACATAACACTAAGCTGGAGAGGGTTGGAAAGAGAGAGAGAGGGAATAAGTGGATCAGGGTATTCCTGTCCGGGGCGGCAGCGCTTTAGCAGCAGGGCTAATTTTGGGGAGCTGAAGTTCTCCTCTCGCGTCTGTTGGACAGACCTGATTAATGCTGCTTTTCATCATTTAAGCCACCGACAGATCCAGGACAGACACACTCAGCTCTCTTTCCCTTTCTACTCCACTTACTCCTCTTCTTCTGTGCTGTCTTTAATTAGTAGTGTCTGCTAAAAAGTGCATGACTATTACTATTAGAAAATCAAACCACTTACGTTAAGTTTTAAAGTTTTGGGAATTTGATGAGAAAGACTGAGTTTGAGTTCATATCGATATCTCTGACAAACATTGTGATGTTTGATTCTTTGTTTGACTGATATTTGATTCTCTCAAACTGGACAGTTTGTTTAAATGAACCAGTTTAAATGAACATCCCTCAGAAATGCTCACAAGACAGAACTTACCCTGACAGAAAAACCAGGTCATAAGGCCTATATAGTATACCACAGATGCATATTGAAGAAGGGAACCAAGCCATATATACAGTCTAAGGGTCTGTTCACAGACGCAGGTCAGGGGAACGAAAAAGGAGATTAGAGTTGAACTTATTTTATCTTGAGCGCCGTGTTTTAGAATGTCATGTCATGCGCGAGACGCTACAAAAGACACAAGCGCAACGGTTAAAGACATCCGTCAAACACGTTTACATTGAAAAACAATAGAAAAGTAGCGCAGTGGAATGGAAAAACACATTCTGTGTGAACAGCCCCTAAATCACAAAGAGGCTTAGGCTAGTCAAAAACCACCAGGCAGCCGCATAGCAACATCCTGGAAATGTGCCTGTGTGCATGACTTATGATTGTTAACCTACGCTATCGCATATACAGTCTGCCCATATACGGCATATTAGCGCAAACAAAACCTCCTGTTAATGTTGTTGAATTAACCCATAGTCCCTAATTAACAGCCCACTCTCTCCCTCTCCCGCTTTATGTGCATAATATCCTCTAACGATTATTCTGCTCCAGCACGGGTTCAGTAATCTCTGAATGGAAATTACATGCTTTCAAGAATCTAATGATAATGAATCTGCGTCTCATAGGTTATTAGTGCAGTTTGCTAAGTCAAGCATCACCATTACTGCTGCTTACACTTGGGCTTAGTGATTTGAACAAACCTGGAAGAGTAAAAATCAAACTTTAACACATACCTGTAACCAGGGCTTGATATTAACACCCGCCAAATGCAAGTGGATTTCAGCAGTGGCGTGTAA
This sequence comes from Coreius guichenoti, assembly GCA_039654105.1. Classification (NCBI taxonomy): domain Eukaryota; kingdom Metazoa; phylum Chordata; class Actinopteri; order Cypriniformes; family Gobionidae; genus Coreius; species Coreius guichenoti. The sequence continues at coordinate 42,222,172 of CM077171.1, read as the reverse complement.
CGCAGTCACTCCTACTAGCCACTTTGGCGGGTTGAATTTTATATATAATGTATACAGTACAGTTTAAAAGGCATCTGAAATAATAAACAAAGTGCAATGTCGTGTTGTCAAAATTTTCGACACATATCGATACTGAAATATCTGAAATGCCTCTAATACTCATTTTCCGCCGAATAGATACAGGATACCAGCTGCGCTTTCTCTCTCTCTCTTACACTCGTTCCATTTGCTCTGGATGAATATTGTTGTTGTTGCAGGGCTTGAGTTTGGTGTGGGATTGCGCGTATTGCACATAATTTGACTCATTCCTGCATATTTTGAGCTCACACCCAAAGTGCGGCTCATAAAGCCGCCTCTCAGCACTAAATTGAGCTTTTTTTGCTGCTTATTGCACTTAAACAGTCAAATACACACAAAATAATGTCAAAATGCCGGTCTTGGCGAGTATTCACGTAAACACAGTCAGTTATGTTTTAAGTGAACGTAAACGGTTGAGAAAGAAAAAGCATGTGTAAAAGTATAATGGATTCGTATCGATATGGCAGTTTTCCCCCATGGTATCAATGTCAAAATTGTGGCCAGTGAAAATGCTGAGTGGCTATAACTTTGGAAAACCACTAGCCACAGTGGCTGCTGGCCAAAAATATTAATGTCAAGCCCTGTCTGTAACTCATCCTACAACATTTGTGCTTCACAGATGATGTGGAGTAGAGCAGTGTGTTAGTGGATGTTTATGATGTTGCCTGGTTTACAATAAAACAAGTTTTGGGCCTGTCTGCACCAAACAGCCAATCAGAACCCCTTAGCAATGTGTTACAGTTAATGACTAAAGCTGCTTATATGAGCATTAATTACAGTCGCACACTCCTAACACTCATTCTGTTGGTCTGGACACACAACAAACAGCAGTGAGACAGTGACAATGACACACAGACGGGAACATCCTGGCCATCTGCTGCTTGTGTTATGAACTACTTTACATGGAAACTTTCCATGTGTTTCCATGCCGAAGCGTCTGAGTCAAACCTTGACCCCTTAGATGAAAAACATTTTCATGCTCACAAAACTTTTATATTAAGCCTGTTTTTTTTTTTGGACAAAAGTAATTGTCAATGTTTTTCGTCAATATGCATGGGATATGTATGATGGGAGTGTTTATGCAATGACATAATATATAACATTGATATAAGTGATCACCCGGATTTAAACAACCAATCACAAACCTAATATTGTGTTGGTCCCCCTTTTGCTGCCAAAACAGCCGTGACCCGTCGAGTCATGGACTCCACTAGACCCCTGAAGGTGTGCTGTGGTATCTGGCACCAAGATGTTAGCAGCAGATCCTTTAAGTCCTGTAAGTTGCGAGGTGAGGCCTCCATGGATCTGACTTGATTGTTCAGCACATCCCACAGATGCTCGATTGGATTGAGATCTGGGGAATTTGGAGGCAAAGTCAACACCTCAAACTCGTTGTTGTGCTTCTCAAACCATTCCTGAACCATTTTTGCTTTGTGGCAGGGCGCATTATCCTGCTGAAAGAGTCCACAGCCACCAGGGAATACTGTTTCCAAGAAAGGGTGTACATGGTCTGCAACAATGCTTAGGTAGGTGGTACGTGTCAAAGTAACATCCACATGGATGGCAGGACCCAAGGTTTCCCAGCAGAACATTGCCCAAAGCATCACACTGCCTCCGTCGGCTTGCCTTCTTCCCATAGTGCATCCTGGTGCCATGTGTTCTCCAGGTAAGCAACGCACACGCACCTGCCCATCCACGTGATGTAAAAGAAAACGTGATTCATCAGACCAGGCCACCTTCTTCCATTGCTCCGTGGTCCAGTTCTGATGCTCACATGCCCACTGTTGGCGCTTTCGGCGGTGGAAAGGGGTCAGCATGGGCACCCTGACTGGTCTGCGGCTATGCAGCTCCATACACAACAAACTGCGATGCACTGTGTATTCTGACACCTTTCTATCAGAACCAGAATTAAGTTATTGAGCAATTTGAGCTACAGTAGCTCGTCTGTTTGATCGGACCACACGTGCATCAATGAGCCTTGGCCGCCCGTAACCCTGTCGCCTGTTCCTTCCTTGGACCACTTTTGATAGATACTGACCACTGCAGACCGGGAACACCCCACAAGAGCTGCAGTTTTGGAGATGAAACTCGCTCAAGTCCTTATGCTTGCCCATTTTTCCTGCTTCTAACACATTAATTTTGATGAAAAAATGTTCACTTGCTGCCTAATGTATCCCACCCACTAACAGGTGCTGTGATGAAGAGATAATCAGTGTTATTCACTTCACCTGTCAGGGGTCATAATGTTATGCCTGATCGGTGTATGTGATTACTGGAAGAGATTGATTCCAATTTAAGCTAAAATATAATTATTGCAGTCTAAAAAGTTGCAAAATCTGCATGTTGTTTACCTTTTGATGTGTTTTTAGGGTGTTTTGTAGAAGGCACTGTAAAATACTCTGTAGTCTTTGCTTTCAAAGTAAAAATTTGTTTAAAAAAAAAAAAAAAAGCAGGAAAATTTACTGTCATGGCCAATTGGGATAGGACTGAAATCCCAGTAAAGCTCTGAATGTATTATAAAAACATTCGGTTTATTAGTACTATTACTAGTATTTATTAGTTTGTGTTAAAACTGTGTAATCCAAATTTCCAAAATACACACATTTTAAAATCTAAATTTTATTTTTGAGTGTATTGGTACCAAATAACAAATAGATGTATTTTCATTTTTGGGTGAACTATTGCTTTAACGAGAGAGAGTTCCCTGCGGAGTCTCGATTTTAAATTTCCCAGCAGAAGTTGCATGTAAACAAGTTGTAAATTATCTCTGCCTTTAGCTGTGATATTTCTCAAATAATTCCAAGCTATTTACTTACTTGTCAGTGAAGTGACTATTTCTTGTCTACATTTCTGGCTTCTCTTATGTTTTTTTATGAAAGCACTCTGCGCTTTCATGCTGCTTTGTTGTGCAGTGCAGTGATCCTCAGACCATACAGCTCACCCAATCGCCCAGCTGCATTTATTCATGACTTTTATTTAAAGTTGCTTTGCTTTGCTTTGGGTTTGGCATTTCTAAGGTTTCCAAGTAAGGAGTTCTCAGCCCATCTAGCACAACTATGAGCATGCATGTATGAATGAATTTATTTATTTATTTGTTTATTTATTATATTTATCTATTTGCTGATTTATTTATTTTTGTTCATTTATAATAATTATTTGTATTTATCTATTTGTATTAAGCTATTTCTATCTATTTATTTATATGTATCTATACATTTAATTGTATTTATCTATTAATTTGTATTTATTTATTTATATTTATGTATTTATTTATTTGTATTTACCTATGTATTTGTTTTTGTTCATTTATAATTATGTGTATTTATATTTGTATTTAACTATTTATTTATATGTATATATATATATATATATATATATATATATATATATAGCTATCTATTTATTTATTTTTAAGTATTTATTTATATTTATCTACTTGTTTATTATTTGTATTACTTATATTTATTTATATGTATCTATTTGTGTTTATCTATTTATTTGTATTTATTTATTTGTATTTATCTATTTATTTGTATTATTTATTTGTATTAATCTATTTATATCTATATATCTATTTATTTGTAATTATTTATATTTATAATTGTTTATTTGTATTTATTTGTTTGTTCTTGTTTATTTATAATTATTTTATTAATATTTATTTATTTATTTATTTATTTATTTATATTTAACTATTCATTTATTAGTATGTATCTGTTTTTGTACTTTTATTAATCTATTTATTTATTTTATTTATCTATTTTTTTAATTTTTTATACTAATTTATTTTGTTATGTAAACGTATAGTGCTTATAGTATTATTATTATTATTATTATTATTTCATTTTAGATGTGGTTTCTAGAATGTTTTTTGGCTATTGTACCACAACATAACCAAACTGCAAAAACATTTGCTAGGAAGAGTCCCAGTCACCACTCCTAAATAGTCTTCCTCCACATACTGTCCCTACCCATAAACCTTTGCACTCATTCATGCGGGCCAGCTTTACTCATTAGCGCGCTAATGAACTAAAGTAAGTCGGAGCCACGTCTCGGCAAGCAAATGAATAGCGTCTATAAAAATCCATCTTCACAGACTCGTCTGTCATAATGCATTCGTGGCATGTTAGTCTGATTGTATGTGCATATGGCTGCGTCGCTGTGGATAAATGCAGCTCAAACGCAGCTCATTGAAATGCACGAGAGCGGAGGCCACCGGTTAATATTTAACAAGATATATGCGTCTGCACACAGCAGAGAAAATGAGCTCGCTGATAGAATTACGTCCTCACCTTTAATTTCTTCGGCGGCCCTAGAGAGCAGAGATAGCGAGACGAGTCAACCTTAATTTGATGCCAATCAGATATGAAAAATAGAATATTTTACATGCAAATCATTAAATTATTTCAACTCTCAGCTCTATTTTACCCTCTGATATTCATCTGTTGTTCAAAGTGTTTTGCATTCAGCCTCTGTCTCTTTGCATTGTCTCTGACAGACATTTATCATCTTAAATAATCTTAAATAAATGTAGATACTCTCTAAGTTTAGCAAGAGATGTTTTGGTAAATGTTGCCTGTGGTTTTAACTACCACTAACAACCCACGATCTGAAGTGAACAGTGAGAGGATTTCAACTTCATGCTTTCAGATCAATCACGTCGCCTTTCGTCTGACAGCATCCTGTAATTTTATTGATGAGATTCTCACCGTGAACCGAGCTTCTGAAAACACAGAAACTCACCCAAGTCAAACTAGCTCCTGCAGACCTTCACTCCCGCGGTGATGTAACTCTGTAGGAACTAATTTAACATTCATTTATTTTACAGCGCAAGCAGATGCATGATGTGACGACCCAAGAGTTCTTCAGGCCCTTTCACCTTATTTTTGTAAGCTTTCATTTTGCTCTTTTTGGTTTGATTTTCATTTGCACTTTCTTGCTACTTTGTAACCTCGGAAAATCATTTTTCCATGATACTACGTGTTACTTTTTTTCATGCAGTGAATGAAAGGAGCTTAACACCGTGTCCTAACTACACGCGACGCGATAAGATTCCAGCAACAAGCAACTTGTCTGTCCACACCAGACGCCACGCGACTGCGAGATGAATCAAAAACCACAGCCAATCAGAACAGCGTGTGGGCGGGGTCTCGCGGCAAGTGAACAGCACCAGAGATTAATCTTGACGGCACTCGCAAGGAAATGGATAAGTACATAATCAAATTCACAAATATTACACCATTTAAACATTACTAAAAATACATACTGAGTTGCTAGAACAATCTTTGTCATAGAATATACTTGTTTGTTCACAGTTTGAACGTTCTTGTTTCAATTTGTTTAATTTCAAGATCTGAGGTGAATTATCCTTTGTTGCTTTTAGTACGACAAAGCTGGGAGCAATGATATTCAAAGTCACATTACACCCTTTTAACATTAAATAAAGGACATAAACATTACCTGAGATTACCATTGCCATGTTACACCGTGTCCTAACTACACGCGACGCGACGCCGCGACATGCGATTAATCTATTTTAGAAACGGTTTCTATTTTTCTGCGACGTCGCGGATGGAACAACAACACAAAACATGGCAATGATAATCTCAGGTAATGTTTATGTCCTTTATTTAATGTTAAAAGCGTGTAATGTGACTTTGAATATCATTTAGTGCTCCCAGTTTTGTCGTACTAAAAGCAACAAAGGATAATTCACCTCAGATCTTGAAATTAAACAAATTGAAACAAGAACGTTCAAACTGTGAACAAACAAGTATATTCTATGACAAAGATTGTTTTAGCAACTAAGTATGTATTTTTAGTAATGTTTAAATGGTGTAATATTTGTGAATTTGATTATGTACTTATCCATTTCCTTGCGAGTGCCGTCAAGATTAATCTCTGGTGCTGTTCACTTGCCGCGAGACCCCGCCCACACGCTGTTCTGATTGGCTGTGGTTTTTGATTCATCTCGCAGTCGCGTCGCGTCTGGTGTGGACAGACAAGTTGCTTGTCGCTGGAATCTTATGGCGTCGCGTGTAGTTAGGACACGGTGTTAGATATTATATGATACTTAGGTTACACTTTACAAGGTTTCGTTTGTTAACGTTTGCTATATTAGTTAAACTTTTAGAAGAAAAGGTTCTGTATGGAATCTGAAAGGGTTCTGTCATATATAGAACCTTTTAGGGGTTCTGATCGTTTTATGGATTTAGTTTTTATTAATTAATTTGGTTTTAATTCATTTTTTATTTGAATTATATTTTATGAAATAAGCAGCTCTTAAACATAATTTAAATGACCTGTTAAACATGAAAGTATTATGCAGTCATTTAAGACATTTCTGGGTCATTCCATGTCAAATCAACCAAATTTCGGAAACTTTCCCGGCTCAAATTTTTGATTTTGTTGATATTTTTTCTTTAGAAAGACAAACATAAATAGTGATGAAAGCCAAAATATTAGATGCCATGGATGTTTATTTATTGAGTAATCCACTGTTTTGTAGAGGGGAGTCAAAATGACAATTTTTACCTGAGATCTGGAGCCAAATTACAGGGGGGTAAAAATGACGTTAAAAAGATGGCAGCATCATTATTTCATTTTTACACAGAGATTAGTAGGTCTATTACTAAAATCTGTTGACTTTAGCAATCTTTGTTGCATTATATGCCAACGGTGACAGTTCAAAAATGGGAAAAAAGCACTTCTTGTGTTTTTTGTCTCAAGTTTGCATGCCTATAACTCAAGGAGTATTAAAGATATCTTCATATCCTTTTAGATTCTGATTCTTAACAAACTTTCCTGTTGGTTTCCTTATTTTAAAGGCCCCCAATGGTTCAGTCCCAGAGATATGGAGATCTTAATGTGGCTCCATGAGTAAAGTTAAGTGGTCAAAAACCAAATGGTTCACTTTGCACACAGCTGATATTTGTTGCATTTAAAGAGGAATGTCTGAAGAATAAATAATGTTTAAACTAGAAATGTATCTTGTTTCCCTTATACACAGTCACATAAAACATAACTCTCTGAGTACCAAAAATCCACTGAAAATGGTCAAGTTGAGGCATATTAACTTGCTTTTAAAAAGTGTATTTATGAGAATCTATATTTGAATCAGTTTCAGGGATATTTGAAAGATGGGATTTTGTTCATTTTAACAGCTTCTGAAGCTACCAACAGTTCAAATATGCAGTATCCTAACTAAACGTTACTGCATTGGCATCCCTATCTATGGAATTGAACCATATAGGGCCTTAATAAAATAAAGATTACAAAAGAAAAGTTTCATAGGAACAAGAATCTAAAAATACATTAAGATATCTTAAACACATCTTGAGTTAATAATATGTAAATTTCAGAAAAATATTTGTTGGCTTCAGAGAGGTTATGTTCTATGCAATTGTTTTGATAGAGTGAAACAAGATACATTTATAGTTTCAGTAGTATTTGTTCTTCAGACATTATTATTTAAATACAGTAAGTATCAGCTGTTTAAAAATTGCCTACATTTGGTTTTTGACCATTACAAATGGGTAAAATTCAACAATTTAGACATGGAGTCAGGTTGGGAATGAGAGAGTCTAAGAATGAGAATCTAGAAGGATATTAAGATACTAACAATAAACAATATATTTTTAAAATCAAAGCATTGCAGAGATACAGCCTCAGATCCACTTTGGCATCATGACATCAAATTCTTTGATGTGTTAAACGAAAACCGTTATGTCTATCAACATGAAATCAATAACTTTTTGTCGGTATGATCGGGGTCAAATTTGGTTAAAATGAGACAAGCGAGTAGTCAAGGAGTAGTTTGAAAAAGTAGTTTTTTAAAGAAAATCAAAATGGCGGATAGGAAGTACGGCCGACTATGACAAATTTGGTATCTATGTTTTTGTCATGACCCAAGGAATCTATTCAGACCAGTTTTCATTTAAATTTTTAAAATTTCATAATCATTTTCGCTGTCAGAAAAAAAATTTTTTAAGTACCTTCAAGACATGGTGCTGATTACACTTACAATCTAAAGAGACCAGTGATTTTTGGTCAAACTGTTCAGAAGTTATAAGCAGAAAATATTTTTTCCATATCTCCTGACCACTAGGTGGCGCTGTGCCGAAACTGTGCAGGTCATGGTTGTCATAACACACACCAAGTTTGGTCTGAATACTAAAGCGTTGCCGAGATACAGCCTCACGTTCATTTACAGCCTCACGAATTTCATCAAATTCGTTCGCGTGTTCTTCGAGAACGGTTGGGTTTATTCGCACCTTCAGTGCTTGACCCCTAATGAATGCTTTAAAAATATATTGTTTATTGTTAGTTCATGTTAGCTAATGCATTAACTAATGTTAACAAATGAGATCTTATTGTAAAGTGTTAACGATATGTAATATTTAGGTGCCGGTAAATCAGAAATGAGCTCCGAGAACAACCATGAACAGAACACTGTATCTTCCTCTTTATTTTGTTTATATGCAAAGAAACTTTTGCATATCCTTCAAACTCAATTCTAAGAACCCAGCGTCTAGTTCCTTCTCAGAACTCATTTTTATTTCCAGATATAAACCTGCGCACACTAACTCATGTAAATTGCACAAAGCCAGCTGGATATAAGATTGGAGCTGCGATTATCAGAAAGCTCTTTTCAGTCTTGTGCGTAATATGCATCAGACGGTCTGTGGGATTTAATACCTGTAGTTCTCTAGTCACTCGAGGCAACTTTTGCCACATTCCCCGTTTCAAACTTCTATTCCTCGACCTCCATCCATTCTAATAAACTTGTGGATGAGATCTCAAAACAGAGGTCAGGCAAGGTCATCAAAGCACATAATTAAATTTCCAAAAGGTCACTTCCTCCTCTGGGTTTGAACTATATGAATCCTCCTGATATGAAGTTCAGAACCTGCGCTGTGAGTTTAAAGGCCAGAGATTTCTCGGGCAGAGATTTCCCGTCGGAGGGGAAAGGTTGCACTCTTTCCGGATATGTGGACATTTCTGACATTAATTCCATGGAGTCATTATTGGGCTGAATTAATTATCACTGAATACAGTTAGTGAACTGCCTGGTGTGTTTCTGAATTTATTGCATGCAGAAAAGAGGTTTGACTTTGCTTAACTTTACTAGACGGCTCAAGTACAGTTATGGCCAAAAAAAGTGATGTCCGGCCTAGGAAAATTGACATCTTCAATTCTAAATATTATTAAAAATGTGTTCAAGATTTTGTAATCATATTGCGTACTTGTGCTTAGAGTTTTATTTGTGATAACTAGTGCTGTCAATGTTAATGTATGCGATTCATTTTTTCCAGTTTAACGCGTTAAAAATATTTTAAACAATTAATGCAGCATCTTTTCTGTCATCTTTGGCTAGCGTTACATTATATGATCACGCTCTTATTCATGCAAACGCTTTTAAACCATTCAAGCGCGACAAGACAAAAGAGAACGTGCTGACTGTGAATGTCCTGACTATGTGACACATGTCTCACTGCTCTTGACTAAAGAACTTTTGTAGCTTTAATAAGGATTAATCTATATTTAATTTATAATTTATGCAGTGCAGACTATTTGATAACTTTGTTCAATTTCTGTATATTTCCTACCTGTTATACAGAAAGCCACAGGTAAATATGACATTTATAATGAGTTTATGTGAGGAAGTTCACTTAATTTAAAAGTTGTTATATTTTTTTGAAGCCTAATAAATGTTAAAAAAAAATAGCTTTCATTACACTGTAATGTTGAATGGCTATAATTAATGTTTAAAATTGAAAAAAACAAAAAAAAAACAAAAAAAAAAACAAGTATTTAAAACAGTGTTTTTAAGTTGTTTCTACATTAATTTGGAGATTAACTGTGAAATTATTACATTATAAAATATATTAAAAATGTGTTTTTAATCGCAGAAAAAATGTGTGATTAATCTAGTTTTTTAATCGATGGACAGCACTTAAAATAACGAAATGAAATGAAAAATGTGTAAAATTTGTACCTTTTTATTTTTATTTACCCCTAATAAGGTGATGATACATGGGACAACTTTTTTAAGGAATGTTGCCGTCAAAAGGCAACCAGGGGCCTGTACCATGAAGCCAGTTTCGCTGGCTAGCCAGGTAAGTTTCAGTTTAGATTGAGCCAATCCTGGGTTTTAGGTACCATGAAAGTGGCTTGGCTTTTAGCTGTGTTCATCGTCATAGTAACTTAAACTCCACAGCTAACCTGCTCCGGAGCAGGTTATGTTCTGGATAAGAGATCTCAAACCGAAATTGGACCCATCAGCTGTGAGCAAAGTGACATGTCTGATGCAATAAAGTCACTCCAAATTAAAGGTCACTGTATGATAAAACAAATATATTGTCTGGCTTTAATGATAATTACTTAATATAATGATTTTATATGATTTATAATTGATTTATATAATGATATATATAATTAATATACCCTTAATCGATTACACACAATCAATTTTAGTTTATAAATGATCAAGCATTTAGTTTAAATGAATATTAATATATACAGATAATATGTAATAAGCTGTAGAATAAATCAAGCTTTTAAAATGTGACCTTACATGGTCGAGTCTCTAGCCTATATATGTATATATATATATATATATATATATATATACACACACACCGATCAGGCATAACATTATGACCTAATATTGTGTTGGTCCTCCTTTTGCTGCCAAAACAGCCCTGACCCGTCGAGGCATGGACTCCACTAGACTCCTGAAGTTTTGCTGTGGTATCTGGCACCAAGATGTTAGCAGCAGATCCTTTAAGTCCTGTAAGTTGCGAGGTAGGGCCTCCATGGATCAGACTTGTTTGTTCAGCACATCCCACAGATGCTCGATTGGATTGAGATCTGGGGAATTTGGAGGCCAAGTCAACACCTCAAACTCATTGTTGTGCTCCTCCAACCATTCCTGAACCATTTTTGCTTTGTGGCAGGGCACATTATCCTGCTGAAAGAGGCCACAGGCACCAGGGAATACCGTTTACATGAAAGGGTGTACATGGTCTGCAACAATGCTTAGGTAGGTGGTACGTGTCAAAGTAAGATCCACATGGATGGCAGGACCCGAGGTTTCCCAGTAGAACATTGCCCAAAGCATCACACTGCCTCCGGCGGCTTGCCTTCTTCCCATAGTGCATCCTGGTGCCATGTGTTCCCCAGGAAAGCAACGCACACGCACCCGGCCATCCACGTAATGTAAAAGAAAACGTGATTCATCAGACCAGGCCACCTTCTTCCATTGCTCCGTGGTCCAGTTCTGATGCTCACGTGCCCACTGTTGACGCTTTCGGCGGTGGACAGGGGTCAGCATGGGCACCCTGACTGGTCTGCAGCTATGCAGCTCCATACACAACAAACTGTGATGCACTGTGTATTCTGACACCTTTCTATCAGAACCAGCATTAACTTCTTTGAGCAATTTGAGCTACAGTAGCTCGTCTGTTTGATCGGACCACATGGGCCAGCCTTCACTCCTCACATGCATCAATGAGCCTTGGCCGCCCATGACCCTGTCGCCGGTTCACCACTGTTCCTTCCTTGGACCACTTTTGATAGATACTGACCACTGCAGACCGGGAACACCCCACAAGAGCTGCAGTTTTGGAAATGCTCTGACCAAGTCGTCTAGCCATCACAATTTGGCCCTTGTCAAACTCGCTCAAATCCTTACGCTTGCCCATTTTTCCTGCTTCTAACACATCAACTTTGAGGACAAAAAATTCACTTGCTGCCTAATATATCCCACCCACTAACAGGTGCCGTGATGAAGAGATAATCAGTGTTATTCACTTCTCATAATGTTATGCCTGATCTGTGTGTATATATATATATAAATAATCTAAAAGGCCTATATAAACTGATTTTTACCACTTTCACATGCACTGATAGCAAGATATTTTCTTTATTTTTATTATCTTCTATTTTTATTATCTTTCTATATTTTATTATCTTTATTTGTAGTATGATTTTTTTTATCTCCTGTGTAAATGCATTTAAATTCTTTCAATCTCTTAATCTTCGGCAAAAGAGTTTTGAATCACGTTGGCTCTCTCACGAGAAGTGAATCACTCTGTGTTGAAAGGCATGTGATTGGCTGTTCACTGCTGATGTCACACTTTCATGTGCTCGCGCTCCACGAACTCAGGATCAAAGCCTGAGTTGACAGAGAAAGCTGATGATCAGCATCATGGTACCAACAAAGCTGGATTGTATTAGTTTGGTTTTGTCAACTCGAAACTATCCTATAACCCTGAGTTTGTTCAGCTACCATCATGGTACAGGCCCCAGGTGAGACACAGGGCCCACGACCGATTTAAAGTATCCAAAGAGAAATTCTCAATGGGAAAGTGCCCAAGCACTTTCATTACCCTGCAACATCGCTCAAAAAAGTTCCCCCGTGTATCATCACCTTAAAAGTTTAATAGTATTGCTTCTCTAAAGTATTAATATGCACCTTTTAGGGGTAAAGAAGGTACAGAGACATCCTTTTAGGGGACTGCCCCAGTGACAAGCTGTTGTACCCCTAAAATACAATTTTTACACATTTTTTTCTAAGAGTGTATGGTAACTGGTAAGAGAAATGGAGAATACGAGCTTGACTCCCGTTGCTTGTTCATATAGACAGTATTTGAGACGCTACTGTAAATTTAATTTTCACAATGAACAGATTTATGCTGATTCTAAGCAATTTGATTGCATTTTATTTAAATGAAATCAAATAGATGCAAATAGTTAATAATAAACTATGCCATGATTATTTTGTTTGCAGAAATCTTACCCCTTTAATTTATGTATGACTGACAAATATGCATCACATTACATTTATTAGTCTATGTTTAACTTTAATCCAAATGGATGGAATCTATGAGTGTATAACATTTTCATGTCTGCTCTTTTTTTTCATAGAATGAAAGAAGATTTTCACTGAATAACTACCGTAAAAACTTCAGTCATATGGACTACCGTTATGGGCTTTTTTCCTTTAACTGTTCATTTTCCCTCTTGCATCTCTTTCTAACCGGCTCACTAACATTGCAGTGGCGGCGTGAGTTTGTTTGCATGAGCTGTCAGTAATTAGTCCATAATGCTGAAAGCTGCCGTCACAGAGAGACGTTCATCGGCACATCCAATATAGAGTGAGCGAGCCATGCAGTGAATTCTGAAAACCCATCTAAGGATGAAATACAAACATCAATCTCACTCTCTTTGCTGTACAGCGCACAAATGACTCGGAGAAGTTTTCCACGGCATGTTGTCAGACGTGCTTGCTTCAGCGGCTGCACTTCTCGCTTTCAGATCTCACAATGACAGGCCGATCGGAGTCAAACAGCACTGCAATGATACGACAACTCACATTAAACATGCAAAAGACAAGCATAAATGTTAGCAATTAACAACCATGAAATATTAAAACAACTGGTGGCAAACGTATAGAGCTGATAACAGGATTCAGATCATAACGTGCCATTGAAAACGTGTGCATTAACTAACACATGGCTGCTTGTCTTTTCTTTTACTTTTCTTTTTCTCAGTCCTGTTCATACGGACTTTAACATGTTCATAGTTCCAAAACACAAAACAATTATGGGACCACAAATGCATCAATAGCGATGTTTTAGTCAACTGAAAATCTTTTTTAGACAATTCACTGTTTCAGTTCATTCACTGATTCAATTAAAGGTAGGGTAGGCAATTTTCACAGCTGCTAGGAATAGCGAGCTAGCTTTGAAAGCATAAGATCCCACCTTCCCTTCAGAGCGTCTCCAAAACCACGTTAAAAAACACATGAGGGAGCAGGGAGCAAACAAAAGCACCACGAGAGACTGCGTTAAACTACCTTGTGTCTCAAAGCACATAACATTATAATAATGAACATAAGATTATATAGATATTTCAGAGCGGCTAGCAATAGCAAGCTAGCTTTGAAAGCATGAGATCCCACCCTCCCTTCAGAGCATCTTCAAAGCCACGCCTCCTTCAAAACACATAAATTCGAGTCACAAACCACAACAAGTATAACATCAAGGGTTTCCATCTCTTCCAAATTACAGTAGTTATGGTGTGAACGCAGCAAAAGCTGGTTGTTTTGGTTCAGGAGGAACTGTAAAAGGGGCTGCTGTTTGTTTGCGGTGCTCGGTCTGCGTGAACAGGTGTGCACGAGGTATGAAAATACACACGTTGACAGGCAGGTAGGACATCCTATCATTGTCCTCGGACCGAATGCAATGATTGGATGAACATTTTATGGTCCTACGCCTTCCACAGACGATATATATATATATATATATATATATACACACTCACCTAAAGGATTATTAGGAACACCATACTAATACTGTGTTTGACCCCCTTTCGCCTTCAGAACTGCCTTAATTCTATGTGGCATTGATTCAACAAGGTGCTGAAAGCATTCTTTAGAAATGTTGGCCCATATTGATAGGATAGCATCTTGCAGTTGATGGAGATTTGTGGGATGCACATCCAGGGCACGAAGCTCCCGTTCCACCACATCCCAAAGATGCTCTATTGGGTTGAGATCTGGTGACTGTGGGGGCCATTTTAGTACAGTGAACTCATTGTCATGTTCAAGAAACCAATTTGAAATGATTCGAGCTTTGTGACATGGTGCATTATCCTGCTGGAAGTAGCCATCAGAGGATGGGTACATGGTGGTCATAAAGGGATGGACATGGTCAGAAACAATGCTCAGGTAGGCCGTGGCATTTAAACGATGCCCAATTGGCACTAAGGGGCCTAAAGTGTGCCAAGAAAACATCCCCCACACCATTACACCACCACCACCAGCCTGCACAGTGGTAACAAGGCATGATGGATCCATGTTCTCATTCTGTTTACGCCAAATTCTGACTCTACCATCTGAATGTCTCAACAGAAATCGAGACTCATCAGACCAGGCAACATTTTTCCAGTCTTCAACTGTCCAATTTTGGTGAGCTCGTGCAAATTGTAGCCTCTTTTTCCTATTTGTAGTGGAGATGAGTGGTACCCGGTGGGGTCTTCTGCTGTTGTAGCCCATCCGCCTCAAGGTTGTGCGTGTTGTGGCTTCACAAATGCTTTGCTGCATACCTCGGTTGTAACGAGTGGTTATTTCAGTCAAAGTTGCTCTTCTATCAGCTTGAATCAGTCGGCCCATTCTCCTCTGACCTCTAGCATCAACAAGGCATTTTCGCCCACAGGACTGCCGCATACTGGATGTTTTTCCCTTTTCACACCATTCTTTGTAAACTCTAGAAATGGTTGTGCGTGAAAATCCCAGTAACTGAGCAGATTGTGAAATACTCAGACCGGCCCGTCTGGCACCAACAACCATGCCACGCTCAAAATTGCTTAAATCACCTTTCTTTCCATTCTGACATTCAGTTTGGAGTTCAGGAGATTGTCTTGACCAGGACCACACCCCTAAATGCATTGAAGCAACTGCCATGTGATTGGTTGATTAGATAATTGCATTAATGAGAAATTGAACAGGTGTTCCTAATAATCCTTTAGGTGAGTGTATATATATAGATAGATAGATAGTAGTATTAGTGATTGCTATCAGAATGTGAAGAGACTTTCAATCAGCATAACAAAAAAAATGTTCTGGAACAAATCACCTACCCTGCCTTTAATTGATGTTTTCATTCATTTTTTTAAAACATTCATTCTAAATAAATTATTCTGACACTAGACGGTCAGATGATATAATGAAGCTTGAGACGCCCCAAATTCTGAGTTCATTATTGCACTACAAAATGTAGAGCTTTGGTATTCATTTCTCTGAGTGCGCTTATGCTGCTCCTGCTGACGCACACACGGTTACAACAGCTGCGGACCGACGGATCAGAATATTTTAAATTTAACTCTCACACACTTCAAAGAAACTACAGGCCGCGATGACAGAAAATAGTGCTAAAAACATCTTTTCCCAAAACTGGAGCAGCCTGCATCGTGCTTACAGTCGATGCAACAGTTCTGAACCTCTGAAGTCTAGAGATGGAGCAAATGTCAATGTGTTGATGGTTAAATTTAGCACTGTGTCAGAGACAGCTGGTAACAACTAGATCTCCATTATTTCATACAGACTTCATACACTTTCATACAGCCTTCTGACATGATTCAAAACCTCTAACCCTAAATGTGAAGTAACAACCCAGCAACAGCATAGCAACATGCTAACAATCATTCAGAATACCCTAGGAACCACATGGCAACACAGTAGCAACTGCTAAGAACACCCTAGCAACTGCATAACAACACATTTACAACTACTCAAAACACCGTCCAACTGCATAGCAACACACTAACAACCACTCGGAACACCCCAGCAACAACACCTCAGTAGAAAACCCTAGCAACTGCATAGAAACACATTAACACCCACTCAGAACGCCATTGCAAGTGCATAGCAACACACTTAGAACACCCCAGCAACCGTATAGTAACACTCTAACAACCACTCGGAACACTCCAGCAACCGCACCTCAGCAGAACACCCTAGGGGCGGCATAGCAACACATTTACAACTACTCAAACACAGACCAACTGCATAGAAACACACTAACAACCACTTGGAAAATGCCAGCAACCACACCTCAGCAGAACACCCTAGCAACTGCATAGAAATACATTAACACCCATTCAGAACTCCATTGCAACTGCATGGCAACACACTAACAACCACTCAGAACATCCCAGCAACAGCACCTCAGCAGAACACCCTAGGGACGGCACAGCAACACAATTACAACTACTCAAAACACCTGAAAACTACATAGCAACACACTAACAACCACTCGGAACACCTCAGCAACCGCACCACAGCAGAACACCCTAGCAACTGCATAGCAACATTTACAACTACTCAAATCGCAGACCAACTGCATAGCAACACACTAACAACCACTCAGAACATCCCAGCAACAGCACCTCAGAATAACACCCTAGGGACCGCGTAGCAACACATTTACAGCTACTCAAAACACCAGAAAAACTGCATAGCAACACACTAAGAACCACTCGGAACACCCCAGCAACCGCACCTCAGCAGAACACCCTAGGGAACGCATAGCAACACATTTACGCCTACTCAAACCCCGGAAAAACTGCATAGCAACACATTAACAACCACTCAGAACTCCATTCACTGCAAAAAATGCTTTTCTTACTTAGTATTTTTGTCTTGTTTTAAGTCCAAATATCTAAAAATTCTTAAATTAAGAAGCATTTACTAGGCAAGCAAAAGTTTTTGTCTTGTTTTGGGAAAAAAATAACTCAAAATTAAGTGAGTTTTCGCTTAAAATAAGCAAAATAATCTGACAATGGGGTAAGCAAAATAATATTGTTTTCTGTTTGAATTAAGATTATTTTGTTTACCCCATAGGTAGATTATTTTGCTTATTTTAAGCAAAAACTCACTTAATTTTGATTTTTTTTCCCCCAAAACAAGACAATAATTTTTGCTTGCCTAGTAAATGCTTCTTGTTTTAAGAATTTTTAGATGTTTAGACTAGAAACAAGACAAAAATACTAAGTAAGAAAAGCATTTTTTACAGTGTTGCAACTGCATAGAAACACATTAAAACCCACTCAGAACTCCATTGCAACTGCATAGCAACACACTTACAACCACTCGGAACACCCCAGCAACCACACCTCAGCAGAACACCCTATCGACCACATAGCAACACATTTACAACAACTCAAAACCCCGAAAAACTGCATAGTAACACACTAACAACCACTCGGAACACCCCAGCAACCGCACCACAGCAGAGCACCCTAGGGACCGCATAGCAACACATTTACAACTACTCAAAACACAGTCCAAATCCATACCAACACACTAAGAACCACTCGGAACACCCCAGCAACCGCACCTCAGCAGAACACCCTAGGGACCGCATAGCAACACATTTATAACTACTCAAACCCCGGAAAAACTGCATAGCAACACATTAACAACCACTCGGAACACCCCAGCAACCGCACCTTAACAGAACACCCTAGGGACTGCATAGCAACACATTTACAACTACTCAAAACACCCGACCTGCATAGCAACACACTAATAACCACTCAGATTTCACTAACAATACTTGATTTCATGTAGACTGTAGTATTACATATAAATATGCATCTCTTTCATATCATTATAATAACTTTCTATTTTGATTTTGGACATTTATGATGTCATGCATGTCATTTTTCTCAATCAGGACTCGAATCGTCTCTAGACAGACAGCATTCTCTTTTTCCTGTTTAAGACACCTTTTGTCACAGCTATAATTAGGTCAGGCAATTAGCTATAGCTGTTAGCGCTGCCCCGCTAAACCACACACACACACGCACACACCATTAGAGCTCTGACGCTTGTGTGGGCTGGAGGGTGAAGGAGAGGAAGTGTGGTCTTTCTCAAGGTGATTCGAGTTCTAGGGCGTCTGTTTCTTCCATGAACAAAGCCAAGAGTGGACATCTGCTCACCAAAGTGTTCCAAGATCCATCACTCTAACAATCAACAGAATGAGATCTTTGTAAAATTACAGTTTTAACACAAGTATTTATTAATGGCTCTTTCGCCTGTAAACAAAAAAAAAACACCTAGAACTCCGTAGTAACTGCTTTGCGAACACTTAGAACACCTTACAAACACCTAGAACTCCACAGTAACTTCCTAATGACCCCTAACAGCCACTTAGAACACCTTAAAAACACTTAGAACTCCATGGTAACTGCCTAGCGACCCCAGTAACCCCTTAGAACACCTTAGAAACACTTAGAACTCTATTGTAACTGCCTAGCAACCACTTAGAACACTCTAGAAACATCTAGAACTCCATAGTAACTGTCTAGCGACCCCTAGCAACCACTTAGAACACCCTATGATCATGTGACACAGAAGAACAACAAATATAGTCAGATGATTCTAATGACAGTACTGTATGAATTGTATTTAGTATTTTGTAGTCCAGTTAAACATGCTAAATATAGAATGCAGTATTGAAATTAGCAGTGAGCAAGCTAACATATGTGATGCAATATTAAAAAAAAACTAGTCATGCTACATAAATATATTAAGGAATTTATTATTAATGCATTGATTCCAACATAACAATTTAAACAAATAATAAATAAATAATAAAAGAAATCAATCTGAAAATCTGCAACTTTTAAATGCAACTTACATATATATTAAATATAGAAAAATATAGATTTTTCCCAGTTCCTTTACTTTCATGGACAACATGGGAACAACCAATGAACTCTAAACAACACTTTCTGTAAGACATAGCATAGAAAGTGATAAATTAAAGGTAACAGATAAACTGACAGTATTGTTAATGGCAATCTGTGTGAGATCTGATCTGATCTGCTGTATCTGTAAATCTGTGTCTGATACGTTCCTGCAGGTACAGTAAAATGATCTATATCATGTCTGTTTTTATGACCTTCACCATGTCCCTAATAAAGATTAAAGATAGATTTCTCTAGAGCTGTGGAGAACAGTGTGACCTTGTGCCGAGCAAAAGAGTGTGTGTGTGTGTGTGTGTGTGTGTGCGTGTGTGTGTGTGTGTGTGTGTTTCTATGTGCACATTTTCACAGATGAAATAGCCGTCTACGATAATTAATATAAAAAAAAATTATTTCAAAAGTACGAAAGAAAGTCATGCTAGCATGTTACACATGAATTTACACGCATATGCATGTAAACACACACATGCGTGTGAATCTGGGCTAGTGTGGTGCATGTCTGCGCCTCTGAGGAGCAAACCTACATATCAACTCTTAAACTGCCATATTCTAAACACACACACACACAGCTCCTTATCACACTCCATGCATGGTAGATAAATGAAGCAGAGAAAGAAAGAGTATAAGACTCAGACAGAAAAGGACAAGAGAGAGAGAGAGAGAGAGAGAGAGAGAGAGAGAGAGAGAGAGAGAGAGAGAGAGAAATAGGGTGATTGGGTGTCTTCCTGAACTTCTAGAGAGGAGAATTCAGTCTGCGTTAAAGTGGGGCACGTTACTAAACCAAGAGAGACACGCAAAAAACTCACAGTCCTCGATCAACCTCAAACACTCACACTGTAGTTTAGTGTACAGATACAGCATATAAAGAGATCCTCACACAAGCGCATAATGACATCATCTGCAATTCGGCATGCATCTTTATGTGTAATTGCTTCAGGTTACAATTATTAGTTATAAAGTCAACATCAAATCAAAAATGACCCTAAAGTGCAAAGTAGACCAATCACAACAGACTGGGCCATCTGACCAATCAGAGCAGAGTAGACCAATCCCAACAGACTGGGCCATCTGACCAATCAGAGCAGAGTAGACCAATCACAATAGACTGGGCCATCTGACCAATCAGAGCAGAGTAGACCAATCACAACAGACTGGGCCATCTGACCAATCAGAGCAGAGTAGACCAATCACAAATCAGACTGGGCCATCTGACCAATCAGAGCAGAGTAGACCAATCACAACAGACTGGGCCATCTGACCAATCAGAGCAGAGTAGACCAATCACAACAGACTGGGCCGTCTGACCAATCAGAGCAGAGTAGACCAATCACAACAGACTGGGCCATCTGACCAATCAGAGCAGAGTAGACCAATCACAACAGACTGGGCCATCTGACCAATCAGAGCAGAGTAGACCAATCACAACAGACTGAACCACCTGACCAATCAGAGCAGAGTAGACCAATCCCAACAGACTGGGCCGTCGGACCAATCAGAGCAGAGTAGACCAATCCCAACAGACTGGGCCGTCTGACCAATCAGAGCAGAGTAGACCAATCACAACAGACTGGGCCGTCTGGCCAATCAGAGCAGAGTAGACCAATCACAACAGACTGGGCCGTCTGACCAATCAGAGCAGAGTAGACCAATCACAACAGACTGGGCCATCTGACCAATCAGACCAGAGTAGACCAATCACAACAGACTGGGCCATCTGACCAATCAGAGCAGAGTAGACCAATCACAACAGACTGAACCACCTGACCAATCAGAGCAGAGTAGACCAATCACAACAGACTGGGCCATCTGACCAATCAGAGCAGAGTAGACCAATCCCAACAGACTGGGCCATCTGACCAATCAGAGCAGAGTAGACCAATCACAACAGACTGGGCCATCTGACCAATCAGAGCAGAGTAGACCAATCACAACAGACTGGGCCGTCTGACCAATCAGAGCAGAGTAGACCAATCCCAACAGACTGGGCCGTCGGACCAATCAGAGCAGAGTAGACCAATCCCAACAGACTGGGCCGTCTGACCAATCAGAGCAGAGTAGACCAATCACAACAGACTGGGCCGTCTGACCAATCAGAGCAGAGTAGACCAATCACAACAGACTGGGCCATCTGACCAATCAGAGCAGAGTAGACCAATCACAACAGACTGGGCCATCTGACCAATAAACCTATTGTAAGAGATCTCTAAAACAAACTATGCATGTACATTTTCGAATTGTGACAAGTGTTTCATTTAAGGCATTCAGAAGACGCTTGTATCCTATATTTACAATGTTATCTCTGCTGAGGAAATGTTCCCTGTTCAAACAACTGCTAACATAACCCTAGCAGAGAAACAAAACAAGAATTTCTTTATTCAGATTAATCCACACATTGTTGAATTGATTCGAAATTATAACTCGTATGAGATATTTTTGGCCATGAACTACAAATCTATTAGAGACAAAGAATTAATTTAGAAAAAGATCCTGAATGCATACAAACCTACTGACTGCATAAAGCCCTAAACACCATGCAAAGAAAGAGGCATAGCACTGGTTTGATCAGTTGCACGTGCATAACATAATCCTCAATTTACACACAAAGCTGACTTGATCATACACATTTAGCCTAGGAAAAAATCTCTTTAATTTCAGCTAGTTGCAACATTTCTAATTTGTCTAGTTTAAGCTTAAAATTTAATAAAACCAGAACTTAAAAACTATATAGACATATTTAAAAAGACCAGAAAAATGACAGACATGATAAAATTACTAAAACTTGAACTAAAATTAAATCAGAATAGAAGTAAAATATCATTTAAAATATTAGCAAAAACTGCAATAGTATAAAGATACTAAAATAACACCCCTAGAGAGTAATCTTGTGATTGATTGCACTGATTTATTTATTTCATTACCATCTATTCATTATCATTTCTCTATCTTTGCTTCTAGTAGGGTTCTGACCAGTGGGTGTGTTTCATTATAAACCTTCTGTCCTAAATATGTGTGTGTGTGAGTGCGTGTGAGAGATATATAATTTGGATGGCTGACATTCCGGCTCTCTCCTTTCATTTCTTTCTAATAAAGTTCAGATAGTCTGTTTCTTCTCTCTGCTCCACGGCTTTTGTGAACCCTTCACGTAATTAGAGAATCAACCCATGCCAGTCGGCCCGTCGCCCCCAAGGGTCCCTCTCCAAGAGTCTGTCAGAGTACCAACACTTTGTTCTTATTAATGCAGTCTTAGCCAACACTTGCCTGATACTTTCACAAAAGAGTCAGAGAGAGAGAGAGAGAGAGAGAGAGAGAGAGAGAGAGAAAAGGAAAATTGAACTTGATAAAGAGGAAAAACAATAAAATAACAATCACAGTGTTCACCTGAAATCAGATACTGTATCAGATTTTAATAATGTATTAGTAAATGTTGAAATTAACATTAGGTAGGATTGATAACTTCTTTAGAAGTATTTTTCATTGCTAGTACGTTAGTAAATGGAACCTTATTGTAAAGTGTTACTAAATTATCATTGTCATTATTTACTCACCTGCATGTCCTAAAAACTTTCAAGACTTCTTCAGTGGAGCACGAAATGAGATGTTCAGCAGAATGTCCAGGCTGCTCTTTTCCATTACACGAACGCAGTGACCGGAATATGACAAGCTACAAAAAAAAAGGATAAATATTATAAAAGTCCACTCATGCACTTTATTACAAGTATTCGAAGTCAACTTTCTGTGAATTAACTTAACATAATCTTCCCCCACCATTTTAGAATCTCAAAAACAGAAACAAATATTATAAAACAGAAAGTTTCGCCTCTAAATTCTGATTGGATGAGCAGCAATCAAATTTGTTGTCCAGAACGGGACACTTGCTGATCACCTCAATGAAAAGCACCTGCATTACTGTAATGATCATAACAATCACACACACTATCCACACTATTGTTTTTTAATGCACTGTGTATTATAAATAGTTATTTTGTGCTGAATTCTGCCAAAAATGTCATAATTATAAAATTAAAAACATGATGTCTATTTGACTTGATTTTTGAGAGTTACAGAGTTTCAACTTTAAAAAAAAGTCACTAGACTCATAGTTTACATTATTGATCATTGGTGTCACTTCAGAGTATTTGTGAACATCATTACTATCGTATTGTTCCAAATATAAGACGATATATTCCCCCCCCTCCTCTTTATATTTTGCATACGTTTTAAAATCACATACGGGGGAAGTTTGGATCAGCGAGGCACGCAAACACGACATGTTTGCGTTTTTAAGACTTTTAAGTTTTTAAGTCTTTTTGAGCTCATGATCTTCTAACATTACACTCTGACACACCGTATTTCTTGCCGCACTCGTTTTACGTGTATTTGGTGCCACCTATTGTTGCGGGTGTATTATTGACGTAAAAGTCTAGACCCTGAATATAAGACAAACCCGTTGTTTCAGATGCATTTCAAAGAAAAAAACATTGTCTTATATTTGGAACAATACGGTACTAGTAGTAATATATATGTGTAGTTAGTAGGGGTGTAACGGTACACAAAACTGACGGTTCGGTATGTACCTCGATTTTGAAGTCACAGTTCGGTACGGGTTCGGTACAGCAGGGGAGAGAAAACGAAATAAAAAAGCAATTTTGTATTGAGTTATTAAATTGTGTCTGTCCTTAAATGAATTGAATTATAACTAAAAGTTTCTTAAAGATAAAAAAAAATATTTCTGCCAATGCTGTAAAGTGTAAACTATATAGGGAGCCCTTACTTGCACATTACTATAATATAACTGGGATGATCGCGTTCACTCGCGCGCCGTGCTGCCACTTGAACTGATGCGCATAATACAGTGATCAGTCACGTCACATTAAAGAGCGTCAAAACGGCATTTATCGTTTGAATTTCGTGATAAAATGGACTGAATACTTAATATGTTCATGTGGGAAGTATGCTCCGCGCGTAAAACAAGCCTACTGTTAACTGTTAAAGATTGCATTCGTACCGTTTGGTACACACGTGCACCGTACCGGAAGTCCTGTACCGAAACGGTTCGGTACGAATACGTGTACCGTTACACCCCAAGTAGTTAGTGTTATGTTGTAATGCTTAACAATTTAAACCCAATAAATTCATTAAACATCTTACCTTTGGGAATTTAAAGGTGCACTGTGTAAATTTTAGCGGCATCTAGCGGTGAGGATTGCACCCCTCCCTTTCGAGGCAAATAGAGAAGCTACGGTGGCCGACACAGGACAAAGATGTCGTCGTCCGAGACAGCAGAGAGTAGCTAGCCCTCTGTAGAGCAGTTTAGTCCATTTTTTGTTTTTGTACATTTGGGGCTAATGTAGAAACATGGCAGCGCCAAACGGCGACTTCACTGTAAGGGGACCCGCGGTGTATGTAGATAGAAATGGCTCATTCTAAGGTAATAAAAACATAACAGTTCATTATGTAAGGTCTTTATACACCACTGAAAACATAGTTATGTATATTATATTGCATTTCTGTCAATAGATCCTCATAAATATTACACACTGCAACTTTAAGAGGTTATTTACAATGATACTTAAGATGATTATTTTCAGGAATTCAAATTTTTTTACACTATTAAGAAAAAACAAGAACATTCTTCCAAATGTTTTTAGGAATACAAAATATTCTTAACTTTAAGATTGAAAATAAGAAAATAGCAGTTAAGAAAAATTTTATTCTTATAGAGGCCGTATTATGTCCTTTTTCAAAGTCTTTATATTGTATTTGGAGTCTACTATAATAGGTTTTCATGCTTGAATGTTTAAAAAAACAACAAAAAAAAAAACAGTACTACACACACTACTAACTCAACCAGGCCCCGCCCCTTTATTTTGCATATGCCTTGGGTGGGGATTATTTAAATGAGGAATATTGTGAAGTGTTTGTTCCCAATAGAAAACTCAAGACTACAAATTAGGTATTTCAGGGAGTTCAGAAACTGATATAGAGAATAACTCCCGTTGGAGTGACTTTTAGTGCTGACCACTTGTGTTTGGACAACCTTGTTAATGGCAGGTGTAAACGGTTTCCCGAAGACTCCAGTATTGTTGGAGTGATTCTAGATTAGTTCTGCTGCAGTGTTTAGCACAGGCAGAGCCTCAAGCCATGTACAGTGACCCTGAATCCTAAATAGGACACCCTGCCTGCTCGTGTGCTGCCGCTGATTCTGAGGTGCTTCTTCCTTTCCGGTCTTGAGTCTGGCGAAGAACCTGAGGACATGAGACACACACTCATGCATCAAACTCTTGTCTAAAGATTGTCCTTTACCCACTTTCACAGAGCTATATGTGCAGAGGCAAGGGTGTTCACTTGTGCATCTGATAAAGCGTCACGTTAACTAACCAAGCGTACAAAAAAAGTCATGATTCAATAACTTAAATTTATTCTAAATTTAGGACAAGATTTATAATCAATATTTTGAGAGCATATGGATTGTGCAGAATGACCTTATAAGGAGGATTAGGTGTGTTTAAGGCTAATATAAATGAAAAAAGACATCCAACTGTCCATGGAAAAGGTTCAATGGGATTCTATAAAGATTTTAAAGAACGCTTCATGGCAAGAAGGGGAAACGTCTTAACCTGTTAAACATAAAAGTAGTATGCAATCATTTATTTCAATATTTCTAGTGATAAAGTATGTTTTCATGCTGCTTAATTCATAAAATGAAAACAAAATGAATGACTTAAAATTAAATCCATAAAATGACCCCATGACCCCCTATATATGATACGCCAGCACATTCTCACACCCAAATCGTCACATATTGACAATTGGTCAGGACCCCTCAGCGTCACTTTTTAACACACTTTAGCGTCATTTTCCGACGCGCAGGGTACTACATTGCTTTCAGTTGTTTACCTTATGCGTCAGATCAAGACACATAGTTATTTGCAGTAAACATGATTTTATAAATATGTATGATATATAGAATAATATAGAATACATTTTGGAGCAACTAACCCCACTCCTACCCATTCTAAACAATATAAAACACGTAACAGGCAAATTAAAGTACAGTCACAGGTATTTATTGCAAAAACAGACCATAACAGTAGCCATAACATTCCTAGTCTTCTGAAGCCATACAATATATTTATGTGAAGAACAGAGTGGACCTTAATGTTTTAATCGCTGAAACAATCAATTCAAAAGATACACCCGACTCTTTAGCATGACGCAATTGGTCACGAGACATACGAGAGCCAATGCCATTTCACAGTCAAAGCTGACGTAATGCTTCTTTGGGTGGCAATTTTTAAATGTGTGTGTGATCTACGGCGGATGGAGACACTGATCACTTTTGGGTCTTTTCTTCACACAAATCAATCGTTTGGCCTCAGAACGCTTGGAATATTTGTACTTTTTGAATAAGTTGAGCCTGTAGTCGTATCTAATAAAGTTGGCTTTTATTAACCAAGATAAAATTGAATTAAAATCAGTCCAAAAGGAATTAAATTTGTTACTGGAGGGAGCAAGGAAAAAACAGAGATACTATAGAACAAAACTTTAATTTAGGGGACTCTAAAAAATTGTGGGATGCTATGAAGGTAGTAACCAATATGGAACCCCCTAGGAAAAGGCTACGACCAGCAAAAAGCAAATTACCTGAATGATTTCTTTCTTAGGTTTGAGTCACCGGCAGACCCAATGTGCACTCTGGACTATATTACACGTGACTCAGGTCAGAGGCTAGAGGTTGCACCACAAAGAGTAAAGGCGTTATTTAGAGGTATATGTGAGGTCTCCTCTCCACCAATCAGCTGGTGTGTGGTGGGCGTTCTGGCGCAATATGGCTGCCGTCGCATCCTCCAGGTGGATGCTGCATATAAATGTAACCAATTATTATATGTACTAAAAAATCTACAGGTCCTGATGGAATTTCTGCTTTTTTGCTAAAAACTTGTGCTAATGAACTTACTCCAGCATTCTGCCCTATCGTTCAGAAATCTTTGGATTCACATATTATTCCATCTTTGTGGAAAAAAATCTATAATTACGCCAGTTCCTAAGAAAACTTGCCCAGCTGAGAATTATGGCTTTGACTTCAAATATTATGAAATGCTTTGAAATACTTGTTGTAACTGTTTTAAAGGATCAGGTTAAATCATTCCTTGACCCATTTCAGTTTGCATACAAGGTTGGACGGGGCACTGAGGATGCTATTAATTGTATCACTCATTTGGTGAATAGCCATTTAGAAGATTTCCAAGCATATGCTTGTTTACTTTTTATAGATTTTAGTTCAGCGTTTAATACACTTCAACCCAAGATACTGATAAAGAAGTTAATAGAGTTAAATGTGAATCCATTCTGCATTAAGTGGTTTTATTCTTTTTTAACTAATCGTACACAACAGGTCAGAGTTAATAACTCCTATTCTGAGGTGAAAACTATTTGTAAGTTGTGTCAGCTCACCCTTTTTATTTACACCATATACTAGTGTGTTGCTAGTCAGGAGAATACATTCTTCATAACATTTTCTGATGACACTGCAATATTGAGTTTGTTGAGTAGGAAAACACAACCTTTGCAGTGCTTTTCTGATGTTGACAGGTTTGTAGGCTGGTGTGATACTAATTCTTTGATTTTAAATGAAACAAAGACTGTTGAAATGATTGTTGATCCTAGATCTATGGGGGACCACAGTCCTGTAATAATACATGGTAATATTATTGAACAGGTTTCTTCATTTAAGTACTTAGGTGTTTACGTGGACAATTTATTATGCTGGTCTTCTCACATCAACAGTCTGTGTTCTAGATTGCAGCAGAGGCTATATTTCCTGCGCAGGTTAAACGTGTTCGGGGTAAACCAGAAGATCTTGTTTTTGTTATCAGTCTGTACTGTGAGAGTTTAATAAGATACGGTATCACTGCATGGTATGGAAATCTGACTGTTCAATCAAAATCAAAACTAGCACGACTGGTACATACTGCTCAAAAAATTATAGGGCTGGAGGAAAAACGAACCATACAAGAGATGTACGAGGCATCTATTTTTAAGCAAGCTAAAAAAGCAATGCTGATGATACACACATTTTACATGTGAATTTTAATTTGTTACCATCAGGAAGACGATTTAGACGTGCAAGTCAAATCGTTACAAAAATTATTTTGTGCCAACTGCGGTTAAAATTTTAAATAGAGAATCTCATGACTTAGACAATGCTGTATTTTTATATATTGGAAGATTTTTTTTTTTTTTTTTGGTGTATTTATTATTATGTATTTATGTATTGTTTTTGTGTACTGGCTGGGTCATGATGTCCAAGACAAATTTCCCAGGAATGGGACAATAAAGTATATTCTATTCTATTCTATTCTATCTGCCTGTTATATCCTGTGTTTTATATCATATAATACACAAATGGGTAGGTTTAGGGGTTGGGTTACATGTTTAAACGTGTCTAAATGAATAAACGTAAATAAAATAATGCTGGCTGATTAAATTGAGAATCACCCTCAAACACGTCATAATGGCAAAATCATAACATTCACATGCCCAACACGTCTGTGTATGACGGCAAATGTTTCTCATTGAAAGCAATGGAGTACCCTGCACATTGAAAAATGATGCCCTGTGCGTTAAAAAGTGATGCCAAGGGGTCCTGACAAGACGTCAATATGTGACGAGTTGTGTGTGAGAATGTGTTGGATGCACCTGACAGAACCCTTTAAGATTCTATATAGAACCGTGACATGACAACAATGAACTAAAAACAGAAAAGTTTTTCCTTTGCGTCTTTGAAAAGTTTTGTGTGCAGATAACAATGTTGTCAAAACAATCCCTGTTCACACGGATCCGCAAAAACAACTAAAAACGCTGTATTATTCATGCCAGGCCAGTAGTTGGTGGTCACTTTGTAAAGAAACACTATGCGCCTATAGACTGAACACATAATACGCATGTGCATGACATCACCGTGTTCACAAATTCGTGTTGTTGTAGTTTACATGGAGATGATGATAACGGTGATAACTTTCCTGTGAGCACAAGTAAACTTGTACACAATTATTAGTGAATAAGACTCTGACTTGAGGCATACAGGTCATTGACACACAATAGGTTTGGAATAGAATGTTTTCTACCTACAATTTTTTTTTAATAGTATGTGAAACAGTATGCAGTGATAAACATTAGTATGCTACATTAGCTGTGTTTTCATTACCCTTCAAATTGAGCAAATTGAAATTGAAAATACGCCTAATAGAAACACGTCAATTTCGCAAAAACTCCCATATATCGCAAACAGGTTTTTACGTTTGCATGAGGTGGTTTTTCAGGCAATTCGAAAAAGGAATATTTCACAAAATTGCAATGTTTTTTCCGCATTTACAGATCACCTGGCATACGTAAAAGTCATGCGATATACGTAAACCTACCAACATCCATTGCCATGATTTTTGGAATGACTTATCACGAGAGGGAAAAAAAAATGTTTTAGTCGTATAACATCGGTTAATGGAAACGGCATCATTTCGCAATCGTTTTTTTATCGACATTTAGAAAATATCGCAAAAGTTATTGCGCAAATCTGTAATGGAAACCCGGCTATTGTTGTCACATGACCTCATTATGTTGCATGTTTAATTCAGCTAATGCTGTCCATATACTGTATGTCAGAAAGCAAGTCTTTGTTTAATCTTTAATCTAGTCTTTGTTTAACATTACATTTGAGAAATAAATGTCTGCATAATGTCTTAATTATTTCGATTCTGACAAAAGAACAAAGAAAGAAGATTAAATGAGTATTTTACAACAGATGGAGAGGTTGTGCGTTCACTTCACAGACCCTGAATGAAATAAAATCTTCTCACTGAACATGTTCCCCACGTATTTCTGTCTGAATCTGCATATCATTACATATTCATGAGGCTCTCATCACATGGCATGGATAGAGATTCTGCACCGATTCAGAATACAGTGCAGTGAATATACTGATGCATGTAGATGCAGTGTATAATGAAAAATAAATAGGTGAAAGGTAATCCTGTTGATGGGAGGTGGGGAATGTCACTTTGTTGCCATGAGCAAATTACTTCAATGACACAAATCACACACAAACACAAACAAGTGCTTTATCACAGGGCTTCGGGGGAACAGAACAGGTAATTACTAAAGAACACTGATGATCTGATTGGGTATTGATTGTGTGTGTGTGTGTTATTGCCTCTGGGTGGTTTGGTTCCCATTCACAGGGATCAAGGACAGGGGACCCGAAGGAAAGGTTGGGAATGTGTTTGTATTGCTGGCGTGCTGTACTTCAATGTTTACAACAAACATAAAAAAAATCCCCATGATTGCTGTTGGTTCACAAAACTGTACTTACTTCATTTTATGTGAGCAATTCATGCACTGATTTTATGATCAAATCTACAAGTTAAAATAGCCGTGCGGCGGCCAAATGCTATTTCCAACCAGAATAATCATCTTCATTAGCGGTAATGAACCTGCTGCTTCAAATCAGGTTTAAATAGTGTGTGACTGATGTTCCCTGGTATTGGAACAAAGATTTTTTGTGCATCAATGAGATTTGACACAAAATGAGATGTTTAGCAGAATGTTCTGCTGTTTTTCAAAGAAATTCAATGGTTTTTGGGAAGGTTTGGCTAGTTAGCTGTAGCAGTTTCCTTTTGATAGATGCTGTAACCACCATTACAGAGGCAAAAAGCATCTTTCTTAATTGATGGCCAAAAGTGGCAGCATTTAAACAAATTACCCGGTAACGATTTAGATTACAGCCCGGAAAGTACTGCATAAGTAAAACGAACACTTCTTCATTTTTTTAAATAAACTTTTCATTTCAAATACTAACGTCCTGACAGAAAGAAGCACATTTTGTCCCTTTCTTGCTTGGCTTCTCCTTCTCTTGTTCCTCTTCTTCTTTTTCATTATTTCCACTGACGGATCTTAAGAAGGAATCCCATGTCTTTTGCTATGCTGTATTAATATTTATTAAAAGAAAAAGTACACCCAGAAATGCTCTCATAATTTACTAATCTTTTCACTTCCGACCGACCAACTGTCACCAGCGCATGCATGAGTAAAGAGCAACGTGATAGGGCTGGTCCGAATACCATTTTTTGAGCTTCGAAGCTTCGGTAGTAATTCAACACCGAATATTCGAAGCTTCGGAGGGAGGGGGCTGAACATATTCTTCTCTCTAATAAAGGCAGGAATCTGGAGAAGCGGCGCACCTCACGCAGGCAGGGCTTATATGCTCCGAGAACGGACTTAACCCAAAATGCAAGCTCAGGAATGCACTTCTTCCATATAAGCTCATGCAGTTGTGCGCACTAGACAGAAAATATATACTCCGTTGCAGGGAACGCTAAGAAGCAGCAAAAGTATAATGAGGTTGGGTTCCTATTCAACTGTCCATCCTATTAAAAACGGCTAGGATATAAGATAATTGTAAAAAATAAGACTATTGTATTTTGCCAGATTTTATAGTGTAAACATAGTCAAGCGTGAATGAGAACCGTTTCAAGGGGGATGCCGGGTTTGCGAGAAAAAGAAAAAAAAAAAAAAAAAACGAATATTCGAATCCCAAAATTGAAAATCGAATACCAACCCACCAAACAAATATTCGAATATTCTGGTCCAGCCCTACAACGTGAAGCTTCAAATTTTTATGAAGTTCTCGCACAAGTTTCTTCTGAAACTCACGCGAGAACTGGCGTCTATGTCTTCTAGTCTTGTTTGTTTCTCATTGCTATTATCATATATTATGTTATTGTTTGTATACTGTTATGAGCATTAATTTAAAAAAAATAATAAAAACTGACGGCATCCGACATCCGCGTGACCAGAGTTTCTCGGCGCGCTCACGTCACGCTTCAAGTTACGTCAAGACTGAACTCAACCCTCTCATGCACGCACAGGTGACTGTTGGCGATAGTCTACAGTTTAAAAAAATGTAAAATATTGGTATTTTTTCTTACAAACACTTATCGTTTCACTTCAGAAGACATTGATTCATCGATTGGGGTGGTATGGATTACTGTAGTTATTGCTGTTTGTGCTGTTTGATGCTTCAACTTTTAGGAACCCAAATGAGTTTTCATTAGCAGAGATTGTTTATTTTTCTGTGTTCATCTGAAGAAAGAAAGTCGTATACATCTTGGATGGCATGAGGTAAAAGACGAGTAAATGGTGAAGACATTTCTGGGTGTACTGTATTTTCTTTTAATACATAATACAGAATAGTTAGAGACATGGGATTCCTTCTTAAGATTCATCTGTGGCAAGGACGAAAAAAAGAAGAGGAACAAGAGGAGGATGAAGCCAAGCAAGAGAAACGAATAAGAAGTGTTGTAAATCTGTTTTGAAAGTTGTTTTTCAAATAAAGGTTTCCGAGTGATATCAGATTGTGTACGTGTTTTTATTGTACTTACCCTGCAACTACATGGAACAAGAGGGGAACAAACACCACTTTAATTTACAGCCCGCAGATTAACACTTACCCTGTAACTACATGAAACAAGAGGGGAACAAGCACCACTTTAATTTACAGCCCGTAGATTCATACTTACCCTGTAACTACATGAAACAAGAGGGGAACAAACACCACTTTAATTTACAGCCCGCAGATTCACACTGACCCTGTAACTACATGAAACAAGAGGGGAACAAACACCACTTTAATTTACAGCCCGTAGATTCATACTTACCCTGCAACTACATGAAACAAGAGGGGAACAAACACCACTTTAATTTACAGCCCGCAGATTCACACTGACCCTGTAACTACATGAAACAAGAGGGGAACAAACACCACTTTAATTTACAGCCCTTAGATTCATACTTACCCTGTAACTACATGAAACTAAAGGGTACCAAACACCACTTTAATTTACAGCTCACAGATTCACACTTACCCTGTATCTACATGAAACAAGAGGATAACAAACACCACTTTTATTTACAGCCCGCAGATTCACACTTACCCTGTAACTACATGAAACAAAAGGGTAACAAACACCACTTTAATTTACAGCCCTTAGATTCACACTGACCCTGTAACTACATGGAACAAGAGGGGAACAAACACCACTTTAATTTACAGCCCGTAGATTCATACTTACCCTGTAACTACATGAAACAAGAGGGGAACAAACACCACTTTAATTTACAGCCCGTAGATTCATACTTACCCTGTAACTACATGAAACAAAAGGGTAACAAACACCACTTTAATTTACAGCCCGTAGATTCATACTTACCCTGTAACTACATGAAACAAGAGGGGAACAAACACCACTTTAATTTACAACCCTTAGATTCACACTGACCCTGTAACTACATGAAACAAGAGGGGAACAAACACCACTTTAATTTACAGCCCGTAGATTCACACTTACCCTGTAACTACATGAAACAAAAGGGTAACAAACACCACTTTAATTTACAGCCCGTAGATTCATACTTAACTTGTAACTACACGGAACAAAAGGATAACAAACACCACTTTAATTTACAGCCCGTAGATTCACACTTAACCTGTAACTACACGGAACAATAGGATAACAAACACCACTTTAATTTACAGCCCGTAGATTCACACTTAACCTGTAACTACACGGAACAATAGGATAACAAACACCACTTTAATTTACAGCCCGTAGATTCACACTGACCCTGTAACTACATGAAACAAGAGGGGAACAAACACCACTTTAATTTACAGCCCGTAGATTCACACTTACCCTGTAACTACATGAAACAAAAGGGTAACAAACACCACTTTAATTTACAGCCCGTAGATTCATACTTAACTTGTAACTACACGGAACAAAAGGATAACAAACACCACTTTAATTTACAGCCCGTAGATTCACACTTAACCTGTAACTACACGGAACAATAGGATAACAAACACCACTTTAATTTACAGCCCACAGATTCATACTTACCCTGTAACTACATGAAACAAGAGGGGAACAAACACCACTTTAATTTACAGATTTAATTTACACAATTTAATTTACCCTGTAACAACACAAATAATTACCCCTTAATTAAAAAATACTTACAGTATAAATAATTTGTTAATTTTCCTTGTAGTTATCCCTTTATTCCCCAAATATTAAATATTGTTCCCTTATACCTACATGTACGTACTTTATAGTTACACTATAATTACCGAAAGTTACGCTGTAAATTTGTTTTACTTACACAGTACTTTCCGGGCTGTAATCTAAAGCGTTACCGATTATCCTGATGAAATAATAGTATTACAGACCTCCATGACAAGTGACAAGACATTGGCTGCTTCCGAAATCACATACTCTCGAGTAAGTACTTATTTTGAAGAAGTATGCACTTTTCGAGCACAAAAAAAGCATGTTCTATTTAGCAGTAGCGTAGCCACGAGGGGGCCTAGATTCATGTCCCCAGATTCCTGATTGCTTACTATAAAAAATGAATTGTTGATTTGTTAATCTAATTGATAGATTGACCAATGCTGCGCAGTAAAATACAACAGCTGTTTTCAAACTCACTGGTTTGATTGACGTGTTGTGCGTAGCCTACACTGTCATTTTCTTTGCACGTGAGAGTTCATTAACATGCGGCGTAAGTGGCGGATGCACAAACTTTAATATTACGGTTTTTCAAAAAATCACGGAAAGATGAGCGAGTTGGAGAAAAAGAGCCTACGTCACCTTTTCACAAGGAGACGGCGAGTGAAGCGGCACCCGAGGCTTCCCATTTCCACGACGCGTATTTGATCACTGGACTTCCACGGCACAATGCCAAATGATTTTTTTCTCATTATGACTTACTCTTATCTGTATGACCATAAATGACAGAGTATTTTAAGGCAGCATTCGAAACTGTACACTCACAATGTGCTTTTGTACAATAAAATAAATAAAACAAACAGGATGCCGCTTTCTGCTGTCCCGGTTTCCTTTCCGTGAAAGTTGTGTTAATCTGTATTTAAGTGAAATACATTTTGCATATATTTATTTCTTTTTATTCTGTTTTTCTCATAGACTGTATAAAATGATGTAGTGTCCGTGACGTCACCCATAGGTTTCTGAAGAGCATTTTTGAAGCCCAAAGTGAGCGGAGCCGGCCATCGCCATCTTGGCAGTGCGTCACTCCCGGATAACCGATAATGGGCAAAGAGGTCCCTGGTGCCTGAAACCACGCCCGCCTAGCTCGATCATAGCAGCAATCCACAACATGACCACCTGTAGTGGCAAATCTACTCCCCTTCAGATAAAAGTAGATATATTTCACATATTTACAATATTTGGAGGGGACTTACATGTTTAAAAAGTTGTTGTTAAGCATTAGCTTATTACGTTTATGTTGAAATTTTATGAATTAAATTTTTAAATTTTTCATAATCTGTCTGTAAATGTTTGTATCCCCCAGGATACGCCAGTTTGGGGGTATAAATTCATTGAAAAAAGAAAGCTTGTTTGGCAATGCGTGTTACAACATTTTAGCCAAATTTATAAAACATTTATTCTCTCAAAACTCAAACTTAAACATTCTTTGTAAAATTCTGTTGAACAATAAGCATAATGCCTATTTATGAATATATTACAGCCTACTGTATCATATTTAATACGCACATTTCTAGGGCCTATAAATTATCAATATGACCAAAACTTTGCTGAAAAACCTGTTGTACACAATCTACTTCATGCCTTCTGTCTTCTGATTGATAGTTCAGCCATTTCATGTTAATGTAAACAGGCTTTTGGGGAACATTTATTTGTCCATCTCTCAGTTATCATTGATTTGCAATGAATTGCATATATACACCGATCAGGCATAACATCATACCCATGCTGACCCCTGTCCACTGCCGAAAGCAGCAAAAAATGCATCAACTATCAATCAGAAGAATAAAAGGCTTATGTTCTGTTGTTTATAATTCTAATTCAGCATAATTTTATTGGTTAATTAGCGTGGGTTGTCAGTCAGAAAACACCTGAAATGAACATATTGTGGCCCCCTCATTTTAAATTGGGACCCCATGTTGGGCAGCCACACCCACAATTAAATCTCATTGGTACGCATAGCTGTATATTACATAACAAATATGTTCTGATTGGCTGATTGTCACATTGTGTGTGCATTTTCAGTCCAATAATGATAGAAAAACAGGAAGCTTGAGATCTAGTTGCTTGATAGATTTGAGGTTGTCATCTCCAAGATTACAGTCATTTTCAAACCTATCATTTATTTATTTAATATTGTATATTGTACAAAATATATATTGTATGTTTTGTAATATTTATTTTACAAACAAACAAAATAGATGTAATGCATTTATTTATTTAATATTTAACAATAAATAAATATATAAATATATATATATATATATATATATATATATATTTGATTTATGTAATTATTAATTTTAATTATTTATTCTGGATGTATATAGTTAGGGAAAAAACTTGTGAAGTGAAGAATAAATCAATTGAAATTGTTACTCCATTTTCGTTTGGAGACTCAGGCGACCGTTTCTTCCTGTGACAGAAAAAACAAAACCCTACACACACACATACACACAGACAGCAGCGGCACATCAGACGCTGATTGATTATGTTGACTGTGATTGTATGTGTGTGTGTGTGAGCGTTTAAAAGTGTGTGTTGTGGCAGAGATAAACAAAGGGAAGATAATGAGTATTTTTCCTTCATGAAGTGAGAATACTGAAAGGGTAATACACAACCTCATGAATTATTCATAAGTCATAAAGACCCAAGCACAAACCCCGCCCCCTCAGGCGGAAGCCAAACTCCAGAGCCAAATGATCGTGATTGGAGAGTAAATCAACTGACATCATCATTAGTGTGGCACTCATTACCATAGTTTCTACAAAAAAAAAAAAAACAGTTACATTAATATTATTACAATAAA
Organism: Coreius guichenoti; assembly: GCA_039654105.1. Taxonomy (NCBI): domain Eukaryota; kingdom Metazoa; phylum Chordata; class Actinopteri; order Cypriniformes; family Gobionidae; genus Coreius; species Coreius guichenoti. The sequence continues at coordinate 42,184,891 of CM077171.1, read as the reverse complement.
ACTGCAATTAAATAAGAAAATAAAGATTTTCACCAGGGTGGTGAGAAAGCAGATGAACAAAAATCCCCCAGATTTACATTAACCAGAATATCACAGAGATTTAAAGGTGGATTCATTTTACACCAAACAGTCAAAACCACCTGAAACCACCAAGAACGCCCTAGCAACACCCTAGCAACCACCATCAACATCAAGCACCACGGCAGCACCTTCTGCATAAAAAAAAACACTCAGAATTTCTTCATAAAACGTTTCATATAAATGTCCTTTGCACAGGTGGCCCAGTAAAATAAAGTATTCATGGTGTGCAAAACCATTTTAATTCAAATGCAATTAAATTTCAGCTGGTCTGTATGGCTATATGTCCCACACAAGGACAGCCGAGCGAGGCTTTTATGTTTCTAATTAAAGGTCTGTAACAGCTTTACATTCAACACAATGGCTGGACACACTACAGGATCGCCGCTCATTTACCCCAGAATTAATTACCTTTCCGTATGAAAGAAAAAGAGGAAGTGAGCGACTGAGGAAAGCTCCATCATGGTCAATGAAGCATGTATTATCTATCTGATGTTCACCCTCCAACAATCACTTACTGAGGAGCCACTGATTGAAAAGAAAAGGCTAGCTGATCATTACAGAACACATGACAGCCAATACCACTTATTTGGAGTAGAATGGAAACCAACGGCACGGTTGCATGTTAATCATGCTAAGGTGTAGGGCTAGAAGAGGCTTCTTTATGAAAATGTCAGAAGCAGATGGGAGGAAAACAATTTAGCCTTCAAAAAGGAAACATGTGAGATGTAATAAGTGTGCATGCACACATTGAAGGCTCTTTTCTGTGCGACTGCAGGGTGAAACACTCTTATACACGCCTGTTTATTAAGATGTGACTCACACACGCCGCATCTCTGAATGGATCCGCGAGTATTTCTCTGCAGCATGAATAGCCTGCTAGCGTAGCAGCAGGTCACTGTGAACGTGCATGACATGTCAGTGCTTTTATTCAGACGCACCGTAAGGTTCAACAATGATGGAATTGGAGGGAAAAATCTGGATGGAAAACAGGACTAGAAAAATTAAATATAGGCTATACAGCGCAAGGTTCTCGAGGTCATGGAAAACCTGGAAACATCAGGGAAATATGTAATGAAATGTTAAAAGTCATGGACTTTTCTATAGCTGATGTAAATTTCTCTGGTTATGCTGTATATGGAGGCCCAGGAAGACAAATCCTCTGTTGAAACATTCAAAATCTCAGGATGTTTTTGTCTTTTTAGAGACTTTACATAACTATAATAGTTTAAATCTCGTGATTCCAATGACTGGTAAAAATGTAAATCATCCTCAGCAAGCTCTATTAAATATTTATGCAGTAATCATGAATGACTTCTGAGATCACATCTGGGAAAATGTGGGATTTAAAATCTAATTTTACTTTGCAGTCCAAAGCAGTTAGTTCGTGCAAACCTTGAATTAGGAACACAAAATACACAGTAAAGTTTACTAAAATTACTTTGCTCATGAATCAAAAGTTTGCATATAACTACACAGACAAGCTTGGAGAAGGATTCTATCACACCTGTTGCATATATAATGAAATTCTAAATGAGCATTTTATTATACTTTGGATGAATGGATGGATGGACGGACGGACGGACGGACGGACGGGAATGGATGGATGGATAGATATGGATGGATGGATGGTGGATAGGGATGGATGGTGGATAGGGATGATGGATGGAGAGAAATGGATGGATGGTGGATGGTGGATGGAGGATGGAGGATGGATAGGGATGGATGGATGGATGGATGGATGGATGGATGGATGATAGATAGGGATGATGGATGGAGAGAAATGGATGGATGGTGGATGTAGGATGGATAGGGATGGAGGGATGGATGGATGGATAGATAGGGAGGGATGGATGGATGGGGTGGATGGATAGATATATATGGATGGATGGATGGATGATAGATATGGATGGTGGATGGAGGATGGATAGGGATGGATGGATGGATGGATGGATGGATGGATGGATGGACGGATGGATGGATGGATGGACGGATGGATGGATGGATGGATGATAGATATGGACAGTGGATGGAGGATGGATAGGGATGGATGAATGGATAGGGATAGATGGATGGATAGATATGGATGGATGGATGGTGGATGGATGGGGATGGATAGGGATGGGGATGGATAGGGATGGATGGATGGGTGGATGGATGGATGGTATAGGGATGGATGGATAGATAGGGATGGATGGATGGATAGGGATAAATGGATGGATAGGGATAAATGGATGGATGGATGGATGGATGCTATAGGGGTGGATGGATGGTATAGGGATGGATGGATAGATAGGGATGGATGGATGGATGGATGGATGGATGGATGGATGGATGGATAGATATGGATGGATATGGGGATGGATGGATGGATGGATGGATGATAGATATGGATGGATGGTGGATGGAGGATGGATAGAGATAAATGGATAGATAGGGATGGATGGATGGATGGATAGGGAAGGATGGATGGATATGGATGGATATGGGGATGGATGGATGGATGGATGGATGGATGGATGATAGATATGGATGGATGGTGGATAGAGGATGGATAGGGATGGATGAATGGATAGGGATAGGGATGGATGAATGGATAGGGATAGATGGATAGATATGGATGGATGGATAGATAGGGAGGGATGCATAGGGTGGATGGATAGATATGGATGGATGGATGGATGGATGGATGGATGGATGGATAGTGGATGGATGGATGGATGGATGGATATGGGGATGGATGGATAGATGATAGATATGGATGGATGGTGGATGGAGGATGGATAGGGATGGATGAATGATAGGGATAGATGGATAGATATGGATGGATGGATGGTGGATGGATGGGGATGGATAGGGATGGATGGATAGATATGGATGGATGGTGGATAGATGGATGGGTGGATGGATGGGTGGATGGATGGTATGGGGTGGATGGATGGTATAGGGATGGATGGATGGATGGATGATGGATGATGGATGGATGGATGGATGGATGGATGGTGGATGGATAGGGATGAATGGATGGATGGTATAGGGGTGGATGGATGGGGATGGATAGGGATGGATGGATAGATATGGATGGATGGTGGATAGATGGATGGGTGGATGGATGGTATGGGGTGGATGGATGGGGATGGATAGGGATGGATGGATAGATATGGATGGATGGTGGATAGATGGATGGGTGGATGGATGGTATGGGGTGGATGGATGGTGTAGGGATGGATGGATGGTGGATGGATAGGGATGAATGGATGGATGGTATAGGGGTGGATGGATGGTGGATGGATGGGGATGGATAGGGATGGATAGATATGGATGGATGGATGGATGGATGGGTGGATGGATGGATGGTATGGGGTGGATGGATGGTATAGGGATGGATGGATAGATAGGGATGGATGGATGGTGGATGGATAGGGATGAATGGATGGATGGATGGATGGTATAGGGGTGGATGGATGGTATCGGGATGGATGGATGATGGATGGATGGTGGATGGATGGATAGATAGATATGGATGGATGGATGGATGGATAGGGAATGGATGGATGGATGGATGGATAGGGATGATGGATGGATGGATGGATGGATATGGATGGATATGGGGATGGATGGATGATAGATATGGATGAATGGTGGATGGATAGGGATAGATGGATGGATGGATGGATGGATGGATGGTGGATGGATGGGGATGGATAGGGATGGATGGACAGATATGGATGGATAATGGATGGATGGATGGGTGGAAGGATTGGTATGGGTGGATGGATGGTATAGGGATGGATGGATAGATAGGGATGGATGGATGATGGATGGATGGATGGATGGATGGATGGATGGATGGATGGATGGATAGGGATGGATGAATGGATGGTTGGATGGATGGATGGTATAGGGGTGGATGGGTGGTGGATGGATGGGGATGGATAGGGATGGATGGATAGATATGGATAGATGGTGGATGGATGGATGGGTGGATGGATGGATGGTATGGGGTGGATGGATGGTATAGGGATGGATGGATAGATAGGGATGGATGGATGGTGGATGGATATGGATGAATGGATGGATAGATAGGGATGAATGGATGGATTGATGGATGGATGGTGGATGAATGGATAGATGGTGGATGGATGGATAGATGGATGGATATGGATGGATGATAGATATGGATGGATAGTGGATGGAGGATGGATGGGGTGGATGTATGGATAGATAGATAGGGATGGATGGATGGTGGGTGGATAGGGCTGGATGGATGGATATATAGATAGATAGAGAGTACTATGGATGGATAGGGATGGATGGATGATAGATATGGATGGATAGGGATGGATGGATGGATATGGATGGATGATAGATATGGGTGGATGGTGGATGGAGGATGGATGGGGTGGATGGATGGTATAGGGATGGATGGATGGATGATGGATAGATGGATGGATGATGGATGGATGATGGATGGATAGATATGGATGGATGGATGGATGGATATATAGATAGATAGACAGACAGAGAGCACTATAATCCAAAAACATGCACTTAGATACTGTTTCTATGCATGTAAATGTAAATGTCAGGTATGGAAATTTGTGTTTCAATATCCTGATGGCAGAAAGATAGAAAAACAATGTGAGAAACGGTTTCTCACACACAAGAGAGTTCACCACTATGCATCACTACAGAGGAGAAACTTTCTCTCGCTGATTCTGGAGACTGACAGGACTCTCGCGAGCCGTCAGTGTCAGGCACCTGTTTGGAAATGACCTCATTTCCTATCGGAGTGGGGGAGATGGCTGTGAACGCTTTCTTCAGCCGCGGCTCCTGTAAAGCGTGGACGTGAGAGATATGAATTAGTTAACAGTCCCAGCTGAATACCTTTCATTCTGAGCTTTCATGTGTTCAGTGCTCAGTACTGATTTGTGCTTTTCCCGAAGCCTGATGGAGAGAGAGGAGGAGGGAGAGCGATGCCTGTTTTTCTGTATCATTCATGAAACACCAACACACAAAGGCTTTCATGGTCTCTCAGGCTGTCAGTGGAGGTGGAGTACTACAGGATGAAGAAACAGGCTTCCCACAGGTCATTGGTGTGAGTCAGCAGAGCTGTGAATGAACAACCTAGAGGAGGCGGAAACAACCCGACACAATCACGCTATAAGACTAGAGACTCACAGAGAAGAAAAGAGCATGAGATGACAACTGTGATCTGTTGTCATCTCATGTCATCAGACTGTGATCATTCATTAAGCTCTACACCATGTGAGCAGAAACCACATCATGAAAAACTAGATTCTAACATTTTCTGAAGAAAATATGAGTGGTGCTTGCCACTGGATAATATGCCAGGTAGTGTTGTCAAAAGTACCGACTTTAGTACCAAGTAGGTACTGAAATTTTACAAAATGTGACGATACCAGAGTTTCCCTCTAGCATTTTGAGTGCTGTTGAACGGATTCTTAAACACCTCTGATTGGCCATTGTGTTCACGCACTCTCAACATACACTCACCTAAAGGATTATTAGGAACACCATACTAATACTGTGTTTGACCCCCTTTCGCCTTCAGAACTGCCTTAATTCTACGTGGCATTGATTCAACAAGGTGCTGAAAGCATTCTTTTTGAAATGTTGGCCCATATTGATAGGATAGCATCTTGCAGTTGATGGAGATTTGTGGGATGCACATCCAGGGCACGAAGCTCCCGTTCCACCACATCCCAAAGATGCTCTATTGGGTTGAGATCTGGTGACTGTGGGGGCCATTTTAGTACAGTGAACTCATTGTCATGTTCAAGAAACCAATTTGAAATGATTCGAGCTTTGTGACATGGTGCATTATCCTGCTGGAAGTAGCCATCAGAGGATGGGTACATGGTGGTCATAAAAGGAATGGACATGGTCAGAAACAATGCTCAGGTAGGCCGTGGCATTTAAACGATGCCCAATTGGCACTAAGGGGCCTAAAGTGTGCCAAGAAAACATCCCCCACACCATTACACCACCACCACCAGCCTGCACAGTGGTAACAAGGCATGATGGATCCATGTTCTCATTCTGTTTACGCCAAATTCTGACTCTACCATCTGAATGTCTCAACAGAAATCGAGACTCATCAGACCAGGCAACATTTTTCCAGTCTTCAACTGTCCAATTTTGGTGAGCTCGTGCAAATTGTAGCCTCTTTTTCCTATTTGTAGTGGAGATGAGTGGTACCCGGTGGGGTCTTCTGCTGTTGTAGCCCATCCGCCTCAAGGTTGTGCGTGTTGTGGCTTCACAAATGCTTTGCTGCATACCTCGGTTGTAACGAGTGGTTATTTCAGTCAAAGTTGCTCTTCTATCAGCTTGAATCAGTCGGCCCATTCTCCTCTGACCTCTAGCATCAACAAGGCATTTTCGCCCACAGGACAGCCGCATACTGGATGTTTTTCCCTTTTCACACCATTCTTTGTAAACTCTAGAAATGGTTGTGCGTGAAAATCCCAGTAACTGAGCAGATTGTGAAATACTCAGACCGGCCCGTCTGGCACCAACAACCATGCCACGCTCAAAATTGCTTAAATCACCTTTCTTTCCCATTCTGACATTCAGTTTGGAGTTCAGGAGATTGTCTTGACCAGGACCACACCCCTAAATGCATTGAAGCAACTGCCATGTGATTGGTTGATTAGATAATTGCATTAATGAGAAATTGAACAGGTGTTCCTAATAATCCTTTGTGTGAGTGTATATGTCTGTGATTGGCCATTGTGTTCACGCGCTCAACATATATGTCTCTGATTGGCTACAATGATCAACACTCTTTACAGAGTGTTTCAATGATACTCGCTCTTCACCGAGTGCTTACACAGATACACACGGGAGCATTTGAAAGCAGGCGTCTATCAGCGTATGGAAGGCCAAAAGGTTCAAAAACACCTAATAAGAGACATATATGTTGAGCGTGTGAGCACAATGGCCAATCACAGACATTCACCGATCAGCCATAACATTATGACAGGTAAAGTGAATAACACTAATTATCTCTTCATCACGGCACCTGTTAGTGGGTGTGATATATTAGGCAGCAAGTGAACATTTTGTCCTCAAAGTTGATGTGTGAGAAGCAGGAAAAATGGGCAAGTGTAAGGATTTGAGCGAGTTTGACAAGGGCCAAATTGTGATGGCTAGACGACTGGGTCAGAGCATCTCCAAAATTGCAACTCTTGTGGGGTGTTCCCAGTCTGCAGTGGTCAGTATCTACCAAAAGTGGTTCAAGGAAGGAACAGTGGTGAACCAGTGACAGGGTCATGGGTGGCCAAGGCTCATTGATGCACGTGGGGAGCGAAGGCTGGCCCATGTGGTCCGATCAAACAGACGAGCTACTGTAGCTCAAATTGCTCAAGAAGTTAATGCTGGTTCTGATAGAAAGGTGTCAGAATACAGTGCATCGCAGTTTGTTGCATATGGGGCTGCATAGCCGCAGTCCAGTCAGGGTGCCCATGCTGACCCCTGTCCACCCCCGAAAGCACCAACAGTGGGCACGTGAGCATCAGAACTGGACCATGGAGCAATTGAAGAAGGTGGCCTGGTCTGATGAATAACGTTTTCTTTTACATCACGTGGATGGGCGGGTACATGTGCGTCGCTTACCTGGGGAACACATGGCACCAGGATGCACTATGGGAAGAAAGCAAGTCGGTGGAGGCAGCGTGATGCTTTGGGCAATGTTCTGCTGGGAAACCTTGAATCCTGCCATCCATGTGGATGTTACTTTGACACATACAACCTACCTAAGCATAGTTGCAGACCATGCACACCCTTTCATGGAAACAGTATTCCCTGGTGGCTGTGGCCTCTTTCAGCAGGATAATGCGCCCTGCCACAAAGCAAAAATGGTTCAGGAATGGTTTGAGGAGCACAACAATGAGTTTGAGGTGTTGACTTGGCCTCCAGATTCCCCAGATCTTAATCCAATCGAGCATCTGTGGGATGTGCTGAACAAACAAGTCCGATCCATGGAGGCCCCACCTCACAACTTACAGGACTTAAAGGATCTGCTGCTAACATCTTGGTGCCAAATACCACAGCACACCTTAAGGGGTCTAGTGGAGTCTATGCCTCGACGGGTAGGGCTGCTTTTGGCAGCAAAAGGGGGACCAACACAATATTAGTCATAATGTTATGCCTGATGGTTGTATATGTTGAGCTCATGAACACAATGGCCAATCAGAGGTGTTTAAGAATCTGTTCAACAGCGCTCAAAATTCTAAAGGGAAATGCTGGTATCGTCACATTTTTTAAATTTCAGTACCGACAAAGTCGGTACTCTTGACAACACTTTTCCATCGACCTAACACTCTGATGATGGTATAAGTAACCACTTGACTATATAACCTGCCCACAAATAAACATGATGCATCTCAGCCTTTGTTAATGGGTCTTAAAGATTTTTTCTATTCTAGAAAATAGAAAAATTCTATTCTCACTTTTTTACATTTCACAGTCAAAAATACAGCATCTAGCGACTTCCTCTTTTATACACTTGATGCTATTTTCTGAGAACTGTAACCCACTTTCACAGTTATTTTTATTCTCCTCAGTTTTAAAGGGAAACCTCCTCCATTACTCCATCTCTCTTCACTCATCCGAATAGAAATTACACACTTCACCATATGATTGTTGTTGGTAGCATTTTGTTTTCAGCAAGCAGCAAACATACTCTAATTTATGCATGAAAATGGTTGCATCTAACCAGGATAAGACATGGTACAAGAGACTGTACAGCACAGCTCAGGTCTTAAATAACATATCTCTTTCATGTCTCACACTGTAAAGTCAAGACTCGTGTTGTAAATCCACAGCTCAAATTAAGTGCAGTGGCCTGTTTTATGCCTCGCTGATATCAAACCTGCCGGCTTCCCGGATGGAAATAGAAATTCGCAAAGCTGTGATATCTGCGAGGTAAGGCGCGGGGCTCAGGTCACGGACGGCTTTCTCTGGTTGTTTCTGCACATAGGTCTGAATTGAAGTGCAGAGGACTGAATCAAGGACTGAGATTAACTGTACTGAAGGAGTCTGAGGAATTATAAGAAAGACCACAACCAATCCAAAACCACTTTACATTACAGGGCTTTTTATTCACCATGAGTTATGAATATTTACGGTTTCTTGGATGATGATGATGATGATGATGATAATGATTATTATTATTATATCCATAATGCCAGGTATCCGCAAACATGACGATCTCCTTGCGAGGGATCCCTTTCCTAAAATATAAAAGCATGTATTTTTTGTCATGTATAAAGACTCCTTTATGTTGTGTGAGAAAAATAGTTAACGTTTTAATAAATTAAATTAATTAAATGATTAGTTTTGTCTTTTAATAGTGTATCTTTTTGTACCCAATATTAAAGAAACATTAAATTCAAATGAGTTTATATAGCACTATAATAATAAATATTGTATTGTAATAATAAACAATATATATCTATTATAAATAGATAAACGATACAAAAATACTGTCTAAAGGAATGATAAAAATGTAGATTTTTATTTTTCAGAAAACTATATGCATATTTGGCTATTTCTTACAAAATACATTTCATATTTTTTCTTAAAAAACCCTTTCCGAAAATATAAAAGCAACTATATTTTTAATGTATAAAATGTATGTTGTGTAAAATATTTAACATTTTAATTAATTTAATTAATTAAATTATTTGTTTTTTTAGTGTATCTTTTTTCTACCCAATATTAAAGAAATGTTAAATTCAAATGAATTCATATAGCACTTTTAAAAATAATAAATATTGTATTGTAATAATAAACAATATACATTAAAATGACAAATAAAATAAATTGATAAAAGAAATTATAAATAGATAAACAATAAAAAATACTGGAATGATAAAAATATCGATTTTTATTTTTCAGAAACTATATGCATATTTGTTTATTTCTTACTGTTAAAAGACCTTTCACATTTTTTTCTTAAAAAAACCCTTTCTGAAAATATAAAATAAAATATTTTTAATGTTGTGTAAGAAAATAGCTAACGTTTTAATAAATTTAATTAATTAATTTTATAGTAAGTGTTTTTCCTACCCAGTATTAGAGAAATGTATTTGATTCCAATATATTCATGTAACACTTTTTTAATAATAAATAAACAATAAAATAATTGACAAATTAATATTTGATAAATATTTAAAAGGGACACAAAACAGAAGTCAAAACATCATCAAACCTTCTTCCAAAACATGTTTTTGTCTTACCCTGATTCACTATTGTAAGCCTATTATAAGTGTTCATATTTTAGATTTCCAACCTCCGGGGAATCACCCGTTTTAAACAAACACTGAACAGAGGAGAGACTGCTGGCAAAAATAGAGCACGACAGAGCGCGTAATAAAACAAGAATCAACATTGGCTTGGCTTTTCAGAGACGGTGAGAACTTAAATGTTGTAAAAAAAAAGAGACACAAACCACAACAACGTTCTTCAGCAAAATGCAAGCAGGCCCAAAAGTTACGTAGTTGTATCTTTAGTGTACCTTCAAACAAAAATACTGTTGCAAGGATTTTTTTCAGAAAACTATATGCATTTTTTTTTTTTTTTTTACTGTTAAAAGACCTTTTCGTATTATTGTTTTTTTTTTTTATAAAATTTTCTGCAAGGGGTACCTAACACCCTCTTGTGGCCCTATAATTTGAAAAACAGTTAAAAATGTAGTTTTGTCTATACTAATACTAAATACTATCAATACTAAGTACACTAGCTTTGCCTTGTTCTCAACAACACCTAGCATCCAGCGTCACTTTCCCTCCACAGCTTCATTCTGTCCTCGTCTCTCGCTCTCTCTGACACTCTCAGCAGTTGTTGGTAGCAGATGGTTGTGCTTTTCTAAAGGAGCAATAACAACAAAAGTTACTCTCTCTCACACATGCACACACACACTTTCAGACAGAAAAAAATCAAACTGTCACCAGTGACTTTGTACCTTCTCAGGATGAGAGCAGCAGTTTACCTGCAGGCAGAGAGATTTCATCCTTATTTAAACACAAATCAAACAAATATGTTTGTGTTCATCACACTCGCCGTGTATTAAACAATGAATTTAAAGGTGTCTCTCTCCTCACAGGGCCCTTCATTTCAAACTCTGCTAATTGTCTAACAGACAGGAGAAAAAATAGGGAGTAATATGGAAGTATATTACCATACTATGGGAGTAATAGATGAATGCAGTTATAATGTGAATAAACCATGATAATATTCAAATTTGCCCTCATTGGTGGTCACGTTTAAATAAAAGTTAAACTGCATATTACAATCATAATCATCAACTGTCCAATAACATTAACACAAATTTGCTTTATTAAATGACAAACAGTCAAACAAAAGGCAATAGAACCCAACTTTTTCATCAGCCTTGATTTCTGAAGTATTTCTCAATTATTTCATCTGTAAATAAAAATATTAATCAATAAGAGTTTTAAGCCTTGAACCAAACCAACCTGCCTAAGATTACAAACTTTAATTTGAAGCAAAAATAATCTAAGAAATGCAATTAAAATGCTTAACATTATTTTATTTATTGATTTTTCATTTATAATTTAATTTGAATTCAATTTAAAATATATATTTTTTTATTTTAAATTTGATAGGTGACTTGTTTATTTGTAAAAAATAAAATAAAAAAAAAATAGTCCAAAGTTTTGGATGTCTCCTCCACTGGGAACCGACCCTCACTGGTCGGGTTTAAACTATCAAGGTTCATCAGTCCACTTGGAAACAAAATCACTGCCACAATGAGTGTGCGAGGAAGAGCTAATCGCTGCATCCCTTGTAAGCATGCGAGGTTTGAGACATCTACTCTTTCAAAGTTTTGCATCTGTATATTCTGCTATGTGTCTGCAAAATGAATGTAAATACAGTTGTCGTACAATATAGCATAATATAGCATTTTGCAGTATATGTGTTGAATCTCTGTGTTGATTTATGGCTGTTGATTATAACTCTGTGCTGCATCAATGTCTCAGTGCCGGACACATCAATAACTACTGACAAAATTCATCTTGCCAGATTAAATTGACAGACGGTAGGTGGGGGGTGGCGTCCCACACGTACAATCCAGCCTATCCGCAACCTCATCTTATTATTCCCAAAAGCTTATTAAATATAAAACAGACACCATTTATCACAACGTACAGCCCGACAACAGGATGCATACATCACCAGAAATGTCAGCGAGAGGGTTTATTTACACTGTCTATACGCTGTGTGGATGTTGCCAGCTCACCTCTGGGCGTCCCGCTGACAGAAGACACGTTTCCTGTGGGGTCCATGGAAAAAATGAGCTGATGTTATGAAAAGTGTGTGTAGCCACAACAAATAAAGATTTATTTACACTTTTCAACAGTCTGTTTTGTTGGATAGTTTAACAATAGACGCGATGAAACCTGAATCACAGACAAAAAGTCATTTTGTTATGGTAAATTAAAGAAGCCACATTATGCACTTTTATAAAGTCTTGATTTTTTTTTCTTTGTCAAATATGTGAAAAATAATGTGTTAAAACATTGTTGCAGCACCTCTATTCACAGTCTCTCAGTAACGCTCTGTTTAGTTCCTGTCTCTATGAAGCTCCTCCTTCAGAAAAGCACAATGCGCTCTGATTGGTCGGCTGGACGAGTGTGCTGTGATTGGTCAACCGCTTTGAGCATTTCAGAAATGTCACGGAATGTTATGGAATTGAATTAGAAACAGCACACAGTGAGCTGAATAAAAATTTGAATTGGAATGAAAGGAAGTGGAATATACTGGACTGCAATTCAAAGAAATGTAACAGGTAATGCATTTTGGGAAATTAAGTGGTCGTCCACCCTGATCCTAGATAGAAGTATAAATAAAATATAAAATATACAAAAGGCTACAAATAAATATTTATATAAAAAAGTGTTTTTATCATTGATAATAATCAGAAATGTTTCTTGAGCATCAAATCATCATATTAGAATGATTTCTGAAGGATCATGTGACACTGAAGACTGGAGGAATGATGCTGAAAATTCTGATTTGATCACAGGAATAAATGTTTTAAGATTTTTTACTGTATTTTTTATCAAATAAATGCAGCCTCGGTGAGCAAAATATACTATATAGAACTGAATTAGAATTTAAAAAAACATTAAAATTCGGTTCTGAATGCCACACAACCCTGGTGTTTTTAGATGAAATTCAATTAATCTAGTAGCTTCATTCTATTGATAGTCACCACATTGATCTGCTTTTGCAATACGTCTAACTAAAAATAAACAACAGTTGCTTTGTCACTTTGAGCACACCTTAAACTTACCTATCAAGATCCTTTATTTACTGCTGCACCTGTTGGGAACACAACACTCACGCCAGGTATGGATGAGGAGGAATCTCTGATCCCTCTGTCCACTTATCCCACAGGATTCCATATGGAATTTTGCTGGATTCCGAGGCACATGTTGTCATCACTTGTTGTTATCATGGGATGTCATCTGAGCCACCACAACTGTGTAAGAAGAGCGTGTTAAAAAATCATGAAAGCGAAAGTGTGGTTATTTGTGTGAAAGATCATCCACTGACCTCTGCTTTCTGTCCCAGAGCCTGAAGGGACGGCACTAAATAACGCAGGCCGCTCCGTCCACCATGTCCTTTGAGTGCTTTGTTAAAGTAAAGGCCAGACGCCCCTCGAACCGCCGGTTCAGCTCTGAAATATTTATACACCCAACCACAGAGTCACTAATCATGATGTCCAGCATCTCACCCACCACTGCATTAAAATCCATTCTGCATGGCAAAGTTTCTGTTGTTAGTCTGACAAACACTTTCATTCAAACTGCCTATTACAGTCACAATCTTATCAGGAAAGGTCTGAACTTCTAGCAAGACAATGATGCTTTTAATTCATCCAGTGTCAAGCTAATGCTAACGTAAGAACTAGTGTTACCGGTCCTATTCGCCCCGCTCTGAGTGGGATTTGAACCAGGGTCTCCGGCATGGGAGGCAGGCGCGCTAATAAGGACGCTAAAGCCGCAGCCTCTAGCATCAGTCGCTAGCGCACCTCTTGAGATCAGGGGAGTGAGGTTTACACGCACAGCTCTTACTGTCCTACGTCACACTCACCCCCCAAACCTCACTCACATCTGGGTCACGGCACCAAACGTAACCGGTCTTACTCAACTCGCGCGCTAACAAGGACGCTAAAGACTGCAGCCGCTAGCTCTTACTGGTCTGTTACACTAGATCCTGTAAGTTTAGCCTTCAGGTTCAGGTTCATCCTCACAATACAACATATAAAAGATGACAATATATCTTTGATATCCTGGTCTACAGTACATTTCCCAAATGTCCATCCTCAAAGGCAGAAATACAGAAAATTGAAGGGAAATGTTACAATAACACTCCAAGAACATCATAACCTGTACAAGCTTTTATATTACTGTGGATATACCACAGTACTCTGATGCTATCAGATGCAAAAACCAAGGCGTTTGATATGTAGCATGGTACTAAATGATTAACGTAATTATTTACCATGTTATTTACATGGTACTTTGTCTAAAAAATAAACATTGCAGTAAGCTTCATATTATTGAAGACTTTGAATGTAAAATAATTGGAATTTGGGATTACAGTTGGAATTTGTGCTGCTTGACATGAAACTCAACTGATATATGCATTCTTTACAAACTTCATATCTACTATGTTATGCCATAATATATCAAAATGAAAATAGTCCAACATGAAAACAGCAGAGAAAACTGACTAATCCGACAGAGGAGAACATGGAAGTTTTGGTTTGTTTACAAACATTTCGTCAAGGTTACTTGCGCTGAACTCTGGTGAGACGAGGCTTCAAACACTTAACCTTGTCTTCAAAACAAGAGAGACCTTTTCTACAGTGACGTCTCTGAAATTGATTCTATTTAATGTAAGTCGACCCACGGCCCTGGCGAGGGCTGGGATTTGACTGACATGACCAGTTGTCATGGATATGGGTTACCTTGGGTTGCCATGGTAACTGGCAGACAGCTGTAGGGGCTTTATGAAAGTCAAAGTAACTCATAATGATGAAAGTGGCAGTTTAGAACAGAAGTAAATAAACTTGCATGGGAATTATTCATATATATGAAATGAAGTACACAACAAATGTAAACGTAGAAATAAACGCTGTAAAATGCAAAAAAAATAAAAAATTTCCTGTGCAAAAGTTCCTGCCAGAATGCTACAGTTGTCGGTGGTTGCCAGGGCGTTTCTAGGGTGTTCTGGGTCATTTCTAGGGTGTTGCTTCCTAATTTCTTCCCAAGTTAAAGAGCTCACTCGCTCACTCACTCACTCGCACACTCTTTATCTCACACACTCACTCTTTCTCTCTCTCTCACACACACACACACGTGGACACGAAAGGTGTTAGAAGTGTGATCGTTTCCTGGGGGAAATAACTATCCATCTCATGCCCTTATTACATCCTACAGCCATATGCAGAGCTGCAACTCCCAAGACATCTTTCCCTGCCCTTGAGAGAGACCTGATACCACACACACACACACTCACAGAGGATCTAAACTACACCATCACCAAAGGTCATGCTGGCCTGGTGTCACACTCACTGCCATTCAAACACAGTTTATCACATTCATATTCTGATTCTTCCTTGTTGAAAACAAGCTCTAGACTCTTAACAATAAAGGAAGGAAGCAAAACTACACAATACATCCATAAAATGGGTCTTGATAAGAACCCAACAAAGACGAAACGTTTTCACAATATTTCATTAGATTTAGAGGTTAGGTTCATTTTTTGTTTAAAAAAAAAAAAAAAAAAGCTATGAATAATGTGACCAAGATATGATGTGAGCCTATTCAAATTTACAGTGAATCATATTTGCCATATTTTGAATTCAAGATGCTGAATGTTAAGAAGCAGTATGTTTAAAACACAGGGGCTTCATTTTTGATCTTTTAACATTAAATATTAAATGTTATTGGAAAAAATGTCATAGAAAAGTCACCAGGCTTCATACCATTGATGAAGTAAAAAAGTAAAAACATAATTTTTTCTTCAAAATCAACATTCACTCCCATTATAAAGCTTTCAAGCTTTTTTATTTCAGTTTTACTGAAAGAAGAAGTAAACGAAGTTACTCACCCTCATGGCTTGAGGGTGAGTAAATCATGGGTGTTAGATTATTGCCCCTTTTGCGTGCCTCATCCCAGTCCTATTAATTGGCAATTGAATGAACAATTTCTCAGCGCTGAGGGAGAGTATAAAGTCTCATTTTTATTTAGCAGGGGAAGAGATTATATAGAAAGAGTACAAGGGGTGTAGTATGGTTTTAACCAATGAGAGAGAGAATACATCATATAGCTCATGGTATAGGAATGGGATACATATAGAAAAACAAATCTACATATGGTCATCTTCCGGTCAGGTACCCAGGCTTTCCTAGGGAGCCCAAAGACCTTATCCTATACTTGCAATACAAAAGCAGGGACCATTCCCTGTCTCCCCTTCAATCCTAGTAGAGCCTTGTTCCTTATATGGAAACGGTTCCGGTACATAAAGAAACCATATGTTAAAACATAGAGTCTAGCTTCAACCTAGGGCAAAAGACCCTCTGTCCACTTTCCTTCCATGCTGAGACCAACATAAAATCTATCAATGGGGTAATTTTAACTTTTGGGTGAACTAACCCTTTAAGGGGGTAAATACTTGGAAAAGTTCATTTCTGTGAACTGACCACCACATGGTTAAAAAATATCAATACCCTTTCACGATTTAGTTGCTAACCGGAAAAAGTGTTGCATTATGTAGAGCAGAGGAGAAAAAACATCTCTCTGTCTCTCTGTCTGAATGAATGAATGTGTTTATGTGTGTTTATATGAGACTTTGACTAAATGAATGTGCTGGAGACAGAGGGTTTCCCAACACATTTGTCACGCGGGTGATAACCTGTCAGCGCTGGAAAGCTTTTCTGCCGCTTTGATTCATGCCTTGCATTCACTCAGCTGTCATTAGCAGCCAGCGCCTGTCTGAGAGAAATCACCAGCGAGGTGAACGCCAACCCCTGCGTTTTACTGATGAGAGAAAATTATAAGAACCAGTGTTACTCATGTCCTGACATGACACTAGTGATAAGAATGAACTAAAACCCCAGACGGAAGAGGCAAACTTTAAGACTTACTGTTTAATTAACTGATATACTATATCTTTAAACTTTGGAGGCTTGTTGTGTGTTTGCCAGCCGTGAGCACAACAGTCAGGTTCTGGAAGTAAAAGTCCTATTCATTTTCTCCATAGAGAAATTGATTTTTTGGCGATAAAGAATAAACCTTTCCGAACAGACCCACCATGAGCTCGGAGGTTGTTAAATGATAGTATATGCTTCTGTAGAGGCCACGATTTAGTGTTTTTCATACACTATATTGCCAAAAGTATTGGGACACCCCTCCAAATCATTAAATTCAGGTGTCCAAATCACTTCCATGGCCACAGGTGTATAAAATCAAGCACCTAGGCATGCAGACGCTTCTACAAACATTTGCGAAAGAATGGGTCGCTCTCAGGAGCTCAGTGAATTCAAGCGTGGTACCGTGATAGGTTGCCACCTGTGCAATAAGTCCATTCATGACATTTCCTTACTACTAAATATTCTACGGTCAACTGTTAGTGGTATTATAACAAAGTGGAAGCAATTGGGAACAACAGCAACTCAGCCACGAAGTGGTAGGCCACGTAAAATCACCGGATGGGGTCAACGAATGCTGAGGCGCACAGTCCGCAGAAGACACCAACTTTCTGCAGTCAATAGCTATAGACCTCCAAACTTCGTGTGGCCTTCAGATTAGCTCAAGAACGGTGCGTAGAGAGCTTCATGGAATGGGTTTCCATGGCCGAGCAGCTGCATCCAAGCCTTACATCACCAAGTGCAATGCAAAGTGTCGGATGCAGTGGTGTAAAGCACGCCGCAACTGGACTCTAGAGCAGTGGAGACGTGTTCTCTGGAGTGACCAATCACGCTTCTCTGTCTGGAAATCCGATGGACGAGTCTGGGTTTGGCGGTTGCCAGGAGAACGGTACTTGCCTGACTGCATTGTGCTAAGTGTAAAGTTTGGTGGAGGGTGTGGGGCTGGTTTTCAGGGGTTGGGCTTAGCCCCTTAGTTCCAGTGAAAGGAACGCTTAATGCTTCAACATACCAAGACATTTTGGACAATTTCATGCTTCCAACTTTGTGGGAACAGTTTGGGGATGGCCCCGTCCTGTTCCAACATGACTGCGCACCAGTGCACAAAGCAAGGTCCATAAAGACATGGAGTGAGTTTGGTGTGGAGGAACTTGACTGGCCTGCACAGAGTCCTGACCTCAACCCGATAGAACACCTTTGGGATGAATTAGAGCGGAGACTGTGAGCCAGGCCTTCTCATCCAACATCAGGGCCTGACCTCACAAATGCACTTCTAGAAGAATGGTCAAACATTCCCATAAACACACTCCTAAAACTTGTGGAAAGCCTTCCCAGAAGAGTTGAAGCTGTTATAGCTGGAAAGGGTGGGCCAACTCCATATTAAACCCTACAGATTAAGAATGGGATGTCATTAAAGTTCATGTGTATGTAAAGGCAGGCGTCCCAAAACTTTTGGCAATATAGTGTAACTATATTAGTCAAGTCACCTTTATTTATATAGCGCTTTATAGAATACAGATTGTTTCAAATCAGCTTTACAGTGATAACAAGAAAAAAGAAAATAGTGTCATTATTCAGCTGAAGTCAGTTCAGTGTTTATTCAGTTCTGTAAAGATCATCAATTATTAAATTAGTTAATTTAATCTATAAAGCAGCTCTTCAGAAAACAGTGATGTCATCATCCAGCTCAGTTCAGTTCTCATCCAAAAGTGTCAGTGCAGTCAGATCAATAATACTGTTGAATATTAAGTGTCCCCAACTAAGCAAGCCAGAGGAGTAACGAAATAAATACAATTAGCAGTTTTGTCGTCTGCCACTTTAAATGCACAAGCTCTTTAAAGTAGGATGGATTCTGATTGGCTGTCAATGTGTTTTATCATTCAGCAGCTAGAAAAAATCGTTCTGAAAGCGATTCCAGCGATATTTGCTTTTCTGTGACATTATCATTATAGCTGTGGCATGGACTGCGGTTCTTTTAAATGTAGAACATTTTTACAACTACATCATTATTAATATAATATAATAAATGTACTCCACACAGCTCCAGGGGGTTAATAAAGGCCTTCTGAAGTGAATCGATGCGTTAGTGTAAGAAAAATATTTAAACCTTTATAAACGAAAATAACTAGCTTCTGACAGACGGCCATATGCATCGTTTTACGGCAAAAAAGAAACCACAATGTATGACGTATTGACGAACACGGAATAAAGCAGAGGATAGAGAAAAACAAAACACGGTCACGAATTAGAAGTCTAAAACGAGAATTTTTAAAAGCCCATCGATTCGCTTCAGAAGGCCTTTATTAACCCCCTGGAGCCATATGGATTACTTTTATGATGGATGGATGCCCTTTTTTGGAATTCAAAATCAGGACTGCTATTCACTGCCATTAAAAAACTGCAAGAGCCAGGATATTTTTTAATATACCTCAGATTGTGTTTGGCTAAAGGAGAAAGTCAAATACACCTAGGATGGCTTGAGGATGAGTAAATTATGGGTTAGGGTTAGGGTTACTAACCCTTTAATAGCCAACTGAACGTCTCGGTTACATATGTAACCCTCGTTCCCTGAAGCAGTGACTGACGAAATGGGGGTTTCGCTTAGAAGCCTATCACCTTCGAGTTCTACAAAACGAGCCAATGGCAAGACAATGCCATGGGTCTGCGGAATTTGCATAGCGCAACTCCGCCCCACCTCGTGGGTATAAAAGGAGCTGCGCGTCCAATCTCGCATTATGTTACTTGCTGAGGAGCCGAGACTGAACGCCCGGCTGTTCCAGCGGTAAAGCGGTTGTGGCAGGGGGATGTATCCAGCCCGCAGGGTGGAAAGTTTGGTGGTCTTGCCAAGGTAAAGACACATGCTCAAAGAGACTTACCGTGGAAATACACATGTGGGGGTTGCCCATCGGGGGAACCATGCACATGGAGGCACCTAGCCTGACACGAGGGCTGCCGCTGGCATGCACTCTGGTGTCGACATCAACAGTGCTGGAGGAGCCCAGGGCTTCACTGAGAAACTCACCTGAGTAAAATAACGCACGTATCCAGTCCGTGGAGTGGAATGGCGAAGCAAGCGATGACACCGAGCAGGTCCTACTTACTGGCTACAGGAAGCAAGTACACGGGAGGACTATGGCTCCACTCAGAGATTGTAGAATCTCGCGAATGTGTTAGGTGTCACCCAGCCTGCAGCTCTACAAATGTCTGTTAGTGAAGCGCCATGCGCTAGAGCCCAGGAGGAAGCCACACTCCCTGGCAGGCCTTGAACCTGGTATGCCAAGACAATAGCGTCTACTATCCAGTGAGACAACCTCTGCTTGGAGAGAGCCTTTCCCTTCTGCTGCCCTCCGTAACAGACAAAGAGCTGGTCTGAGGTCCCGAGGCCAGCTGTGCGCTAGTGCATCCGTGCCGAGGGTCCCCTCGGACAGGGAAAAATACCAGCGGCAATGGGAATTGTCTGGGGAGGCAAACAGATCTACCTGTTCCCAAATCAGCTGAACCGTCTGGGGATGGAGTCTCCATTCCCCGGGACATGAGTGTTGTCGTGATAGCTCGTCGGCTGCACGATTGAGCTCGCCCGGAATGTGAATGGCACGAAGCGACCTCAGACACTTGTGACTCCATAACAAGAGATGGCGGGCGAGTTGCGACATAAGGCGGGAGCGTAGACCACCCTGACGGATGATGTACGCTACTGTCGCCGTGTTGTCTGATCGGACTAGTACATGCTTGCCCTTGAGCAACGTCCGAAAACGGTGCAGAGCTAAGTGTACTGCCAGCAACTCGAAGCAATTGACATGCCATAGGCGCTAGGGTCCTGTCCAGGAGCCCACGGCAGCATGTCCATTGCACATGGCACCCCAGTCTGTGGCGGAGGCATCTGTTGACACAACAACATGCCTGGACACTCGTTCTAAGGGCACTCCGGCCCGTAGAAAAGAGAGGTTTGACCACGGGGTGAAGGTTTGACAGCAGGCCCAAGTGACTGGCACCCGGAGCGTGCCCTGTTGCCATGCTCATCTCGGGACTCGAGATTGTCTCTGGGATTTTTCCACCTGTTTTATCATCTATCAGGTCAAAATGGTGCGTCTGATCACGATTTGAGGAATCATTCATATATGGAGCACAAACAAGCAACATGTTGGAGTTTAATACTTGCCTTTTCTTTCTCAGATGAAACCAGGTGTGGTGGTTGAAATGCGGTCATTTGCCTGAGTAGTTTCAACACAGAATTCAGAAATAACATCTCATCAGTAAATATCAATAGATAAGAACCATGTTCATCACCCTTACAGATGAAATGCTCCTCAACATCCACATCACATCACAGTAGCTGCAGTTTGAAGATTATTTCAACGTCAAGATGTTCTGTGTCGAGAAGTAGCGTGACATTCATCCACTGGATGAAATATCCACCGTGACCACATCCTGTCACGCCTGTAGTTCTCGTTAACACAGGTCACATCACACATTAATGAGAACTCACGCCAATTAACAAGCAATTATCTCTCACCTTCAGCCACAAACAGACACCTCATCACTAACAGTATGTCATCTCTCTTCACAGGTTTTCAACAGATTCAGGTTTGGTTTATGCTCCTGTCCAGTCTGTTTTTGTTATGTAAAGCTACACACACACAAACATGCTTGGATTTGTGAGCTATGGGTCATTTTCATCACACACACTCGCAGACACAGTCAGACACACACAGACACAATCACACACGCAGTCACACACACACTCACTCACACACACACACAGTCACACGCAGACACAGTCGCGCACACGCAGACACAGTCACTCACTCACACACACACACACTGTCACACACACTCACACACAGTCACAGTCACACACACACATGGAGACACAGTCACACACACACTCACTCACGCACAGTCACACACACAGACAGTCACACACACTCACTCACACAGTCACACAGTCACACGCAGATAGTCACACACACACAGTCACACCCGCACACACACAGATAGTCACACACACACAGTCACACGTGCACAGTCACACGCAGTCACACACGCCGTCACACGTGCACACACACAGTCACATGCGCAGACAGTCACACACTCACTCACGCACACACAGAGTCACATGCGCACACGCAGACAGCCACACACACACTCACTCACTCACACACACACACGCGCACAGTCACACACACACAGTCACACAGATACTCACTCACAGTCACACGGGGACACACAGTCACACATGCAGACAGTCTCACACACACACACAGTCACACACACACAGTCACAGCCACACACACACATGCAGACACACACACACTCACTCACTCACTCACTCATGCACAGTCACACACACAGACAGTCACACACACTCACTTACTCACACAGTCACACGCGCGCACACACACACACACACACACACAGTCACGCAGATAGTCACACACACACAGTCACACCCGCACACACGCAGATAGTCACACACACAGACAGTCACACACACTCACTTACTCACACAGTCACACGCGCGCAGACAGTCACGCAGATAGTCACACACACACAGTCACACTCGCAGATAGTCACACACACACAGTCACACGTGCACATAGTCACACGCAGTCACACACACCGTCACACGCGCACACACACAGTCACATGCGCAGACACAGTCACACACTCACTCACGCACACACAGAGTCACATGCGCACACGCAGACAGTCACACACACACTCACTCACTCACACACACACACGCACAGTCACACACACAGAGTCACACAGATACTCACAGTCACACGCGGACAAAGTCACACGCGGACAAAGTCACACATGCAGACAGTCACACACACACAGTCACATGCACACACACACGCAGACACAGTCACACACACACAGTCACACATGCACGCACACAAAAAGTTGAATAAAATAATAAATAAATAAAAAGGTAAATAAAAACAAAAACAAAAAACATAAAATTGATACAAAAACAAAATAATAGTAATAAATAGATCATGTGTAACAGAAAATATTTACTAAAATAATAAAAAACAAAACAAAAAAAATTGAATTGCAGCACATGGACAAAAACAAAATAAAAAAGAATTAATAAAGTAAACACATCTAATAGATAATGTGCAACACAGAGACAAAAAATAATACAAAATCTACTGAGATCATATGCAACACAGACAAAAAGTTTATTAAAATAATATTTAAAAAATGCAGAGATTGAAAATCAGAAGTTTTTTTCCTTTTTTGTGCTTTAAAATATGACATTGTGTGACAAACACAAAATCAAAGACCCTCCACTGGACACATTTAATACGCTGGTTAACACCTGGTGAAAAACCTGGGTCAGTGTGTGAATGTATATGTGTGAGACTGTAAAGTCAAAGTTCATATGATGATACGTCCAAAAAGTCCTGAATGTTCAGTGATGAGTCACAATCAATTTCCATTTAACCTGCCAGTCTCATCATGAGTAAGAGGGCACAGCAAACGCCCCAAAACCCCACACATTTCTGCTGGACTCATTTCTAGCCACTCATTACAAATACACAACTTACTTCTGGAGTCTAACTCCCTAAATCACACACACGTACGCATGGATCGGTGATGTATGCTGGACGCATTTGGGCTGCAGTGGAGCAGAAACGCTGGACTCTCTGCGGCCTCATCGCCAGTAAAATAATGAGCACAGCAGAGCAGAGGAGCCATTACCGGGCCGCTCGTACACCAACTCCATCTCTCTGCACCTCCAACACCGGCGGAGTCAGACCATTACAGCATCATGTCCCATTATAGAGAGAAAAACAAGCACAATCCATCCACATGAATGTACAAACACGTCCACCTGGAGAACCTGAGCTGCTGTGCGGAGAGAATTACACACGGGTCGGGATAGTTAACTACTAGGTTTGTGGGGAGATTACTGAGTTTATCTGGACTGTTTTTTAAGCTTCATTATTTTTAACTGGAATAAATTGATGAACTTCACTGTGAACAAAACAAAAGAGTGTGAAAAATAATACTGGTAATACACATCTTACAGTTTACAGTATCTATTTCTATAGTGCTTTATACAATTCAGATTGTTTCAAAGCAGCTTTAGAGTAATAAACAAGGAAATAACAAAGCCAGTGATGCGACTTCATCAAATATGAGACAAATTCATATCCTGCTGTAAAGCAGCTCTAAACGACAATAGTGCTATTCAGTTGTTTTCACCACTAGCAAGCCGCTGTGTGGACAATTTTAGAAAGGCAGTCAAAACACATACCCGTTTATGATTTTCGTGCATCTCAGATAAGCGGTCAGTTTCCATAAGAACGACATCACTGCATTAACATCTTGTTCAGGTCGGTTCTGCAAACATTTCAGTGTAAATAC
Organism: Coreius guichenoti; assembly: GCA_039654105.1. Lineage (NCBI taxonomy): Eukaryota > Metazoa > Chordata > Actinopteri > Cypriniformes > Gobionidae > Coreius > Coreius guichenoti. Next base: position 42,160,221 of record CM077171.1, on the reverse strand, counting down.
GGTTGTCACTGTTTTTGGGGGGAAGTGAATTAGGTGGTAAAATGCAAGAGATAACATGCTGTTCAATTTAACAATTTAATAATGGACTTACTTACAGACCGGTATCCCTTCTTCCATTCATTGCTAAAACACTTGAACGAGTTGTGTTCAACCAAGTATCTACTTTTTTTTTTTACACAGAACAACCTCCTGGACAACAACCAGTCTGGTTTCAAAAGTGGCCACTCAACTGAGACTCTGCTCTCAGCTACTGAAGCTTTGAGACTGGCAAGAGCATCTTCCAAATCCACAGTCCTCATCTTGCTGGATCTGTCTGCTGCTTTTGACACAGTCAACCACCAGATCCTCCTGTCATCTCTCAAGAAGAAAGGCATCTCAGGAACTGCACTGTCTTACCTCTCAGGTAGGTCCTTCAGAGTGTTGTGGAGGGGTGAAGTGTCTAAGTCACAGCTTCTTGCGACTGGAGGGCTTCAGGGCTCAGTGCTTAGACCACTTCTCTTCTCCATCTACATGTCATCACTAGGATCTGTCATTCAGAAACATGGCTTTTCTTATCACTGCTATGCTAACAACACACAATCTACCTCTCATTCCAGCCAGATGATCCAACGGTAGCTGCTCGCATCTCGGCCTGCCTGTGAGACATCTCTTGCTGGATGAAGGACCACCACTTCATCACAACTTCAGCTAGGTTTGTCAACTATAACTCCATCCAGGACAGCCAGGAACCTTGGAGTTGTGATTGATGATCAGTTGAACTTCACAGACCACATTGCTAGAACTGCCCGGTCCTGCAGATTTGCCTTATACAACATTAGGAGGATCAGGCCCTTCCTATCGAAGAACTCCTTGTCCAAGCTCTTATTCTCTCCAGACTGGACTATTGTAATGCTCTCTTGGCAGGCCTTCCAGCATGTACTGTCAAACCTCTGCAAACTGAACCAGAATGCTGCAGCAAGAGTGGTCTTTATCGAGCCGAAGAGAGCACACGTCACGCCTCTCCTCATAAAATTGCACTGGTTGTCAATTGCCGCTTGCATCAAATTCAAGGCACTAACGTTTGCCTACAGAACAACCACTGGCTCTGCACCCCAATATCTAAACTTACTACTTCAGACATATGTGCCCTCCAGAAGCTTGCGTTCTGCAAGTGAACGGCACCTTGTGGTGCCATCCCAAAGAGGCACAAAATCACTTTCACTTGATACGTGTACTGTGCTTAAATAAAACTGGGACTGGACACAGCACTTGCATATTGTTGCCCTATTGTTGGCTTGATCGCTTCCATTGCTCTCCTCGTTTGTAAGTCGCTTTGGATAAAAGTGTGCTAATGATTAAGAGTAAATGTAAAACCAATGAAAACTAAACAGAATGAGAAATTGAAAATGGAAGCGTTTTAGTGCCACATTAACAGTAAAAGATCTTGAGAATCAAGTCATAATATTTTGAGAATAAAATTGTAATATTACAAGATTAATGTAATCCTTTGAGAACTGAATCAATAATACTAGAACAAAGCCATTGCATTAAAAGATATGAAGTAAAATAATTCCTAAATAACAATTGCAGTCATATTAATCATTTTATTTTTTTTAACTGACCTGTTTTGCACCATAAGACCAATCATTTGTTGGTAACTCCTATTCTAAAGTGATTTAACCAAATCTTCCACATCCATTTATTGCACTGAATCGCCTGATGTTTCTGCGCCCTATTCCTATTGTGATAATCACATGGTTTCTTGTAATATTGTTTTTTTACTTTAACGTGGCATTAAAATGGTGTCATAGAGTATAAAGCAGTAATAAAAACTATAAACTGTTATTATCTACTTATTGTTGCCCCTCTAAATAGCCAAACTCTGTGTGTACCGAACCAGATTAAAAACTGAAGCGGAGTGACACCTGGATTTACCTGCAGTCAGTGTAAACGTGGCTGATCTCAGTGTTTGTCACATCACGTCTTCTGACCAGACCTGCAGGGTGACATCACAGGTTACGTCATGTGATCTCATCTTATAGAACAGAGTCACTGGTGTCCTGTAATCACGTACCATAACAGGAAGATTGAGGGTCTGTCTATCATCCTCTAAATCATCATAAACACTCACAAGTGTTCCTGGCACAGCCGTGAAACAGCAGAGTTTCCTCTTTACCTGATCAATAAATGAAGAGTCCTAATTAAAGGCACATTCGGATCCAATACTTCACTACATCAAACTGAGTTCATTCATTAGACTCCAGAGAGGAGGTACGCTCGATAACAACTCAAACTTCACACTAACATTTAAAGTGAATTAATTAATTTCAGAACAGAAGAGAAATTTTAAAGCATCCAAAATCAGTACACATATACTTCTATATCATTAATAATATCTTGATCTGCCATCACGTTTAAATTTCCATATTGATGTTTTATGTCGGTGAGTGTATTTATTGCATACATACTGTATATATATATATAGAGAGAGAGAGAGAGAGAGAGAGTGTACATAAGTGTGAATTTATGGAAGGGTATGGGTAGCAATATTCAGTTTGAAATGTAATATGCAAAATGACAATGCAATATGTAAAGTGGCAATGTATTTCTGTATTTAGATTTACATTTTCCAATACATATGTGCAACGTTTGGTGCAAAATTAAAATGAAAATTCAATTATATAATTTACATTTGCCATTTCCTACACTAGTTTTAATATTTAAATGAAATACATATTTTAACGCTTTATAAGTTGCAAAATTAAAATGAAAATGTATTACCCAAATTGATTAAAAAATGAAAGCAAAAATTGTAGCAAAATGATCATTTAAATGTTATTTTTCTTAAATGCATTTAGACTCATGGGTAGGACACTTGGGATTGCATTTTCATCATAATACCGTGTGATAATTGTAGCAAAATGCATTCTGAGCCAAAGGTATGGCAAAAGGGTAGCAAAATAATGTTTCTTTTTTCTTAAATGCATTTATGGGTAGCAATATTCAATTTGAAATGTTACATGTAAATGGCAATGCAATATGGAAATGGAAATGTATTTCTGTATTTAAATTTACATTTTAAATACAAATGTGCAACATTTGGAGCAAAATGCTAATTCAAATTCAATTATATAATTTACATTTGCTATTTCCTGTACTAGTTTTAACATATCATTTAAACATATATTTTAATGCTTTATAAGTTGCAAAATTGAAATGAAAATGTATTACAGAAATGATTAGATATGTTTAACATGTTCAAGCAAAAATTGTAGCAAAATGATTATTTAAATGTTATTTTTTTTAATTGCATTTACTCTCACAGTTAAGATACTTGCGATTGCATTTTGCAATCCGAGCCGATCAAGGCCCCGCCCCGCCCTGTCAATCACTGCATCAAGGCGGGGCCAGGTGTTGGAAACATGGCGGCAGCAGAGCTATTAGAGCGAGGCATTTACTGGCAGATGAAGTGGAGCAAGAATAGAGAAATATCAGTGTTCCTGAAGATTATGCGCGTCCGTCAGTGATCATAGAGCCAGTACATTATTAGAACCATAGATATTTATGGTTAGAACATCTCGCAGAGAACGCGCCTGGTGCTCGTGCACCTTATCATGAGCGCGGGCGTGTGTCTGCTGAAGCGCTGAAACAGGTTAATTTAGTCATTAAGTAATCTTAGACAAGCTGTCCGAGATTATTGCTTGCTCTATCAGTATCGTTGTATTTTTTCTCTCTCTCTCTCTCTTTTTACCATTCTGATTGTTGTTTATGCATCAGTTATAAAACGATGTGTACCATCTGGATGCTAATTAGGCTATTTATAATAATAGGCTAATAATAATAATTTCTGTTCCCCAAAATAACTCTGGTATGTCTAAACCCATCTTTCACATTTTAGAAAGCATTTTGGTCTAATGTGAACCGGTGTGGTGTGAATGGGATGGATATTTTCTTGGTACACTTTGGGCTTCTTAGTACCAGTTGGTCATCGTTTAAACGCCAATATTACCACGTCCATCCCTTTATGACCACAGAGACCTGCGCGGGACGGATTTTAGATTTTTCTGTCCCGCTCACGTAAAAATATGTCATGTTTTGTCCCGCTACTGTCAGCAAAAGCACGCATAAACGTAGCCTATAAATAGATTTTTTCCTGTATGTCCATGACATTTCCAAGAAATAGGTAGTTTCAAGTTATGTTGCCTAGCCACAACCTACACATCTCAGCATAAACGCTCCCGATAAATGACTTATTAAAAGTATCAATATTCACAAACTACTGTTAATTTGAACAGAAAACGAATAGGCTGCTTCGTGCATGGTTTGGCATGGCAGCACAAAGTGCGCTCCTTTAATAAGCTCTAAAAAGCGATCGCGTTCTCACAGAGCTCCGTTATAATCAATAACACTGACTGCACAATGAATCTTTCATAATGTCTACACATTTTCCAGCCTGCATAATTCAGCACTGAACAAAACTCCGGCGTTTTGAGCGATGCGTGGATTCCTATTTAAATGCATCTGATTAGCGACTGCCTTCAAGAGATCAAAAACATGTTATAAATAGAGACTCTGCGTGCTGCGCCTGTAAATCATTTTTATTTTATTTTAGTTGTTCACGTTGCTTTTGTGCAATAGATGAATAACAACTTAAAGGGATAGTTCACCCAAAAATGAAAACGTGATGTTTATCTGCTTACCCCAACATATAGGTGACTTTGTTTCTTCAGTAGAACACAAATGAAGATTTTTAACTCCAACCTTTGCAGTCTGTCAGTCGTATAATGCATGTGAATGGTAACAAAATTGATGTCTTAAGACAGGAAACGTTCGGTTTGTGTGAGAAACCGAACAGTATTTATATAATTTTTTACCTCTAATACGCCACTATGTCCAACAGCCTTCAGCGCGCGAGCGAGGTCTGTACATGATCTGGCGTAGAGATACGCGCCAGAGATCACTTCGTCTACATTGTACATTGACCTCACTCACCGGAAGTGATCGCACGCTGAAGGCTGTTGGACATAGTGGCGTATTAGAGGTAAAAAATGATATAAATACTGTTCAGTTTCTCACACAAACTGATCGTTTCGAAGACATCAATTTGTCGTCACGAGCCGCAGTGTTTAACATGGATTTGTCTGTGCATGTTTTTTTTTGTTTTTTTACTCATAGATTTTGTTACCATTCACATGCATTATACGACTGACAGACTGCAACGGTTGGAGATAAAAATCTTCATTTGTGTTCTACTGAAGAAACAAAGTCACCTATATCTTGGGGTAAGCAGATAAACATCACATTTTCATTTTTGGGTGAACTATCCCTTTAATTGTTTCTAGATATTTTATTCTTAAATTTTTATATTTTGAGGGAGTCACACGAATCGGTTCTCCCGCAACCCACACACACACCACACCACACGAGTATCTTACCACCCACGCCCGCACCCGCACTCACCCATCAAATGTAGTCCCGCGACACACTCTATTGCGCCGGGTCCCGCGGGAGTGCAGGTCTCAGAGGACCATCTTCTGTGTTCACAAATTACTTTTTTTAAGGTGTGAAAGAGGGGTTTAAACATCAGAATTGTTTTGGGGAATATAAATTATTATTATTATTATTATTATAATTATTATTATTATTATAAATAACACCCATAACAGCATCCTACAAATCGTTTTATAACTGATGCATAAACAACAATCAGAATGGTAAAAAGAGAGAGAAAAAAAATACAACGATACTGATAGAGCAAGCAATAATCAATTTTGCAACTTATAAAGCATTAAAATATGTGTTTAAATTATATGTTAAAACTAGTACAGGAAATAGCAAATGTAAATTACATAATTGAATTTGAATTAGCATTTTGCTCCAAATGTTGCACATTTGTATTTAAAATGTAATTTACATTTCCATTTACATATTGCATTGCCATTTTGCATATTACATTACAAGTTGAATATTGCTACCCATAAATGCATTTAAGAAAAAAGAAACATTATTTTGCTACCCTTTTGCCATACCTTTGGCTCAGAATGCATTTTGCTACAATTATCACACGGTATTATGATGAAAATGCAATCCCAAGTGTCCTACCCATGAGTCTAAATGCATTTAGGAAAAATAACATTTAAATGATAATTTTGCTACAATTTTTGCTTGAACATGTTAAACATATCTAATCAATTTGGGTAATACATTTTCATTATAATTTTGCAACTTATAAAGCATTAAAATATGTATTCAATTTAAATATTAAAACTAGTGTAGGAAATGGCAAATGTAAATTATATAATTGAATTTTCATTTTAATTTTGCACCAAACGTTGCACATATGTATTGGAAAATGTAAATCTAAACACAGAAATACATTGCCACTTTACATATTGCATTGTCATTTTGCATATTACATTTCAAATTGAATATTGCTACCCATAAGCTTGGACGTTAAATGTTGAAGCTCAAAGTTGATGTGTTAAAAACAGGAAAAATGGGCAAGTGTAAGGATTTGAGCGAGTTTGACAAGGGCCAAATTGTGATGGCTAGACGACTGGGTCAAAGCATCTCCAAAACTGCAGCTCTTGTGGGGTGTTCCCGGTCTGCAGTGGTCAGTATCTATCAAAAGTGGTCCAAGGAAGGAACAGTGGTGAACCGGCGACAGGGTCATGGGTGGCCAAGGCTCATTGATGCACGTGGGGAGCGAAGGCTGGCCCGTGTGGTCCGATCAAACAGACGAGCTACTGTAGCTCAAACTGCTCAATAACTTAATTCTGGTTCTGATAGAAAGGTGTCAGAATACACAGTGCATCGCAGTTTGTGGTGTATGGAGCTGCATAGCCACAGACCAGTCAGGGTGCCCATGCTGACCCCTGTCCTCGCTGAAAGCGCCAAAAGTGGGCACGTGAGCATCAGAACTGGACCACGGAGCAATGGAAGAAGGTGGCCTGGTCTGATGAATCACATTTTCTTTTACATCACGTGGATGGCCGGGTGCGTGTGCGTCACTTACCTGGAGAACACATGGCACCAGGATGCACTATGGGAAGAAGGCAAGCCGGCGGAGGCAGTGTGATGCTTTGGGCAATGTTCTGCTGCGAAACCTTGGGTCCTGCCATCCATGTGGATGTTACTTTGACACGTACCACCTACCTAAGCATTGTTGCAGACCATGTACACCAGGGGTGGGCAGTTCCAGTCCTGGAGGGCCACTGTCCTGCAGAATTTAGCTCCAACCCTAATCAAACACACCTGAACCAGCTAATCAATGTCTTCAGGATTACTAGAAGGCTACAGGCAGGTGAGTTTGATCAGGTTGGAGCTAAACTCTGCAGGACAGTGGCCCTCCAGGACTGGAATTACCCACTCTGATGTACACCCTTTCATGGAAACGGTATTCCCTGGTGGCTGTGGTCTCTTTCAGCAGGATAATGTGCCCTGCCACAAAGCAAAAATGGTTTGAGGAGCACAACAACAAGTTTGAGGTGTTGACTCCAAATAGCCCAGATCTCAATCCAATCGAGCATCTGTGGGATGTGCTGAACAAACAAGTCCGATCCATGGAGTCCCAACCTCGCAACTTACAGGACTTAAAGGATCTGCTGCTAACATCTTGGTGCCAGATACCACAGCACACCTTCAGAGGTCTAGTGGAGTCCAAGTCTCGACAGGTCAGGGCTGTTTTGGCAGCAAAAGGGGGACCAACACAATATTAGAAAGGTTATGCCTGATCGGTGTATGTGTACTGTATGTGTAAGTTATTGTGTATTTTTATGGTACTATATGTTTTTTTTGTCAGAAAACTGTCCTGTAACAATCTATGGCAAAACCATTTCCCTAATGGGACTAATAAAGTGTCTGTCTGACTGCTAATGCATATGCATGCAGAAATTCAAAATATAAACATTTGTACTAATAATTCTGGCATTTTTATTAGCATTAAGAGAGAGAATAAAACAAGGCCAAAACAGTATTTTTGCAGGTGTTGTCTAGTCTTGAAATGGCCACATCATGCATTATTCCCACAGAGAGAAAGACCACCGTTTACATCCCATTGCTGTCTCTATCAATACCATTCTTCATTCTCAGTTTCTCTCCCGTGCTCTCATTCGGCACACTTCACCTCCCTCATTCCCAGTGTATATGTCTTGTTTACAAAAGCTGTGGTGTTTTTCCCCTCAGGGAGATCACAGATTCTCTGCTCCAGACCCCATAAAGACACAAAATATCTCAGAAACTGTCTCCCATTCTGTTCCAAAACCCAGCGACCGCCGACTACATGAGCAGCATCCACAATGGAACCTTGTGAGTGATTGGTTTGGGACACTATATAGGAAGCAACCGCACACATGATGCAACTAGCACTCTGTTGATACTCTAATAAGCACAAATATATACACTAGCATTCAAAAGTTTGGCGTCAGTACTATTTTTTTTTTTTTTTTTTTACTATTTATTTTAATTTTTATTCTGCAGCACAACTGTTTTCAACATTGATAATAATACATGTTTCTGAGCAGAATGATTTCTGAAGGATCATGTGACACTGAAGACTGGAGTAATGATGCTGAAAATTCAGCTTTGACATCACAGGAATAAATTATATTTTAACATATATTCACATAGAAAACACATTTTAAATACTAATAATATTTCACAATATTACTTTTTTTTTTTTTTTTTTTACTGTATTTTCAATCAAATAAATGGTGAGCAGAAGCAAATTCTTTCAAAAACATTAAAGAAAAAAAAATCTCACTGACCCCAAACATTTGAACGGTGTATAACACAAAAGAATACTTTTATTAATATATATTTATATATTATTATAGTGAATATTATATTAAATTATTGGATTTTCAAAGATAATTTATTTATATAACATTTTAAATAATAAATCATTATTTATATAAAAATGTAAGTATTATCATTTGTTTATATTAATTATTAATAGGATTAATTAATATATATTTTCTTAAATATATACATGGATGTGTGTGCATTTATATACAGCATACATATTAATTATACACAGCACACACATATATTACACACATATTACTTAATATAAAAATGCAGTAACCAGCAATATTAACTTCTCCATTTGTTGTTCTGTATAAGGAGGATGGTTGGTCGGTGTTGTATTTGTCCCGCCCCTCCTCTACTGTGATTGGACGGTGTGACCCTGGACCACAAAACCAGTCGTAATTCGCACGAGTATATTTGTAGAAATAGCCAACAATACATCGTATGGGTCAAAATTATCAATTTTTCTTTTATGCCAAAAATCATTAGGATATTAAGTAAAGATCATGTTCCATGAAGATATTTTGTAAATTTTGTAACGTAAATATATAAAAAAAAAATATTTTTGTAAGTAATATGCGTTGCTAAGAACTCCCGTTTGTGTGCCTCGCTTTAAGAGCCAATAGTAACTGAAACCAAGTAGTTAGCACAATAATTCTTTGTGCATACAAAATCAGAGACTTTACACGTTCAGATCATGCCTCTGTTGCGTTATTTTCACCCTCTAAAGAGTCTGCACAAATTGAGTTTACAACAAAACAGTGCACATGCGATAACTGAAAACAAATGTAGATTTCACGTGGCGTTTTTTGATCATAACTTCATGACAATTGCACATCACCATTTACAGCAGATTCTTACGATTAAAAAAATCAACATAATCCACTGTGTCTCAATCACGAGATGGAATGATGTAACATATTTGGCTAAAAATATTCCTCTCGTTTTACCGGGATGCAATGTGAGATCCAATGTTCCCGGAACCGTCCATGCTTGTTTTCCAACGTGGAATAACACAAAATAGGTATCATTTTAAAGCTTAGAAACTTGGCTTTTAATGCATCTAACAATTTTGATCAACTCTTAAGAAATGCGGAGTATTCCCTATAAACCGGAGTGTACCGCCCGCCGGCGCCACCTAGCAACGACAACATTAATAATCATATTTTTCAAAACTACTGTCTGAATAGGTGTCAAAACAGGTGTCATTTGAAAGCTTAATGCATGTAGCCAATTCAATTAACTCCTAAGTAGTGCTGAGCGATTTGCTGATAAATAGAAAAGAAAAAAAAAAACATGTTTTCATAATTTATTTAACTAAAAATAAATATGTAGATTTCAAGTGGCATTTTTACTTCTAACTTCATGAAACATGCACAGATCGTAGAATTTTATTTAAAGCAGATTCTCGCGATTAAAATGAGTCCAAAATCAACATAATCCCTTGCGTCGATCACGAGATATTCCTCATGGAAGAACGATTTTTAAAATGCCCATTAGGGGCGTCAAGGGCTAAACAAAAAGGCTACCTTTGTTCCAAATGCTGTAAGTTTTGATTACTTCATGCTATCACCACCAGTTATGGTGTTATGGAGTTATGAGTCACAAAAAACAACTCTAAAAATGCCTTCAGGTCTTTAAAGGTGATTTTCTCAATAGTTTGATTTTTTTGCACCCTCAGATTCCAGATTTTTAAATAGCAGTATCTCGGCCAAATATTGTCCTATCCTAACAAACCATACATCAATGGAAAGCTTTGTTTGACAGTTAGTCAGCTTTCAGATGATGTATAAATCTCAATTTCAAAAAATTGACCCTTATGACTGGTTTTGTGGTCCAGGGTCATGTAAACATGTTTATTTTGGATGCGATGAATCGATTTGACAGCACTAATATATATATATATATATATATATATATATGCATGCTTTAAAATGTTGTCTAGATAGGCAGCTCACAATGTTTTGGAGCAGAAGTGCCGTCTTCATAAACACAGCATGTGAAATGACAGTCTGACTGGAGGAGAGTCAGTGTGGGTTTTCTACAGCACTGATTTTACCACAGCAGGCTTATTACAACACAACTTCAACAAAAGTCCACAGTTCATTGCCTGATCATTTAAACTGAAGACCAAAATTCCAGCGGCACACGCTTTCTGAAGAAAGTGTGAGCGGTTCTTGCATGCACAGAAGACTCTGACACAATGCTAGTGTGCAGTGCTGTTATGGTTAACTAAAACTATAAAAAAAAAAAAAATTCTGGTGAAAACTTTTTAAGTCAAAACCCCATTAAATGCCTCTGAGGAAAAGTGAGCAAATGCACTTTAAAGGATGTGTCTTTTACTGCTTATTTTGTTCTAATGCAATCTATTAGAAACCTCCAACACCTAGGAGAAGCTAATCTGTTAAAAGTAAAAAGACAACAAAAGAGAGACTTGTGTGCAAATGGACTGATTAAAAGTTTGGAAAGCGTTTGTTTAAACTCCCGCATGTAGCAATGCCAGAAATCACACACAGCAGAATCCCGAACAACTTCCACAAGCCACAAATGCACAGAACGTCATTATCATTTAAAAGAAAACAATTAATGCGTCCTATTGTTCCCCACGTCAATCATTAAGGTAAGAATTAACGCTGCATTTCTCGTCAGATATTTTAATGAATGCGCTTCTCTCCTGACAGCTTGACAGTCATTTGTGTTTTCTGTCATTCTCGTTTTCTCTTCACCAGCACCAGTCTTTCGGAAGGTGAAGATAAAGTTTCCTCTATCTGTGCCTGAGCAGAGGCTGTCCGTCTCGGATAAGGACACATTTACCATTGGTTTTGTTGAAAAGTATTTACTCATTTTGTCCTGAATTATAATGCGTCATCTGACTCGATTGATTTGGCTCTCATTCTAGTCGCACAACTGTTGAATTTAATTGCCAGTTTAAAATGCATACATACCTGCCTTTTGATGCAACTTCAGTGTTTCTGCAATGAAAACAAGTAGATTGTAAGAACAACTAGAACATTTTGTTTTGTATTAAAGACAGAAAGAAAAATGTGCAAATACTTTACCTTTAGCTTGACACTGGAGCAGTGCACACAATATTCATCTCTGTACCTTATCTAGCCCTATGGGTGCATACAGTATTATGCATATTAACATAAAACATATATATAATATACTGGGGCAAAAACCTCAAAGTACACCTTATTTACCCCTACAGGGTGCATATCATCTTGAGGGTATATTATGCATATTAACATATACCTTCAAGATGATATGCACCCTGTAGGGGTAAACAAGGTGTACTTTGAGGTTATTGCCCCAGTATATAACTTCATAACCTAGATCTGCCCACTGTAAAAAATGAAGTTATGACAACATATGTTTTTACAATTGCTTTAAGCAATTTTCAACTTTTCTTTATAAGTTATACAAGATTCAACCTATTTTTTTTAAGTAATGTAGCAATGTAATTTAAGTTGAAAGGACAAACGGGGTTTTAAATAAAAAAAAATTGTCTTGTGGACTATATGTAAACATTTATGTAAATTATCTTATTCAGGACAGTACTAAATAAAAAAATAACATGCATTTTGTATGATCGATTTTGTTAAAATTATTCACATTTTCACAGATTCTGCAAGGGGTTCACATACTTTTTCTTGCAACTGTATACTGCATTATTCAGTAAACAGTAAGAATACACAAATTATGACAAAAACATCTATTTTAACTTGGACAACACTTGTGTGCAATGGTGAAGAAGTAGACCTATATATTGCACAGTATTCAGTAAACAAACAGTAGTATTGCAATCCAAACAGCCATTATTTTGTCACAGTGTTATGCGGCCAAGAAGATCTTAAATCGCCTCACGGCCCAAAAATATTCGCAGACGCCCCTAAAACAAAACCATCCAAGGACATCCGAGTACGGCGTGATTGAGAGAGAGATAAAATCTCCATTCGTCTCCGGGGATAATAACCTCTATCGTGCACATCGGCTGAAATAAAAGCTGAGACATCAGCAAACCTCATTACCGCGGGATGCTGCTTTATGGATTCATATCGTTTCACTAAGTTTTTTTCTCTGTTAGATTATCTGCGGCCGTTTCCATTCACCGCCCGAGACTGTTTGTCCATTTCGGTGACCCTCTTGTCTTGTCATACTAATGTGTACAAATGCAAAGACTGACCGCTAAAGCAAACTTTGCTCGATGTGAATGGTTTTGTAAGGATTACAATCTAATCTCTCAAATGGCCGCACATTTATTTGGGCTGATTTAATTATGCGGATAGAAAAGAACTTCTTTTTTTGCCAAGTGAAAAGATGACTTTGCAAAAATCAATTTTTTTTCCCATAAATGTCCTCAAGCAGCCCGAATGAGCCGAAAGACACCCGGTTCTATTCAGTCTGCACAATAGACGAACAAACCGCTAACTGTCACAGACAAAACACTTTCCTTCGGCACAAATGTTCCCGCAGAACGTGAGGACCCGGAGGACCGGAGAACACAGGCAAACAAAAGACGCTGATTTGTGAGACTATCCCAAAAGTGAGCCGGCAAACAAAACCGCCGCCTTCTCGAGCACTCCAGCGCCGCTATCGCAATCTGTTCATGTAAATTACAAAACAAAGGCAGAAAATTCAGCTGGGGTTTGTGATTGTTTGGAGGGCTTATTTGTCATTTCGCCGGTGTCTGAGGATGGAGATTGCGCTGCAGCTGAAGGCCACTATAGTTCACTGCTGGACTTTAAACTATTCAAACTAAACTAAAGGAAAACAGCACAAATAATGATCAGTTCTCTGTTGGGATCAGTGTACATCCTGCTGTTTACTGAGATGCAGGGCGGTCTGTGAGTGAGAGGTTTGTACTAGTGTTGTAGAAAAACATTCAGGAGTCCTGCGACCTTGTTCACCTTCAAGACGCCTTTACTCTTAAAAATAAGTTTTTTTTGTTTGTTTGTTTGTTTTTGCAGTGATGCCATAGAAAGAGCATTTTTGGTTCCCCAAAGAATCTTTCAGTGATCAGTTCTTAAAAGACCTTTTTTTTTTTTTTTTTTTTTGTAAATAACTTTTTTGGTTTTATTTTCCACTATAAAAAACCTTTTGTGGAATGGGAAGATTCCAGAGGTGTTAAAAGTTCTTCATGGAAACATAGATGGCAATAGTACCCTTATTTTTAGTGTTGGGAAGTTCAAAAATTGCTATTATGGTGTGATTTTGGTTGGAAACAATGGATGCACTGGACCATTACTCTCTTTTATGCCTGCTACAGACTTATTTTGGCAATCCTGTAAGATCATTACAAATCACACTGTACGACATGGATCTAATAAACTTGGGTACGACATGTATGTAGACTGTAAGATGATGACACTTATTAAATTGTAGGCTATGACGCGAGTAAGGGTGTGTTCTACACTTGTAGTTCGGTTCGCTTCGTTCATTTGGTCTAGACAAAAAAAAAAAAAAAAAGTCCTGGTCCGCTTAGTTCACATTGGCATTTTAACACCGAACCTAAAGGCATAGGGATATGTTCCCAACCTGATTGGTCGGCTTTTATTACGTATATTTCACAACGAAACTTACTGAACATCCAAAACAATGCTGTGTTTTGGGCTAAATGCGCTCGTTGTATGTGCGTAGCTACATATGATGGTGTTTTGACCAGCTGAGAACTCGTGAAGAGCTTATAAAATGTGTAAGGAGCCAAAACAGTGCCAGGTATCCCTCCGTCACACACACAAACCAAGATCTGCTGCGAGGAGATGCGGTTCTGACGCCTGTACTAAACTGTGATGGGCAACAACGTGACTATGACGAGAAAAAACAGGTATGAGTGAGCATGGTCTCATCTTCCCGTTTTTGGTTCGTTTACATGTCTTTGGTCCGTGTTGCCCTCATATTTCATTCGAACCGCATTAGAGTTAGTTTGGAAGCGGAGCGAGACCCATCTTTTCATCGGTCTCGGTCCGCTTGTTTGGTGCGCACTAGGGTTCAGATGGTAGTGTTCACACTTATTCAAATGAACCGCACTAACTGAGCAATATCACTAGGTTTCATTTTAATCAAACCAAACATGCCAAGTGTGAACACACCCTTAGTATAGAAGAATAAAACGTCATCAGCATGCGCTTGTGGTAAACAAATAGAGCAAGATGAATCGCACTTTAGCAATTGTGGTTTTTATGTGCACTGAAAAAAGAGGATGCGAAAGAGGAGAATATGGACGTGGTCATATCTAGGGAAAAGTGAAAATGGAGCTTGTGGTAGGCCTAAGTAGTTTTAAGTTTTAGCGCCATGTCGTGTTGATCAATACGCCATTTCATGTTGCATTTTTATTGGCTAGTCAGTAGACGTAGGTTGTAGCAGCAAACACACTGTGAGATGAACATGCTAAAGCTCTGACACTGTACGAAAATGATCGTAGGCTATCTTTGGTCGCAAGACTGTGACAACGTTGTCTTTGAACCTCTCTCACTGTACGACATAGGACCACCATTTAGGAGCCACGACCACAGAAATCGCCACGATTGGTAATCTTTCATCTGGGACAGCCCAAAAATCGCACTGTGTACCGGGCATTACACTTTTAGAAGGTTTTTAGCTCTGATGCATCATGATCTGGTGCTGCTAGCACTGAAGACACACAAGACACTTAAATGCAGTGAATTATTAGTCACAGTAAAAGGTTTTGTAAGTGAGAGGAGGGCCAAGATGAGGGAGTCATAATACTGTTAGCAGTGAAGCTAACCAATGTGCTA
Organism: Coreius guichenoti; assembly: GCA_039654105.1. NCBI lineage: Eukaryota > Metazoa > Chordata > Actinopteri > Cypriniformes > Gobionidae > Coreius > Coreius guichenoti. The sequence goes on along the minus strand of CM077171.1, from coordinate 42,144,676 downwards.
TGATTATTCAGACACAGACTCGATGCATTATTGAAGAGTTTAAAATCAACACGGCTGTTTTTGAGTAGCACTACCGCTGTGAAGGGCAGCGAGAGATTGAAGTGAGCCGACAATAGTGGGATACCATCGATTCTGACAAATCAATGACACTGAAACCAAAGCTGACGGCTGTTTTACTGTTAGCTCTGAGAATATTTCCTGTTTCATAAAAATGAACCTTTGCCACACTTACTTTGTGGTGTGGAGCCGCGGAAAGTCATAATTTTCATAATAAAATTGAGCAGTGACCTTTCTCACCCACACATGCTCATCCGAGCGCCATTATGAGACGCTTTTTATTAACTCTCCACTCGTTTCGCTTTCATTATCTCTATCTTTTCTTGCACCTCTTGAAACCATGATATCAAACTTCAGAATTAAACCGTTCTCCCACCATTAAGATGTACAAATTTCCATTATTTTCTCATCATGATAAGTAAAATCACCTGTTGCCAAATGCACAATAATCTTCAGAGAGCGGCCAGTTTATGGCCAGCGTTCCTTCAAAAACTCACCTTTCAAAAAAGGGAATAAAACGTTGAAGCCTGATGTGTCCAGTTGGAGTTGAGAGGGAAAACCTGAAGACACACAGAGAGAAACACAGATAGAGAACAAGTGTTTTGCTGAAAGTCTCATTATCACTAATTCTCAAAGTGAGAAACTGAAGCAATACGGATCACATCATCTAATCCATATGGGTCATCAGACAGCGACAGGTGACAAAAATCAGACACACCATCTTGTGATATACCACATAAACAATGACTTACTCAGTCTAATACTTTGAGTTATGATTTCCATGCAACTACTAATGCAAAATATGAACAATAGAAGGCTAAATGTGATTGACTTAGCAAATGCCACTAATTAAACTAAGATAACAGACTTGTGAAAGTATGAGTTCATTTGAACGCAAGAAAACAGTGTAATTGTAAAGGCTTAATTAAAGCACAGTACAGAGTATGTTTTCCATCATGAGTTTCGAGGGCATTTTAAAGTCTGAATTTCTTGCACTGTCTGTTTAACAAAACGATGGGCTTGAAAGCAATTATTTCAGAGAGACCGAGAGGAACGTGTCTCAGTGGAGCCCTGAAACGCTGATGAAGCAAACCAGTGAGAAAGAACCAATATGAAACACGGCTCTCTCTAACGAGTGGAGGATTAGCCAAAGTTTCTGAGCCTGCAAAAGATTGTTTAAATTAACGATCTACAGCTTAAGACAGTTTAATGGCAGTCCATAACCAACACCGCAGAACATTGACTGCTTCCTGTAGCTAAAAAACAAATAGCATCACAATGCACACGGTATCCAATTGTGAGATTCAGATTAGAGTTACTGAATTCATAGCACGTTGAAAATAGTATGTCAAAAGCGCCAGGACGGTGTACTAGTAAGCATCTGTGCATGCATTTAGGGCTAATATTACCACAACCCCTTGTGCTACAGAAGAGGAGTTTGGTATCAAGGCAAATGCCTACCAGGACCAAGATATTGTGATGACTTTATAGTATGTCTCAATATTGCATGCATACAACCAATCTGAAATAAAAACAGGGAAAAAAAATGGTTTTGTGTTACTCCCTTAAAAAGTAACTAATTGCGTTACTTAGTTACTTTTTAAGAAAAGTAATGCGTTATGTTACTTTTGCGTTACTTTTTCTCACCTGGGCTGGGCTTGTTTGTTTTTAATAACAAAAAAGTTTTATTTTTGGGAAAATGTAAAGACCCTTTCATGTCAAAATTGAAATAATAAGTGGAAATGCAAATTCACGCCTGTACAGTAGAGGGTGCAGCTCAAACAAACCTTTCTGGATTGCAGAAGAATAGGATGCAGGAGAAGCAAGTTCAACACTTCACCAATAAAAACATTTTTTCTTATGGTTTAAATGAATCATTGAAGGTCAGCAGCAAGTGCATTGGTCAATAAAGTGAGATTAAATGCATAAAAATATTTGTTTTATTTAACATATTTAATTATTGGAGGTTTGCATAGTATTCAAATTTTGCATTTCACTGATTTCATTCATTTTAAGAATTACTGAATCTTTTTTTGTGCAAGTGAGATTAATAAATGCATGTTCACATTTAGTCTAGACCTACAATAACCATCATGTTTACACACAACACAACGCCTCTGTATCTACTCACAATTTCACTCAACATGAGGACAAGAGAGCTGTCAGTCAATAAATGGGAAAACAAAGTAACTTGCGGTACTTATTTGAAAAAGTAACTCAGATATTTTGTTGTAAATTTAAAAGTAATGCGTTACTTTACTAGTTACTTGAAAAAAGTAATCTGATTATGTAACTCGAGTTACTTGTAATGCGTTACCCCAACACTGCCCAAAACACCCTCTAAAATCATTAAACTAGACCAGCTTGGCATGCTTGGTGTCTAGCTAAGACCAGCAAACCACTTTAGGCTGCTTTTTCAGCAGGTACATACAAAAAAGTATGGACTTCCCTAGTGAATCGAAGTATGCAAATAGGAATGCAGCCAGAATCCTAAATCTTTAGATTGACAGTTCCAGATTAACTTTGTCTTAAACTCTGGTTGCTCTCTCTACATTTAGTTAGTCACTTTGCACAATTTTTTTTTTTTTTTTTTTTTTTAAATGTCAAGTCCATTGGTGTTAAGCAAAAGTCTTGCTTTGATTTAGACTACGCAGGGATCTACGGTTCAGAGCGAGTGCTCTTTAGGGAATCATGGACTCGCAGCATGTATTGACTATTCTCTCCAGGCAGTCTGGGATTTTAAAAATAGTTTCAAGAAAAAACATTCAAGCTCGATCTGCTTTTAATATGCAACCCTGTCTGAAGTCTGAGGTTTAAATTGGGGATTGATTCTGCAGTTGACGTCTGAGTTCAGAAACATACTCTGCAGAACTGACCTATCGGTAAGGCCCTCCCCTCGAACGCAGATGAGCCAGTGGCAGTTGTGTATCAGTTGCGCTGGGACTGGAACTCGGACATCTTTAGGTTTCAGCACCATAGAGAAACATTGGAAAATCCGAAGCTCTCATCGGTTTGATGGTATTTATGCTACAAAAATGGTAAAACGATGTGCCATGGGGTACTGTAACACTGATTCCAGGTATCCTGAGAGGATTTTCTGGTTGTCATACTCTCAAGTTACGATTAAAGTCCATGCTAACGTACAAACCGAAATAACTAACTGTCCTTACGTCATGTAACGGTGTAGGTCAAAAACGCATAAACAAAGGTCTACAGTGCATTCGGAAAGTATTCACTTCACAAGTATTCAAGCACTTCACTTTTTCCACATTTTGTTATGTTTTTTTCTCAATTCTACAAACAATACCCCATAATGAGAACGTGAAAGAAGTTTGTTTGAAATCTTTGCAAATTTATTAAAAATAAAAAACAAAACAAAACAAAAAATCACATGTACATAAGTATTCACAGCCTTTGCCATGACACTCAAAATTGAGCTCAGGTGCATCCTGTTTCCACTGATCATCCTTGAGATGTTTCTACAACTTGATTGGAGTCCACCTGTGGTAAATTCAGTTGATTGGACATGATTTGGAAAGGCACACACCTGTCTATATAAGGTCCCACAGTTAACAGTGCATGTCAGTGCACCAACCAAGCCATGAAGTTCAAGAAATTGTCTGTAGACCTCCGAGACAGGATTGTATCGAGGCACAGATCTGGGGAAGGGTACAGAAAAATTTCTGCAGCATTGAAGGTCTCAATGAGCACAGTGGCCTCCATCATCTGTAAATGGAAGAAGTTTGGAACTACCAGGACTCTTTCTAGAGCTGGCCACCCGGCCAAACTGAGCGATCGGGGGAGAAGGGCCTTAGTCGGGGAGGTGACCAAGAACCCGATGGTCACTCTGACAGAGCTCCAGCGTTTCTCTGTGGAGAAAGGAGAACCTTCCAGAAGAACAACCATCTCTGCAGCACGCCGCCAATCAGGCCTGTAGGGTAGAGTGGCCAGACAGAAGCCACTCCTCAGTAAAAGGCACATGACAGCCCGCCTGGAGTTTGCCAAAAGTTTGCCTGGAGTTTGGCGTCATGTCTGGAGGAAACCAGGCACTGCTCATCACCTGGCCAATACCATCCCTACAGTGAAGCATGGTGGTGGCAGCATCATGCTGTGGGGATGTTTTTCAGCGACAGGAACTAGGAGACTAGTCAGGATCGAGGGAAAGATAAATGCAGCAATGTACAGAGACATCCTTGATGAAAACCTGCTCCAGAGCGCTCTGGACCTCAGACTGGGGCGAAGGTTCATCTTCCAACAGGACAACGACGCTAAGCACACAGCCAGGATTACAATAGAGTGGCTACGGGACAACTCTGTGAATGTCCTTGAGTGGCCCAGCCAGAGCCCAGAGTTGAACCCGATTGAACATCTCTGGAGAGATCTGAAAATGGCTGTGCACCGACGCTCCCCATCCAACCTGATGGAGCTTGAGAGGTCCTGCAAAGAACAATGGGAGAAACTGCCCAAAAATAGGTGTGCCAAGCTTGTAGCATCATACGTAAAAAGACTTGAGGCTGTAATTGGTGCCAAAGGTGCTTCAACAAAGTATTGAGCAAAGGCTGTGAATACTTATGTACACGTGATTTTTTTTTTTTTTTTTTTTTTTTTTTTTTAATAAAACTTCTTTCACGTTGTCATTATGGGGTATTGTTTGTAGAATTAAGGAAAAAAAATAATGAATTTGATCCATTTTGGAATAAGGCTGTAACATAACAAAATGTGGAAAAAGTGAAGTGCTGTGAATACTTTCCGGATGCACTGTACATTTCAGTGCCTCTTCATATTAAACTGGTTAAATGTAAATTAATTTAATTTTACCCTGCGGTACATGAACAATGTTGATCCTGGATGTTGTCATCTGCGTTCGTGACGACCGTAACATGAGGCTTCTCCCGCTTGCATTATGATCTGTAAACCTTCACTTCCAAATTAATCTCCCACCATATTTATTTTAAAATCTTTTATATATCCCTCCATGGAATATTTAAGTCGCACTTGAATGCTCCTCGACGAGAGGTGGTCCTTCTGTGTCACAGACTTTATTGTGATTTATCGTCTAATTTGTTTCGTATACATTTTGATATTTCTGTGAGTTTAGATCTGTTTAAGGTCTACATTACCTGTCTTACTAAGGAGGACTCCTATTTTGATGGGTATTATAGTCTACGGGTAGTGAAAGGGAGAGCTCGCAGTTTATCGGAGTTGTTTTGCAGATACAAAGTTTACAGTTTATTGTAAACTGTAGCACCCCCGAAAAGGCATAAGGCAATATGTTTGCTTACTGTTAGTTGTATGAGTGTTTTTGTGTAATTTGCTGTGTATGTTAATGATAATGCAAGGGAGAGAGAGAGTTTTTGAATGAGACGTTAATGCGCACTTTTATGCTTTGTTTGTTCAGCTCCTACTGTGATTTTTTTGGAGTGAAATACGCTGTAATAAACTTCATAAACCATCAGTAAAGTTTGGCCATCAATCGGACGGGGTCCGCTACATTCTGTGTCTAAAAACAACTTGGGATAAGGTTTTCACACTGACAGCTGTCATTGTAAGACATAGCAACTCCGTTTGTTTGTCCGAGTTAGCAACAGTAACTAAGGGGGGCGGGGCTTACGATAGGTAAATTATGCCAATGCAGACATACAAATATTTGGCCAATGCATTAAATGTCATTAAACCTGATTTGTTACTATTCAAGTAGCTACTATAAACAGAAGGGCTGTGATATTTACATTTATTTAAAATGAGAGTGCCTTTAAATTCCAACTCAATTTCTGTATTTGAATTGAATTTGAAATAAGAGTAAGGAAACAAAAGAATTGGAATTTAAACACATTCATTTAACTTTATAATTTAATGAATTTTTATAGCCCTTGCAGATAGATAGACAGAACAATAGAACGACAAAACAAAATAATGATAGAATGAGAGAATGATAGACAACAATAGAACGACAGAATGAAATGATAGATAGAATAAGATAATGATAGATGAATGACAAAACGATATAATGATAGATAGAATGAGAGAATGATAGACAGAACAATAGAAAAAAACAAAATGAAAATGACAGAATGAGAGAATGATAGAACAATAGAACAACAAAATGAAATAATGATAGATAGAATGAGAATGATAGACAAAACAACAAAAAATAATGACGGATAGAATGAGAATGATAGACAGAACAATAGAATGACAGAATGAAAGAACGACCAAATGGAAGAATGATAGAACGAAAACGATAAACAGAACACAATAGATAGAGAGAAGAATAGACAGGACAATGGATGGATGAACAAAATAATGAAAGAGCAAGAAGTCAGACAGATAGACAGATAGACAGAAAGATAGATATAGATAGAACGACAGACAGACAGACATAGATAGATAGAACGACAGACGGACAGATAGAATGACAGACAGACAGACAGACATACAGATAGATAGATAGATAGATAGATAGATAGATAGATAGATAGATAGATAGATAGATAGATAGATAGATAGATAGATAGATACAGTGGGGAGAACAAGTATTTGATACACTGCCGATTTTGCAGGTTTGCCCACTTACAAAGCATGTAGAAGTCTGTAATTTTGATCATAGGTACTCTTCAACTGTGAGTGACGGAATCTAAAACAAAAATCCAGAAAATCACATTGTATGATTTTTAAGTAATTAATTTGCATTTTATTGCATGACATAAGTATTTGATACATCAGAAAAGCAGAACTTAATATTTGGTACAGAAACCTTTGTTTGCAATTACAGAGATCATACGTTTCCTGTAGTTCTTGACCAGGTTTGCACACACTGCAGCAGGGATTTTGGCCCACTCCTCCATACAGACCTTCTCCAGATCCTTTAGGTTTCGGGGCTGTCGCTGGGCAATACGGACTTTCAGCTCCCTCCAAAGATTTTCTATTGGGTTCAGGTCTGGAGACTGGCTAGGCCACTCCAGGACCTTGAGATGCTTCTTACGGAGCCACTCCTTAGTTGCCCTGGCTGTGTGTTTCGGGTCGTTGTCATGCTGGAAGACCCCAGCCATGACCCATCTTCAATGCTCTTACTGAGGGAAGGAGGTTGTTGGCCAAGATCTCGCGATACATGGCCCCATCCATCCTCCCCTCAATACGGTGCAGTCATCCTGTCCCCTTTGCAGAAAAGTATCCCCAAAGAACGATGTTTCCACCTCCATGCTTCACGATTGGGATGGTGTTCTTGGGGTTGTACTCATCCTTCTTCTTCCTCCAAACACGGCGAGTGGAGTTTAGACCAAAAAGCTCTATTTTTGTCTCATCAGATCACATGACCTTCTCCCATTCCTCCTCTGGATCATCCAGATGGTCATTGGCAAACTTCAGACGGGCCTGGACATGCGCTGGCTTGAGCAGGGGGACCTTGCGTGTGCTGCAGGATTTAAATCCATGACGGCGTAGTGTGTTACTAATGGTTTTCTCTGAGACTGTGGTCCCAGCTCTCTTCAGGTCATTGACCAGGTCCTGCCGTGTAGTTCTGGGCTGATCCCTCACTTTCCTCATGATAATTGATGCCCCACGAGGTGAGATCTTGCATGGTGCCCCAGGCCGAGGGAGATTGACCGTCATCTTGAACTTCTTCCATTTTCTAATAATTGTGCCAACAGTTGTTGCCTTCTCACCAAGCTTCTTGCCTATTGTCCTGTAGCCCATCCCAGCCTTGTGCAGGTGTATAATTTTATCCCTGATGTCCTTACACAGCTCTCTGGTCTTGGCCATTGTGGAGAGGTTGGAGTCTGTTTGATTGAGTGTGTGGACAGGTGTCTTTAATACAGGTAACGAGTTCAAACAGGTGCAGTTAATACAGGTAATGAGTGGAGAACAGGAGGGCTTCTTAAAGAAAAACTAACAGGTCTGTGAGAGCCGGAATTCTTACTGGTTGGTAGGTGATCAAATACTTATGTCACGCAATAAAATGCAAATTAATTATTTAAAAATCATACAATGTGATTTTCTGGATTTTTGTTTTTTGATTCCGTCTCTCACAGTTGAAGTGTACCTATGATAAAAATTACAGACTTCTACATGCTTTGTAAGTAGGAAAACCTGGAAAAACGGCAGTGTATCAAATACTTGTTCTCCCCACTGTAGACAGATAGAATGACAGACAGACAGATGTAGATTGAGAGACCTTATTTCTGCTAACTCTGGTGAGTTTCTGTGTTAAACGACATGTTTAATGGATGTGCGGATTAATGATAAGAAAATATATATATGACATAGTGAGTGAAAGAAGAAAAACAGTCAGAGTTAAAGGATGATGTTTATTTTAAGTATTTTTGTATTTCAATACGTTTTACAAACAAGAGATTGATAGATTTAATTATTGTTAAATTTATTTTATGATGTTTTCTGTATATGGAGGAAAAAAAACTCTCTATACATTAAAGTGAGTATTTTGAAATGCAGATGGTTAACCTGTGTCAAACAGATTTATTGGTGCGTTTAGTATGCTCATGTGTATTTGATGTTAATTTGCTAAGCTGACACGTGTGAGTGAAGCATGTGAGTGATGCTTTTGTGATTAATTTACTCGTAAGGAGTTTGTGTGACAAGCTAATGTGAATCTTAACTGTGAGTTGTGTTTTGTGTAGACTTTTTTTTTTATTGCCTGATTCCATCCTGTGACACGATCAACTGTGAGCTTATGCGAGCTATGGCGAGCCAGACCCTGTGATTCGGTGAAGGACCTACAGCTGACGTTCAACTCGGACCTGTTTGCATTGTGGGATTCGTTTCATTACAGCTAAGCTGTCACTTTATATACACACTACCCGGGTAGTAGAAAAAAGAAAGTCCTTACATATACATACATTTTACACTGCACACCAACTTGTGAAGGAACCAGGAGGACTTTTGGACACTTTCTTTTCTTTTTTTTTTGTTTTGTTTTCTTGGATCTGTTATGCACGACCTGCACTAAATATTGAATTGTTTCTCATTTCAGAAGTGTTGTGTTGGAACGATACATCAAAGTATTAACCTGTTTCTTCTGGTATTTGTTTTTTTGTGTTATATGTGCAATAAATGTGCTGGCTGTTAGCCGCTTCATACCATTTGGCCCAAGATTATCCTCCCAAGAGTCGAACCTAGCCCTATTTCTATGCATATTCAGAGTAATATAACACACAGTGTTATACTGACAACTGTTGCCGTGTTACAGATAGATAGGCAGACAGACAGACAGATGCTTTTGCGTTCACAGTTTAGAGTGTTTTGAGTCAGAAGAAGAGTCTCAGTGCAGTGTTGGTCAGTACAGGAACATCAAGCACATCTTAAACTCTCCGTCTCTGCTATCTATCTGTCTGTGTGCAGTTGCAGGTCATTTCTGCACTGCGACTTCGAGCAGATCCAAACGCTGTGATCCGGAGCAGAACAGGGCTGATTTCACATGCAGCACCAGCAGGGCGTCTGGTCTCGACTCGCTCCCCAGAGATGAGGTTTGCTTCTCGACAGTCTGCTAATACAAACCTGCCTGCTGCGGGAACAAGGAAGCGAACCACACCAACCATCCGGAATACCAATGTCCTCCGCCATGCCGCCCGTAACGCACCTGCCCCTTTAAACCTCCAAGGCGGCCATATTCACATAGTTGCTGAGCTATCAAAGACCTGCCTGCACTGGCTTTGCTTGATGAGTCTGACTTTTCTCTAGGAAAAAGACATGAGATTCCAGCGAGCAGAGGTGTGACGTGTCTCCAGTTTGACGCTGATCTGTATCTGACGGACAGGTCAGGTAGTTTTTGGAGTCTACCAGCAATTACCGGCCTGTCCAGGTGAGTTGAAGTGCTGTGGAATTAGCCGATGATCTCCGGTGTAATCACACTCACACACACACCAGTGCGTCCACATCAGTGTCCACTCAACTGCACACCGGGAGAGAGAGAGAGAGACAGAACAGAGGTGAACAGACAATGTCTGACAGGTTTTGAAGAACTATATAATCACCAGAAGAATGAAACAAATTTCACACTAGGGAGCCCATTGGGTCGGTCACCGACTCTTTTACCTGCTTGAGTGTTTGTGTAACTCTGAAAGCAAAGCAAACCACACATTAAATTACATTAATATCTCAGTTGTTTCTCTTAAAACACAGTAATTAAACAGAGATCAAATTCTGTCATCATTTACTCACCCTCATGTTGTTCCAAACTGGCGTACTGTACTTTCTTTACGCAGCTCTTTTCCACATCTATCATGCTGCTATATTTCAAGTCTTCTGAAGCCGATGGTTTCGAAACTTAAATCATTATTGACTCTCATATTCATGCAAATTATTATGGAGCTCTCAAACCAAATTTGCGCAGGTTTGATGTCATCAGCATCAGAGGATCTCGTGCTCAAAACATGACGCTGAAGCTGCAACATATTTGATTCGAAAGCTGCAAACGGAGCAATAACAACTAGAATGATAGACAGAACAATAAAAACGACAGAACAAAATAATGAGACAGAATGAAAGAATGACAGAACAATAGATAGAGAACAATAGACGGACGGATGAACAGAAGAATGACAGATAGAACAAATGACAGAACTACAGATTGAGAGAACAATGGATAGATAGATGCATGGATAGAGCAATAGACAGAACAACCGAATGGAAGAATGATAGGGTGAGAACATTAGACAGAACGACTGCTAGAAAGAACGGATGGATGGACAGACAGCCACTTTAAAATCAAATCATTCATGCAAATTATTATGGAGCTCTCAAATCAAATTTGCGCAGATTTGATGTCATTTAGGGGTAGGAATCACAGGGTACCTCATGATACGATACAGGATACATGGCTCACGATACCGATAATATCACGATACAGTAATTCTGCGATAATCAATATATTGCTAGACAATCCTATAATGATACATCACGATATCTGTCTAACTATGAAAACAAAATGCCCGTGAAAAGGTTAAGTGCAGGTTTTCCGGACTTGGACTTGTGGCTGGGGCATCTATTATTTTACTCGCACTGCTGTCCGCCATCCCGTTAAAAACCTCTTTTTAACTTATGTTCACATTTCCCTCATTCATGTGTTGAGTGCCACCTCGAGGAGCCATGAAGTAGCGACGCTGGGAGCAGGGAAATCTGTTTAGAGCCCTTTTTTATTAATTAAAATATCGCACGGAGAAGGACAGCGATGTATTTCCCTATCGATATTTTGTCCCACCCCTAATGTCATTAGCATCAAACGTCATTGGTTCTGGAGGATCTCATGCCCAAACATCATGATGCCGAAGCTGCAATATATTTGAAAGCTGCAAACTGAGCAATAACATCTTCATTTGGGAAAAGAAAAAGAGGCATTGCATTAGAGGAAGACAACTCAAAATCTCTTTAACTTCTCGACTGTTGCTTTTAGACACAAACGAGAATAGAGAGAAAATGAAGATTTTGCAGGGGTCTCCTGCTTCTTATGTGTTTCTCCTACAGAAAATTCCTCAGTAATCTCGCACGTTTCCTCTAGAGAATTTCATCGTCTCAAACTGCGCTCAGATTTGCAAAAAATGACAAAATCTGCAATTAAAAAGCTAAAGATCTCAATATGAACTCGAACATTTCTCAGATTCCTCCAATACTAAATGATCTGAGCTACAAAATTTGGTCACACTTTAGATTACGGTCCAAGTTTCACTATTAACTATGACTTTTACCTCAGTAAACTCCTAATTACTGCTCATTACTAGTGAGGTAGAATAAGGCATTCATATGTGCTTTATAAGTACTAATAAACAGCCAATATCCAAGTAATATGCATGAGAATTGGACCCTAAACTAAAGTGTTACCCGAAATGTTTTATTTCTACTAAGGACTTTTAGGAGTTCATCCTTACAAGTGAAGTTCATCCTTAAAGTTTATACTGAGAACACCATTAAAGTGACCAGAGATATGAAAGAGCAACCATTGAGCAATTGCCTCCTCCTCTGGGAAGAGACAGTAACATAAGAAATCACAAATGAAATCTCAATTCTTTCTACTAGACAAATATGAGATTAAATGGAGTGCAAATGGAAATGCTGAAGTCTCCCTGTAGATGTTTGTCAGCAGTTGACAGGTTAATGTAACAATGTAACATTTCCGGTTTCAGGACTAACCGACTAGCAAAATAATTGCAACTTACTCTCTGTATAGTGGCGAAATCCACAGGATGATGGACGTGGAGGTGGGTGAACAGGTTGGTGGTTTTGCACCCTTTTGCGACAAGTCATTTTCAATAAATCCAAAAAAGCAGCTGCGCGTGCTGCGTCTTCTGATTTATGACAGATGGCAGCGTTAAGGTGAAATACCACCACCTATTGTACTTTGGGACGTCAACCAGGTGCTGCCACTGGGTTATTTACGGTGTCATAATCATCATGTGTGTACTGTTCATTTAAAATATTAGTTATCGCGATATATTGTCACACCCTTAATTAACACGATATCGATATTTTGTGTTTCCAATATCACGGTTATTGTCAATACCGGTATATCGCGACAGCCCTAATCAAAACGCAAGATCTCAATATGAACTCAAAAATTTCTCATCAGATCTGAGCTGCTTCACATCAGTTTTATTTCCCTATAATCTTACTGGATGACAGATAGTGACTCATTTGTGTCTGTTTTAATTTTTGTCTGAAAGAAGTCTAAAAGAAATAGCTGAGACAAAGTTGATACTTCATACAAAGTTGAAACAAAACAAAGTATCGAGAGCGATGATAGAGCAACATCTGAGCAGAGAAGAGTAGAGCTGAGCTTCATGAAACTGAATTTAGAAAGGATCTCTTCAGGGGCCAAACCCACATCCACAAATATCTACTGTAAAGAGAGATGCTGAGAAAACACACCTGCTTAAGAGAAGAGCGGGATCACAGCGGGAGATACACGCATATGCTTTTATATGAACAACACGCAGATCACTCGAGAGACTAAGATGATGGGGTTGTGTCATGTAAAAAAAAAAATCATAGCACATCACAACACATCCTGAACGAAGGGAGAAAGATCTGGAGGAACAGCAACCGGACAAACTGAACCTGGATGTCTGCGGCTGGACCAGCAGGTGCAAATACATGAATAGTTTAACTAGATGCATCACTGTTATGTTGAAACTAGACACTGATACCTCTTTTGAGATCATCAGGTTTAAAGGGACAGCCTATTTTTCTGGCCCAGAACCGACTTTTCTTCAACTGAAACCCGAGATTTGTCCAGTGGGATTGTCACTGTAAATAAAACATCTGTTACACTTACTTACCAGGAGCAATGAATCCTGTATTGGACAACAGGGACATCTGTCCTGTTAATGAGAGATGTTAGATTACAAAGAAAGATTCTTCTGGTCTCAAACACATCACAAACAATTAAAAACTTCTCAGGTCCTACTATCAGTCCAGTGGGGTTTTGAGAAGTGACTGAACTAATTAATAGATAGCCAATTGCCTGACTTCGTCGTCATCTTCATCAAGTCTTTAGTTCATCAATAATTGTTTCTTCATTCAGAGGTAAGCAACCAGTGGGAAACGTTCAGTAATTTATGAGGAAATTGCGGCCTCCGGTGGTGGAAGAGGGAAATGCGTCCAGACAACTGCAGGAATGTTATGAACAATTAGCATGCAACATTGTGCAACTATCTGAGAATTAAATAAGTGGTAAACGGAGTTTTGAATAAGAAAAATAACTACAAACCTGCAACGTGATGGAGAGGACAAGTTTTATGGCTTGTTCACACCAAGAACGAAATATTGCCTAAGCCTTTCACTCAAACTATAAGAGAATATCAGAGTCCACACCACAACGACAGAAGAAAGATATGGAATCACCTTCATATGGATTTTTTTTTTTTTTTCAGCTTAAACGATGAAAGACTTTGACCGCGAATCAAATTTAAGACCGTTATCGTCGGTTGGTGTGTGGACGCGCCTTTACAACGGAAGATCAAGAGGCAAGGCTTTTACACTGGGATGAACGATCAGGTTTTAATATGCGTATATGAGAGTGGGATTAAAACAGCTACATTCTACTTTGTTACATTACAAACAGTCAAGAGGATGTAGAAAAAAAAAAAAGAAGAAAAAAAAAAAAGTTGTGTATATGGGCAAGGATTCCAGAAAGAGACGTCACTCTACGTCAGATAAAGTTCGTCCGCCTAGAAAAGTAGACCCACCGTTAAAATAATTTGGACAATTACTGTCTTTTCTGTACAAAATAAGTGCTTTAAAAACCTCACCATTGTCCCATAGATTAACATAAGTGCATTACTGTAAACATAATATAATTCTGTGGTAATCGATGCCATAGTCTATATCTACGGCCCACCTACTGTGGACATAACTGTTTGAATCCAGAACATTTCTTTCAGAATTCACACATATTTTAGAAAACAAAAACAGCTTCAAACATTTTATGGATTCTGTATGTTTTTCAAGAGTCGACTCCAACGTGAGGATGTCCAAAAGACATCTTCGAAATTACTGAAGCCAGAGAGCCTTTAGTCTCTCCTTTAAAAGTTATTTTGCTTTTCATTGAAAGAAAGAAAGCCTATGACAAATCTTGTTATATGTATATAATTCCCACTGTAATAGAATTCATAACAAACCAAACGTCATTTGAACCGCAATGATGAATATTAGATCAAAACCACTGAACACCGGGGCACAGCGCCGTCGACAAGGTGTGTAATAAATTGATAGCAGTATCAGACAGATGCAACAGACATTGCTTATTTTTCATGTCTTTGAGCTATATCACTTCAGTTTATTTTTCAGAGGAAAAATTCGACATATGCATAAACGGCAAAGCAAACATGTTTTCCCGTTGGGAAGCACTTAATGACAGAGTAACCATCAAACCCAGAGACGTGACATTAAATCATAAGCTTTGTTAGTTGACTGCACCATCTACTTTAGTGACAACTTCATCAGTTCCCATCTGGGAAAAAATTATGATGCAGTCTTTGTCTTCAGCTACGATTAAACAAATGCATAGTCCTGCATCTGTCCCAGTGGGGTTTGTTATTATTTCATGTCAAATTTAATACTCATTCCTAGTCTTATTGTGAATGTGAATTATTCAGCAATTAATGTTATTCGGAACAAAATGTAATAACTTGCTCCATCTCTGAAATGACTTTTCAGCTGTCACCAAGCCCTCTTATTTTAACCACCTGACACTTTTCATCATCCAATCAATTCACAATACATAGATTTTATGTAAGTGTCACTTTTTTCCACCAAATATCCTTTTTCACCCTGAAATATGTTACATCATTGAAAAAAAGGCAAAAACCATTTCATGTCGACTTTAACACCACATGAGTTGTGAAAGAGTAGATCTTTACTGATGGTCCTTTCATCCATTCTATATTAACTTTCTACAACTAACAACACACTTTTGCCTCATCCTTCCACTCTCAGCTCTATTTTAAACTTAAAACATCAGTTGTATCATGTTTAATACACAATTCAAAATCTGTAGCTGGAAGATGATTCCCAAGTCACATAGACGTGCCATCAGCAGTCACATGACCAGATAAAACAATGAAAGTGTCCTATGCATTTATGCAAAACCAACTATATGCATCTCAAAAATTATATTTTATAGCTATAATGAAATTTATATTGTATAAATCACCCTAAAAAATTGTTACACACAATTCAAGTAATAAAGTATTTTTTTTAAATCTTCTAAAGAAAATGTTGGTGTTTGCACTAATAAAATAAAGAGGGAGGGGCATAAATAAATATAATAATGACAAATAGTTATCCAGGTTTATCTTTATTTCCCTAAAATAATTAGAAAAGCCTAAGCTGATCAGCCATTTCATGAGCATAAAATAAAATTACGTACAGAAAATGTACAAGTGCCTTTTTTTACATACCACTGCACTCTGAAAAAAAAAAAAAACTGCCTGATTGAAATTCACTATATATAAAACAACAAACATAATATCTTTCTTCAGTGCTGAAATGTTTCTGTTTCAGGTTTAAAGAGGCAGGAAGGCAGAAATTAAAATGGCAAACATTCCAAAAATCCATGGTAGTGTACTTCCCCACCGGCACTATGGTCAAACCTGAAGCAGAATCAATAGCAGCGGGACAGATTTCAGTTCTGATCCCAGCCAGAAACCAATACACTGCATTTCAGAGTAACTCGGATTAATCTCCAGCTGCTTTAAATCTCACCCAGTTGGACTTCTACCCAACATGGATTTTATGATATATATTTTTAAGTTCATAGCCCACTGGTTCAGTTTTTCCCCAGCCTGCCTTCTGATAGGTTGGGCTGATCTAACCCTCACCCTGATTGGTTGCCCATCAGTTTGCCTTAAGTCGTTTGACGGCTGCTTCTTGATTGAGGTCATCTTGCTCTCTCTTGGCACCTCTGCTCGTCTCTTCGAGTTGGCGACTTGTTCCGGACTCTCCGTTAGACGGAGGCTCGATGCTCTTCTTCATCTCTCTCCTTTCTCTCCTCTCCTCCATCTCTTCAATCTCCTCAGCAAACAATGCCTTCAGAGGCCGAATGAGCCGCGGAAGCATCTGGAAATCTCCAAATCGAATCTGAGAGCACAAGAAAACAACACATCAAACCTTCCATTTGATTCAAAGTGGAATATAAATTCAATTTTGTTTGTGAAGCATTTCTCAACTAAAAAAAAGTGAGGTAGAAAAGGAGGAAGAATAAAGATGATAGGAAGTAAAACTAAGGAAGGTATGATGTAAGCAAGGAAGATTGTAAAGAAAGTAAATATAAAAGGAAGACCAAGGAAGGATATATGTAATGTAAGGAAGTAACTGAGAAACGAAGGATGCAAGGAGGGAAATAACTAAGAAAGGAATGAACAAACGAAGTAAGTAATGCAGGAAGTAACAAAGTAAGAAATGAAAGATGTAAGGAAGGATGTACGTAAATAAGGGAATAACTAAGGAAGAGGTAGAAGTAAAGAGGAAAATAACTATGGAAGTAAGGAAGGAATGATGATGTAAGTAATGATGCAAGTAATGCAGGAAGTAAGGAGGGAAATAACTAAGGAAGGAATGATGATGTAAGTAATGCAGGAAGTAACTAAGAAAGGAAATAAGGAGGGAAATAACTAAGGAAGGAATGATGTAAGTAATGCAGGAAGTAACTAAGAAAGGAAGTAAGGAGGGAAATAACTAAGGAAGGAATGATGATGTAAGTAATGCAGGAAGTAACTAAGAAAGGAAGTAAGGAGGGAAATAACTAAGGAAGGAATGATGATGTAAGTAATGCAGGAAGTAACTAAGAAAGGAAATAAGGAGGGAAATAACTAAGGAAGGAATGATGATGTAAGTAATGCAGGAAGTAACTAAGAAAGGAAGTAAGGAGGGAAATAACTAAGGAAGGAATGATGTAAGTAATGCAGGAAGTAACTAAGAAAGGAAATAAGGAGGGAAATAACTAAGGAAGGAATGATGATGTAAGCAATGCAGGAACTAACTAAGAAAGGAAGTAAGGAGGAAAATAACTAAGGAAATAAGGAAGGAATGATGATGCAAGTAATACAGGAAGTAACTAAGAAAGGAAATAAGGAGGGAAATAACTAAGGAAGGAATGATGATGTAAGCAATGCAGGAACTAACTAAGAAAGAAAGTAAGGAGGGAAATAACTAAGGAAGTAAGGAAGGAATGATGATGTAAGTAATGCAGGAAGTAACTAAGAAAGGAAGTAAGGAGGGAAATAACTGAGGAAGGAATGATGATGTAAGTAATGCAGGAAGTAACTAAGAAAGGAAATAAGGAGGGAAATAACTAAGGAAGGAATGATGTAAGTAATGCAGGAAGTAACTAAGAAAGGAAGTAAGGAGGGAAATAACTAAGGAAGGAATGATGATGTAAGTAATGCAGGAAGTAACTAAGAAAGAAAGTAAGGAGGGAAATAACTAAGGAAGGAATGATGATGTAAGCAATGCAGGAAGTAACTAAGAAAGAAAGTAAGGAGGGAAATAACTAAGGAAGTAAGGAAGGAATGATGATGTAAGTAATGCAGGAAGTAACTAAGAAAGGAAGTAAGGAGGGAAATAACTAAGGAAGGAATGATGATGTAAGCAATGCAGGAAGTAACTAAGAAAGAAAGTAAGGAGGGAAATAACTAAGGAAGTAAGGAAGGAATGATGATGTAAGTAATGCAGGAAGTAACTAAGAAAGGAAGTAAGGAGGGAAATAACTGAGGAAGGAATGATGATGTAAGTAATGCAGGAAGTAACTAAGAAAGGAAATAAGGAGGGAAATAACTAAGGAAGGAATGATGTAAGTAATGCAGGAAGTAACTAAGAAAGGAAGTAAGGAGGGAAATAACCAAGGAAGGAATGATGATGCAAGTAATGCAGGAAGTAACTAAGAAAGGAAGTAAGAATATAAGGAAGGATATAAGGAAGTATGGAAGAATGCAAGTAATTAAGTAACTAAGGAAGTAAGAACAAAATGAAGGAAGGATGGATTTTAGTTAAGAAGAATTAGTTGTTAGTTATTTGACAGTATGTGTATCCTCACCCTCATGTGGTCAAACGAGATGCCCACTTTGCTGTTGAAGTCGTCGTTGAAGAGAGGGATCTTAGCGTACCGCTGACTGAAGTGATTCAACACGATGAATTCAGCGTTCATCTTCACCCCAATGCCAATAGCCTGAGACGTGGTGCTGGAAAGAGATTCAGATTCAAACAACGATCGCTGACACAATCATGCAACTTCTTCGGAAACGAGTCTCAACTTCAATTTACACAATAAATGACATTAGAAAAGTCTGCATGGACCCTATTAGAGTGCTGTACTACTCTGTTTTCCTCACCCAATTCTCATGTCTGTTTTCTACAAAGCTTGAAACTCAAATCTGTAAATTTGTGCATTTCAGCGGATAAAGCTTCACTGACTTGGACGACACTCTCCGCCCTTTCAGGCAATCAATTCCTCACTGAAACCCAAATGAATCCCCCACAAAATCTCCAATCAATTCCACTCAGAAGTTCTTCAGCTCTTCAATTGGAAAAGGCCCCAGACGTGACACACGGAGCAGTTCATCCAGAGACCCGGCGCTCCAGAACTCCAGCAGACGACAAGGAACCCAATCAATGCTCATCTAAGAGGAGAATCCCAGAACTTTAAGAGAGACCCGCTTTAAAATGAGTCCTCCATCAGGAAACGCATTATCCTCTGGGAAAGCTGACCACTTTAATTTCAGAAGATTTTCTCTTTCTGCCTGCGACAGTGTTTTTTAGCTCTCAAATCAAAAGAGGGTTTATCTTCTTGCCTGTTTTGTTAGTTTGCACATGCCCAATACAACCTCTTCACTTAAGGCAAAAGTTGAACTGTTTGATAAGAGCTGCTGATTAACACTTGCAATATTTATGTAAAATAATTAATGCCAAGTTGAAATGCATTTATTACATTGAAACAATATATGAATATATGTTAAAATGTACTTAGGGGTTTAAGCGCATAGCGCTATTATAATTGTTAAAATTTCCAAGCATCAGCATTCTCCCCATTAAAACTGATTGGGCAGACCAAACCGTAAGTTGTAGAGAGTTGAAACTTTGTAGTATTTACACCATCTACAACGTCACCAAGGGGACGCTACAGCAGTGAAAAATAAGAAAATCGCTCATAACTCCTAAAGCGTTATGCGTTGGCTTATGAGTCTTGAAATTTTTGTGTTTTTGGATTTTTTGAAAAACGTACTTTTGCGAACTAGTCCTAGGTTTTTGGCCCGATCGGAACCAAACCAGTGCAGCAAGATTCTCTGGAGTCTGATTGTCAATAATTATCAAAAAAAGTGAACGGAATAAGATATTTTCACCAAACTCAGCACACCTATGTAAGAGCATGTGTATGTGACGACTGGCCACTTGGTGGCGCAATAACATGGAGAAAAAAATAAAAATGGCTATAATTACACAATCCTAAGTCTAATTGACTTGAAAATTGTCATGCTGTGTCTTCGTCCAAGGTGCCAAGACTGCCTTTGAGGACATTCACGTATCTCGAAAAACACGGCCGGCGGCAGCCAATGAAGATTGAGCAGCTATCAGACAAGGTTAACAGAGGCCGATCGGAACGCAACTCGCTGGGCCTGTTTGACTCACGGCCCTGGAGGAAGATTTTTTTTTTTTTTTTTTTTTTTCATACAGCAAGATTCTCTGGAGTCTGATTGTCAATAATTATCAAAAAATAGTTGAACTTTGGCATTTGGATGGCTATAATTGGGTCATTTAGAAAATGGGCGTGACAAAATATACTCAAAAGCCTATAAATCCTAAATGAAAACTTCACGATATTAGGTGAGCACATGCAACATGATTCTAACTTTTATGGAGATTGGACCATAGGTGGCACTATAAATGTAAAAAAAAAAAACTTTACAAACCATATATTTCCTATGGTAAATTGCCTGGATTGGCTGTAAATGGTCTTCATTTAAGTGGTTACATGCTTGCTAAATAAAATCTCTTTTTACACATGTGCTTAAAGGCCTTAAAATGCTTGAAACCAGTTAATTGCTGCGAGCAGCTCTATTTTATTCCTGTGATCAAAGCTGAATTTCCAGCATCATTACTCCAGTCTTCAGTGTCACATGATCCTTCAGAAATCATTCTGAACCTCTCAGCCAATATACTGATTTGATACTCAAGAAACATTTCTGATTATTATTAATGTTGAAAACAGTTCAGCTTCATATTTCTGTGGAAACCACAATAACAATGTTAGAAGCAAGCTTGATTTTAAACAAGATCCCTGATGATTTCGGTCTGATCTGAACAGATCTAGCAGTACATTTCAGCACTGACCACTGACTGCTTTATGAATCAGCCAAAATGTGATGCAACTGTAAAAAGAGGCTGTTATTGAACGATGAGTAGTTAAAAACTATTAATATGAAGATGCGTTTACATGGAACTAAAGAGGCTTTTTTTTGCAGCTGTTAAACATGTAAAACCTGTCAGAATTGGTTGTGAAAAACTCATTTGCTACTTTACAAACATTATAAGAAAACTTGATTAAAAAGAAAAAAAAACAACACTTGATATGACCCTGTAGCTCCGAATTTCTTCTGCATATGGATGTGTCATTGAACCTGTGTTCATTTACCTGTGTCTCTTCTCTAACGCCTCTTCTTCCATCCCATCCTCCAGCGTGGCTTCATGAATCAAA
This sequence comes from Coreius guichenoti, assembly GCA_039654105.1. Classification (NCBI taxonomy): domain Eukaryota; kingdom Metazoa; phylum Chordata; class Actinopteri; order Cypriniformes; family Gobionidae; genus Coreius; species Coreius guichenoti. Next base: position 42,123,426 of record CM077171.1, on the reverse strand, counting down.
AGTGTGGCATTCTTGCCTGAGAACAAACCAAGAGATGAATCAAACTCTCTCCGCCACACACACACACACAGATAAATTACAGCTGACATGCTGTTCCCTCTTTCACACACCAACACATACTCCATTTTCTCCCTTTAGAAATCAATCACGAGAACTCCAGCGGCCAAACAAGCGCCGAGACAACAAAGGCCTTTCCTAATGAGACGAGCGGACCAAACCATCTCCAGCGCTCAGGAGGGGAAGGTTGAATACCCTCCATCACCGCCGGACTCCCTCAGGAGCCATTAAAGAGGTTTCTGTGACTCGGAAAACAGCGTAGAAGTGATCGATTACATAGCTGATAAAGACGGGAAGCAGCATTTAAATGCAGGCTTCATTCGTATTGATGTGGAGTTACTATAGAGATTCAGACGCAATTGCAGACTCTCTACAACTGGACTGATATAACGGAATATTTTGAGGGTTTGTCCAACAGTTCAGACTGAGAATCAACCATAAACATGTAACTATAAACCTAATAGCATGCAAAATGTAACTGTGCATCTGAATGAGTGAGTGTGTGTGTGTGTGTGGGTTCACAAACCTCAAGAAACCTATCAAGAAAATTTTCCGGCTCACATTTCAGATCAAAATCAATAGAATCAATGACATTTGTTCTTCCTCAAATTTGTATTAAATGATAAATAATTTAGGTAACATTTTACAATAAAGGTCCTATTATAGTTAACATTGCATTAACATTAACAAAGATGAATAAATACTGTAACTAATGTATTGATCATTGTTAGTTAATGTTCATTAATAAAAATTCAACTGTTCATTGTTTGTACAACAGATCCAACTTTTGATTTTAATGACTAGCAAATATTGGAATTAATATTAAAATTAGTAAATGCTTTTAGAAGTTTTTTCATTGTTAGTTCATGTTAACTAATGTACTTAGCTAATGTTAACAAAAGGAACCTTATTATAAAGCGTTATTTTATAAAATATAATTTACATAGTGAACCATTTATATATCATGCTGGTACTTTGTATTAAAAAAAAAAAAAACATTTTGATTAGAAGTCCATCAGAATCATCAATGAGGACAATAATTACACAAAAAAACCCTAATAAATGTCAGTGCATTACACGTTCTAAAGACTATAACCTTTGAAAGGCCAGTTTTAGTCGATTTTACCCCTTATAAGAATATTCAGACCAGTATAATGTATAATTAGGGGTGGGTTAAATATACCGGTAGACACAATTAACTGGTAGAAATTAGTCAACTGGTAGAGATTTTGGACTATTGTCTCCATCATGGTTACGCTCATGTGACATTGCTGTGCGACGCGGTCACGAAAGCTTAACGTTTGCAAGCGTTTTTAAGCATTGCGGGTTAAAAACAGGTGATTTTAAACCGTTGAAGTGCAATTAGCAGCGAAAGACAACTCATTTCAGTATATGCACACGCATTACATAAAGCCGCTGCTCATAGAGCTGTGAGTGCTTTTTGCTGCCTAATTGGGCTTGAACGGTTAAATACACATACCCATGTGTCAAAGTGACCATGTATTTGGAAGTAAACAGTGTCATTTATGTCTTTAAGTTAACGTGAACAGTTGAGAGAGAACAACGCACGAATATAATGGATCCGCCGGTCTTAAAGCGGCTGCATCCAAATTCACCTGGTCATTATTAATGCTAATCAAACAACAAAAAAGAGAGAAAATCTCTCACTGCTCTTGACTGAATCACTTTTGCAACTTTAATAAGAATAAATGTACATTTAATTTACACAGTGAAGACTATGCAGTGTTTTTTATAAGTTCATTTCATGTCTTTGTTCTATTGTAGTTTGGTTTCTTTGCTCTTTCTTTTTAGGCTAGTATTAGTTTTTTTAAATGACACTGAAAATGGTGATAAGAATTATGAAATTTCAGTGTTATCAAACATTTTGATATAAAAACCTTAAAATAACTATATAGTGATATATACACTGTTATCGTGAAATAAAATTACTCATATCGTGATGTAGGATTTTGGTCATATCGCCCACCCCTATATATAATATGTATATACTTGCAAAATCATCAGCGGTCATAGTATGTATGTGGTTTTTACCCATATTGGCGACGGCTTCGCAAGGCATGGTGTCTCCAGAGAACACGAGCTGCCAACCAGACTGATGCGTCAAACTGCAGGCAAACGCGTTCTTACAGTGACGAACATAACAGGTCTGAAACTACACATGAGAGAGAGAGAGAGAGAGAGAGAGAGAGAGAGAGAGAGAGAGAGAGAGAGAGAGAGAGAGAGAGAGAGAGAGAGATAGAGATAGAGATAGAGATAGAGATAGAGATAGAGATAGAGATAGAGATAGATAGAGATAGATAGAGATAGAGAGATAGAGAGATAGAGAGATAGAGAGATAGAGAGATAGATAGAGATAGATAGAGAGATAGAGATAGAGATAGAGATAGAGATAGAGAGAGAGAGAGATAGAGATAGAGATAGAGATAGAGAGTTAATCACAACATGCTCCAATAGATCACTTTATTTATATCACAATCTGTTGGTCTGTGTATAGCTGGCAGATATTTTAAAGATTTATGTATAACATTTGTTGGTGACATAAAATAAACATCTTAAATATTGTGATTTTAATGCGCTTTTTATACAGACATTAAGCTTCGTAAAAAACAAAACCATACCCACTTTGTGAGTAAAAAAGTGCTAGAAGACAGAAAAAATAATTTAAATAGCAATAGATTAAGTAAGTTTGATTAATCATCATATTGGTGCATAGAAATAAACAAAATATCATTAGTTACTTTATGTTCTTTTTTGCATTAAACTTTGAAAAATGTATTTGCAACTGCTGTTTGCTTGAAATCATGATCCCAAAAATAAAAAAAATAAAAAAAATATTTTAGAGTAAATGCATAAACATTAAAATATATATTGTACAAAGCCGAAAGGATAAAAAATAAATAAATTTGTAATTAAAATTAGTAGGTGTGTAACAATATATCGTGTCACAATATAATCGCAATACAAAAATGCAACAATATGTATCATGGATAGTGACAATCGGTATTGTGTATAGTTCAGCCAAAATGAAAATTACTGTGTGAGAAAGAATTCAAAATTTACAGTTTTAGTGTCAGTACTACATTAAACTACTATATATAATGTTGAATGTAATATATAATAATGCAATGGGGGGATATTTGTGGGTCCTGATGATGCAAAATGTCATGTGTTACCAGATAAAAGTACATTTTTTAAAATATATCTAGTGACCGAGTGCAAGCATATTCGTCTAAAATAATTCTGTATTTTCAGCTTCAGAATTATGAATATTTTTATTCTGGTGTCAAAATTGTCCTGTGCATTGTCCGGTGCATACCAGCACCAAGCCTAAGCTTATTCATTTCCACCCCCAACGTAATACCAGATTTAGCATTTTAATCAACGGTTTTTAACATATGTCTTGGAGTATCGAAATAATATCGTATTGTGAGTTCAGTATCGTGATATGTATCGAATCGTGACATGAGGGTATCGTTACACCCCTATTTTTAGCTATATCACAAAAAGACTATACACTCCATACAGACCTTGACCAGGTCATTATTCTTCAGGACGGTCTGAATGAAGGATTTGGTCTTGACTTTGGGGATCTCGGCACCGTCACACAAAAACTTTGATGGGATAATACTGGAAAAATAAAAAACAGAAGCGATAAGTTTTTCAGGGCAAGCAACATACTTTTTTACGTTGATATAATTTTTTTTTTACAAATGATAATACATTTACGGTCAATACTGAGAATCATAGACGCTCTTACAGAAAGACAGACGAGAGATAAAATAAGAGAGAGTGGTAGTTTTCTCTCGTACTTGATCTGGCTGAGTATCTGCTGGCAGTGGTCATGGTACTGGTTCAACCACGTCATGATCTGTACAGGTGCGATCAGGTACACGGGACTGAACGCTTTACCAAGACTCGTCTGCAACACAGAAGATGACGTTAACGGGGAAATAATCCATACACACACGCACAAAATAATACTGACCCCCAAAGCTAAAAAATTACATACCAGAGCTCGCTCTCGCTCCAATAATAAATGAATCAAACCCTGTGTGGACGACAAAACATACAGCAATGTCAACAGAGTAATACATGGCATTCTAGAAACACTCTGATTATTATTTAATATAATATTCATACTTTTTATACAGTTATCTCTCAGCTCTCTATGATTCTGACTGCTCTGGGATTCTACAGTTGTATAACTGATCATTTATTTAATTATTTGGCAAGTATCCATATAATTAGCAGGATAAATGTACAGTCTTTATGGCAAACTAAACTGGCTTATTTTTTAACCACAACCAGCTGACTGTAACTTAACATCTTAATATTATATAGTGTGTTTGTCTCACTGTGTGATGATCTGCGTGCAGGTGCGACACAAAGATGGTGGAGAGTTTGGAGAGGATCTCATCCACGTCATTGCCATAATGACGACACAACTGACCGAACGTTCCCTCCCCACAATCCAACAGCAGCGACTGAGACGGGCTGAGGGACAGAGAGATGATCAGACACACCACTGCATAAAATCAAGTCCATTATAGCAATAAAACACACGAGACTGCGTGTTACTGTGATTTTACCACAGTTAAGAAGTATTGATCGATCGGGGTCACTTCAGAGTACTCGTCCACATAGTAATATGTACTATATTTAGCTAGCTAGTGATATGTTGTAATGTTTAATATTTGAAACATCCCAGTAAATGAATTGAACATCTTAAGTATTACCTGATGTTCACTAAAGTTCCACTGACGTTTCTGATCTTCATCGGCAGGGACGAGCCGGTGCCCAAAAACACGATCTCAGGAAACTTCTCACCTTCTTCACCAGCACAGAAGACAAACAAACATGATAAACAAAAGAAAACAGAATTAAATCAGCCCACACACCCACAATGCTTGAAAAAGTATTTTAGTTATAGTTCATATAGAAGAGGTCCATTTTAGAAGAACAAATCCATTTACTGTTGCACGATCTGAGGCGTGTGATACAGATACAGGAGAGAGTGAAAGTGAGAAGTGGAGAAAGTTTTACTCTGAGGAAATTAAATGTCAAGCTGTGGAAGTGTTCTTGTCTTTCTGCTCATCTAATTCAATACTTTCATCCCTCCTTCTCTCTCACAGATTCGGTAGAAAGCTCACCGGATGTGGAGACAGACGCAGCCGCCTGGAACTTTCTGCATTCCTCAACTTCCACCAGAAAGTTTGGCACTTTGGCTGCTTCCTTCACAAACTCCTCAGAGTCGCAGGACAGGATGGCATCTCTACAAACACACACACAAAGTATTTGAGGTATATGAAGACCACAAAAACTAGTTCAGCTGTATCATCTGTGACACACTGTCAATCAATGACCCGAACTGACCTTTGCCACTCCAGTTTGGGCCGAAGCTGAAACTTGAGCAGACACTCGGCTCTGACGTTAGGGACGTTTAAAGACGCATGCGGCTCCTAACAGAGACAAAGAATTGACTGAAGTCACATTGGATAGAAATAGAAAAATTTATTAAAATAGTAAAATTAAATTAGAAAAAGACATTACCAAAAAAAAAAAAAAAAACATTAAATCAGAAAAAACTATATTGAAGTACAAAAATACAAATATATAAATGTATATTATGTATAATAAATCACAAAAAACACTTTACAAATAATAAATAGTTGAAATAATATTTGAATAATTGAAATCCAACCAAACTGATCAACAGATACAAAAAAAGAGACTATTTAATATTAAATTGAATTAACAAAATGCATTAAACATGAAATTAAATCAGAAAAAACGATCAAATTAATGAATTAAAAAATATTAAATGACAAAAAAAAAAAACATAAAAATAGATAGAATTAATAGAATATGTTATATTAATAATAAAATTACTCCAGAATGAATAACTGACCAATTATAAATAAAATTTCCTACTGGTAATGATTATAATCTAATTTAAAAAAAATGACCTGTAAGAGACTATGACATAATTAATTAAATAAAACAATGCATTAAATATGGAATGATCCAATGAATACTTTGGAAAAATATTTTATTTATATACAGAGACTATTTAATTGGAAATACAAAAAAACAAAAAAAAAAGAAAATACATTAAGAAAATATTAAATTACATGAAAATAAATTATTGAAAAGTTCTAAATTAAAATCCAAATTAATCTGACCTGTGACAGACTATTTAATTGTGTGTGTAAAAAATGAAAATAAATATGAATTGTTAAAAGTATTGAAAAAAATACAAAAATAAAAATAAAACAGAACAAAACTAATTATATATTTAAAAAAAAAAAAAAAAAAAAAAAAAAAAACATTGGTAATGATCTATTTGACCAAACTTATCTGTAACAGAGACTATGCAATATTAAATTAGAAATTAGCATCAAATATAACATTAAATGAGAGAAAAAAAAAAAAAAGTATTAGTTGAAAAAAAACATTAAAATAATAAATTCGAATCAGTCTGATGTCAGAATTAAAGTTAACTAAGACAATGAGTGAGTGTTGCTGTACTTTGCTCTTGTAGAGTTTGAGCTGAGGAAAGATCTCGGGATGGATGAGGTTGAGCTGCGTCTGAAGTTTGTGACTGCGGGCGTTGTGAGGCGTGAACGTCTGCTCGTTCATCACCAGATGCTCCGTGCTGCTGGGAAACCTGAGACACACAGACGCGTCACACACACACATACACATGATCAGATCCCTGTGATTACTGCAGTCCAGCTCTACCTCTCCATCCAGCTCCTGTACTGATCCGTGTTCAGCACCGACTCTGGCGTCATGTGAACCACGAGAGCTGCCGAGTCCTCAGATCCGCCGCTCTGATACCTGCACACACGTGACATTATTAGATGTGTACGGAGGAAGTGGGCCTCGTGTCTCTATAGGAGACATTTCTTCACCTTTGTAAGATGTGATTGGTGCAGAGCGGCTGGATGAAGTCCTCTGACGGACAGTCGACCACTATGAAGACAGGTCCAGGATCAGCCGGTGTGCACAGCTCCTCAGGCCGGATCTGAAACACATGCTGCACAGTCAGATGGAAAACATCGAGATCCTACAGTCTTCAGACCAACACTGAAGTCTCTAGGCACTATAAATGTTTTGAAACATCTGTACAGAACAGGCTGAAACCGTCTGTCATTGTGAAGAACTGAAGAATCACCTCTTTTCCATTGTGTGTGACAGTTTTTCCAGCTTTCAGAGCATCGATTATGGGCCCAATGGCTGCTGTTCCTCTACATGTAAAGAAAACAGTTATATGTTTATATGTGGGATATATTTCAGTCCTGAACACACAACTGAACCGATATATATCAGACACTCACACCGGCAGGCCCATCTCTTTAGCTTTCAGTACCAGAAAGTTTCCTTTCTTGGGGTGTAACTGAGGAAACATTACATTGAAAATAAACTACTGCGCACAGTATGATCTTAAAAGGTGAAAAGAGACATTAAGTTAATATTATTATTAAATGTATTCCTTTTCAGATTATTTCTGCTGACCTTACACACGTAAGCCACCACGAGAGATGAATCTCTAGTGATCTTTTCTTTGCCTTCTGTGAAAAACAAAACATTCATATTTCTAATGAAACACATTAGTGCTACTCTCTTTAAGTGCACTGCAAAACATCCACAAAATATGAATATGAGGCACGTGACATGCAGAAATGAGCCTTGTAAATTAGATATGTTTGTTTAAAGGTTTGCTCGACGAAACGTAGATTTTGATCCACATAAAAATGTAGTTCAAATGGAATGGAAATTTTACTCACTTGAATTATTATTGAAAATATAACAATATAATGGGCAAAATAAAATTTAGATTGAAAAGATTTCTCTTGATCAAAACAAATTATGTAATTCAAATGCACTACATTATTATTATTATTATAATAATATTAGACAATAACAATATAAATGGACAAATTATTTTTAAATGATCAACAATGACGTTCAAATGTAATAAAAACACATTTTACTTATAACTTACATTATATTTCATTTAACACTAATGTCATTAAGTAAAGCAATAAAATAACACTATAAATACTTTAAATAAAATACATATTAAAATAAATAAAATATATATTAAATAAAATTGTAATTTCCAAGGCATTTCCCCCTTTAAACTATGTAGTTTTTGAATTTCAATTTCACTTTATTGTTGGATTTTCTTCCAAAAAAAATTGTCTTGGATCCCATAGTGTTCACTCTCACATTAATTCACATCCACACCAAATAATAAGAAACACTACAATAGACACCACTTGATACAAGAAAACACAAGTATGTAAACACACATCCAGCTGCAGTGCAACTGCAAAATTAAACAAATTTCATCACTTTATTCGGTTACGAACCATACCGAAACCGTGACCCTAAAACCGTGATAAAAACCAAACGGTGAGTAATTTGACCTGTTACACCCCTAGTAAATAACTAGAATAACAAGAAAACAGTAAAACTATTTGCGCTACAAACCAGTATGTTTATGATTATGACAGTAAATTAAAATAATAAACAAGCTGTTTTAGTACAGCTAAAAATAATTGGAAGTGGATGAGACCGGAAGTCTTGTGCATTCAAGTCACAAATGGCCATATAAAAATAAGGTGGATGCATCCAGCAGCTCATAAACTGGTGTGGTGTTTTTTTTGTGTGTGTGTGTGTGTGTGTGTGTGTGTGTGTGTGTGTGTGTGTGTGTGTGTGTGTGTGTGTGTGTGTGTGTGTGTGTGTGTGTGTGTCTCGCCTGGACTCGCTGATCTTCTGCCTGCATTCAGACTCGGACACTTCTCCAGGTCCTCCAGTCTCTTGAGCGCCCCCTTCTGACTGCTGTTAGGACTGCTGCTGCACCCAGAGCCTGGGGAACGTCCACCGGCCTCGGCCTTACGCTCAGCTTACACACACACACACACACACACACACACACACACACACACACACACACACACACACACACACACACACACACACACACACACACACACACACACACACACACACACACACACACACAGTACAGACGGATCCTTTACATGTGAAGGGTTTTAAACGTTCATGCTTGAGAACAGTGTAAAGATGAGGAGTCACTCACAGAAGAGAGGAACCTGACTGACGGTCATGGTGTTGTCTTTATATTGAGCTTCAGTATACGGTCTGACAGCTGCAAACCAAAGAAAAACAGGCACACAGCATCAGTTCAGCTGTGTGAATGCACAGTGAGCCGAGCATAGATGCTATTTTAGTATCATTTATATACTATTATTTATTATATTTACACTGCCGTAAATGTAAAATAACTGTTTTCGGTAACACTTTATTTTACAGTGTCCTTGTTACGTATGTTACATGTACTTACCATAGTAATAACAGTAAATTATGCATAATTACAAGCTAACCCTCAACCAAACCCCTATAGTAAGTACATGTAGTTACTAAATATTACTCAGTACTTATATAATTACACTCTAACAATGACACCTTAAAATAAAGTGTAACCCTGTTTTCTATTGTAATATATTTTAAAATGTAATTTATTTATGTGATATAAATTACAATTTAACATATATTCACATAGAAAACAGTTATTTTACATTTTAATAATATTTCACAATATTACTTTTTTTGTATTTTTAATAAAATAAATGCAGCCTTGGTGAGCAGAAGAGACTTCTAAAAAAAAAAAACATTAAAAAACTTACCGATCAAAAACTTTTGCGCGGCAGTGTATGTTATTAATAATTTCAATTAGCTTTTATTTCTCTAGTTTCCGTTTTCATTTTAGTTTAAGTTTTAGTAATTCTGTTATGTGCTTTTGTCATTTTTATTACTTTTTTCTTTCATTTTAGTTTTAGTACTTTTAGTACATCACCTTAGTTTTAGGTTGAGCTTTTTCATCTGACATTTACACTCACCTAAAGGATTATTAGGAACACCATACTAATACTGTGTTTGACCCCCTTTCGCCTTCAGAACTGCCTTAATTCTACGTGGCATTGATTCAACAAGGTGCTGAAAGCATTCTTTAGAAATGTTGGCCCATATTGATAGGATAGCATCTTGCAGTTGATGGAGATTTGTGGGATGCACATCCAGGGCACGAAGCTCCCGTTCCACCACATCCCAAAGATGCTCTATTGGGTTGAGATCTGGTGACTGTGGGGGCCATTTTAGTACAGTGAACTCATTGTCATGTTCAAGAAACCAATTTGAAATGATTCGAGCTTTGTGACATGGTGCATTATCCTGCTGGAAGTAGCAGAGGATGGGTACATGGTGGTCATAAAGGGATGGACATGGTCAGAAACAATGCTCAGGTAGGCCGTGGCATTTAAACGATGCCCAATTGGCACTAAGGGGCCTAAAGTGTGCCAAGAAAACATCCCCCACACCATTACACCACCACCACCAGCCTGCACAGTGGTAACAAGGCATGATGGATCCATGTTCTCATTCTGTTTACGCCAAATTCTGACTCTACCATCTGAATGTCTCAACAGAAATCGAGACTCATCAGACCAGGCAACATTTTTCCAGTCTTCAACTGTCCAATTTTGGTGAGCTCGTGCAAATTGCAGCCTCTTTTTCCTATTTGTAGTGGAGATGAGTGGTACCCGGTGGGGTCTTCTGCTGTTGTAGCCCATCCGCCTCAAGGTTGTGCGTGTTGTGGCTTCACAAATGCTTTGCTGCATACCTCGGTTGTAACGAGTGGTTATTTCAGTCAAAGTTGCTCTTCTATCAGCTTGAATCAGTCGGCCCATTCTCCTCTGACCTCTAGCATCAACAAGGCATTTTCGCCCACAGGACTGCCGCATACTGGATGTTTTTCCCTTTTCACACCATTCTTTGTAAACTCTAGAAATGGTTGTGCGTGAAAATCCCAGTAACTGAGCAGATTGTGAAATACTCAGACTGGCCCGTTAGGCACCAACAACCATGCCACGCTCAAAATTGCTTAAATCACCTTTCTTTCCCATTCTGACATTCAGTTTGGAGTTCAGGAGATTGTCTTGACCAGGACCACACCCCTAAATGCATTGAAGCAACTGCCATGTGATTGGTTGATTAGATAATTGCATTAATGAGAAATTGAACAGGTGTTCCTAATAATCCTTTAGGTGAGTGTATATTTTATGTCAGCTTTATTTAAAGTTAATGCTCTTTTATTAAACTATAACAACACTGCATATATAGTCAATATGAGCAGAATGATAACAGTGGACTTTACCAAGTTCAATGTCTTCCAGCGGTCCTGAAAACACTCGTATGGCCTGTAAATATTTCTCCTGAAACAACACAATTCAGTAAAACCAATTCATATCCAAACAGACACAAAGATCTGCATAAAATGCACATGCATAATAGAGAGTGCCGTTTACAGATAGTTTGGCTTGTCAGATGTGTGACGTACCAGCTGTGGCGGTCCTGACAGGACGCACTGAGGGACTCCCGTGTCTTTGAGGGTCAGGATCATCCCTGCACACACAAAACACAGAGTTAAGATTCATGAACCTGTCAGACAGACAGCAGAGATTTACAAGAGTCTTTACACAGTAATGCAAAATCCTGGTTCATAACCAGCAGGGCTCGAACATTTCACCCACATTTGTGATTAAAAATAGATGTTTGCAAACTGTAAAAAGTATTTTGGAGTACGTGTGCGAATAAACAATACCTTAAATGGTATAACAAGCGTCTTAATGATCATTTTAAGGCATCTTATATTTTGGGGATGGAAAAACAAATTGCGATACTGCCTAATGTGATTATTAAACTTCAAAGGCTATGATTTCATTAAATAAATGTGAGCGCTTCACGTTTCAAAGCCTGATTGTGGCGCTGTTGTGCGTTCTACAGGCTTCAGAGTTCAGACTGCTTGAGATCAGTTCGCAATCAATGAATAGCACACATTTATGCCAAGCGATTGCATATGAACTAATGCTGATCAATTATGACACCATTTACTTTACTGTGTTTATATTGTAATATGTTGTATACGGTTGTAAGAATGCATATTTTATCTCCCTCATCTGAATTTGAATGAGCAGCTGCAATAATAAAGCACAGACATTTCAAAATAAGAGTCCCGGTGTATTTCAGGCTTGTTTATTACATAAAAGTCATGCAGTGTGTCCAATTTCCACCCGGTTATTATTTGGTTACACAAACTGAATGTAATTTAATTTACATTTAATTTAAAGTAAACTATTTTAGCTACTGTCTGGGATGCCCTGGAAGGAAAGACTAAGAACATTATTTGACACATTATTAAATACAGTGGGGAGAACAAGTATTTGATACACTGCCGATTTTGCAGGTTTTCCTACTTACAAAGCATGTAGAAGTCTGTAATTTTTATCATAGGTACTCTTCAACTGTGAGTGACTGAATCTAAAACAAAAATCCAGAAAATCACATTGTATGATTTTTAAATAATTAATTTGCATTTTATTGCATGACATAAGTATTTGATCACCTGCCAACCAGTAAAAATTCCAGCTCACAGACCTGTTAGTTTTTCTTTAAGAAGCCCTCCTGTTCTCCACTCATTACCTGTATTAACTGCACCTGTTTGAACTCGTTACCTGTATAAAAGACACCTGTCCACACACTCAATCAAACAGACTCCAACCTCTCCACAATGGCCAAGACCAGAGAGCCGTGTAAGGACATCAGGGATAAAATTGTAGACCTGCACAAGGCTGGGATGGGCTACAGGACAATAGGCAAGCAGCTTGGTGAAAAGGCAACAACTGTTGGCGCAATTATTAGAAAATGGAAGAAGTTCAAGATGACGGTCAATCTCCCTCGGTCTGGGGCAAAATCTCACCTTGTGGGGCATCAATTATCATGAGGAAGGTGAGGGATCAGCCCAGAACTACATGGCAGGACCTGGTCAATGACCTGAAGAGAGCTGGGACCACAGTCTCAAAGAAAACCATTAGTACCACACTACGCCATCATGGATTAAAATCCTGCAGCGCACGCAAGGTCCCCCTGCTCAAGCCAGCGCATGTCCAGGCCCGTCTGAAGTTTGCCAATGACCATCTGGATGATCCAGAGGAGGAATGGGAGAAGATCATGTGGTCTGATGAGACAAAAATAGAGCTTTTTGGTCTAAACTCCACTCGCCGTCTTTGGAGGAAGAAGGATGAGTACAACCCCAAGAACACCATCCCAACCGTGAAGCATGGAGGTGGAAACATCATTCTTTGGGGATGCTTTTCTGCAAAGGGGACAGGATGACTGCACCGTATTGAGGGGAGGATGGATGGGGCCATGTATCGCGAGATCTTGGCCAACAACCTCCTTCCCTCAGTAAGAGCATTGAAAATGGGTCGTGGCTGGGTCTTCCAGCATGACAATGACCCGAAACACACAGCCAGGGCAACTAAGGAGTGGCTCCGTAAGAAGCATCTCATGGTCCTGGAGTGGCCTAGCCAGTCTCCAGACCTGAACCCAATAGAAAATCTTTGGAGGGAGCTGAAAGTCCGTATTGCCCAGCGACAGCCCCGAAACCTGAAGGATCTGGAGAAGGTCTGTATGGAGGAGTGGGCCAAAAATCCCTGCTGCAGTGTGTGCAAACCTGGTCAAGAACTACAGGAAACGTATGATCTCTGTAATTGCAAACAAAGGTTTCTGTACCAAATATTAGGTTCTGCTTTTCTGATGAATCAAATACTTATGTCATGCAATAAAATGCAAATTAATTATTTAAAAATCATACAATGTGATTTTCTGGACTTTTGTTTTAGATTCCGTCTCTCACAGTTGAAGTGTACCTATGATAAAAATTACAGACTTCTACATGCTTTGTAAGTGGGCAAACCTGCAAAATCGGCAGTGTATCAAATACTTGTTCTCCCCACCGTATATAGATTTTACTAGTATCAATGTTATTATAGTTAAACTAAAACCATTAAAAAAAATCTCTTTACTTGAAATAAATAAATGTTAACTGACATAAAACCAAAATGTAAAACTTTTTACATTAACTTTTCTTATTTTCATTTAGCTGAAATTAACCTGTTATTTAGTTTCATTAACCTCATGTACCAAACAAAAAACTGGAATAAAAATTATACAGACATTTTTTATTTAAAACAAAACAAAAACTAAATTAAACAGAAAAAACTTTCTACTGAAATTAAAATGAAAGCAGAATTAAATTGAATGCAAAATATTAATAAAAACAATAATAGTATCTCAGTGATACTAAAATAACACTAGTATGGCAAAATCTGTTACAGTGTGTTATATATAAATGCAGAAATAGTTAGTTACGCCCCCTAAAGTTTCTAAATGCGCTCCTAAATTTTTCAACATTGGAGCACAGGTGCTCCTTGGGGAAAAAAGTAAGTGTCAAGCCCTGACCAAGCGTTCTAAAAGTGGCATTTCTAAAATCTAGAGGTAGGAAACTTACAAGCAAACTTAAAGGGGTCATGAACTGGCTTTTTTTATTTTTTTATACTGTTGTCTGAGGTCAACTTATGATGTTCGTGTGGTTTTTACATTCAAAAACATCATAATGAATAAGTAATAGGTAGGGCTGGACCAGAATATTTGAATATTCGTTCAGTGGGTTGGTATTCGATTTTCAATTTTGGGATTCGAATATTCGTTTTTTTTGTGTGTTTTTCACACACACCTGGCATCCCCCTCAAAACGATTCTCATTCACGCTTGCATATGTTTACACTATAAAATCTGGCGAAATACAATATTTTTTACAATTATGTTATAGCCTAGCCTTTTTTTAATAGGATGGACAGTTGAGGAACCTAACCTCGTTATACTTAATAAATATATTTGCTTCTTCTTAGCCTAAGTGTTCCCTGCAACTGAGTATTCTCTGTCTAGAGCGCACAACTGCATGAGCTTATATGGAAAAAGTGCATGCCTGATCTTGCATTTTGGGTTAAGCTGCGTTTGTTTGACATTGTGGAAAATAGAATAATAGAATCAAAATGCCTTAGGGATGTGGCGGTGAGAAAATTTTCCCTCACCATCACATTACAGTGCGTGTGCACTGTGCGGCCGTGAACGAATGAGAGTGCGGACGTGCGCATTTTACTTTCGGTTCAGAATTTAGCGGCAATTCGGGGCGGGTTGGTTAAATGATGGGTATTCTTAATGAAAAACACAACAACAAAACAGTACAATGACAAACTCCCTTAAATAGGCGCTTTTACATTTCGCTCGTGATGAATGAAATCTGACTCCTGCTGCTGGTCTGTGCTGCCACTCTCGTTCGGCTCACGCTGCACGTTCAGTTTTTAATTGTAGTTAATCTGTTCTCTAACTGAACTAAATGATTTTTACTACTATAAAACATCAAAACAATGGTGGGGGCGGTGCCGCGGTGGGCAAGTGATGTAACCGGTGTTATGCCTGAACACCGGTAACACCTACTATCGCAGCAAGCCTATTACCCGTTATTATCAATCTAAATGAATTTTTAAATATAGGAGCTTGTTACTGGGGCGTAACAGACCGGTGTGTTTTGTATCACTAGTGCAGTGTCCGTTCTCGGAGCACATAAGCCCTGCCCGCGTGAGGTGCGCCGCTTCTCCAGATTCCTGCCTTTATTAGAGGGAAGTATACACTCACCTAAAGGATTATTAGGAACACCATACTAATACTGTGTTTGACCCCCTTTCGCCTTCAGAACTGCCTTAATTCTACGTGGCATTGATTCAACAAGGTGCTGAAAGCATTCTTTAGAAATGTTGGCCTATATTGATAGGATAGCATCTTGCAGTTGATGGAGATTTGTGGGATGCACATCCAGGGCACGAAGCTCCCGTTCCACCACATCCCAAAGATGCTCTATTGGGTTGAGATCTGGTGACTGTGGGGGCCATTTTAGTACAGTGAACTCATTGTCATGTTCAAGAAACCAATTTGAAATGATTCGAGCTTTGTGACATGGTGCATTATCCTGCTGGAAGTAGCCATCAGAGGATGGGTACATGGTGGTCATAAAGGGATGGACATGGTCAGAAACAATGCTCAAGTAGGCCGTGGCATTTAAACGATGCCCAATTGGCACTAAGGGGCCTAAAGTGTGCCAAGAAAACATCCCCCACACCATTACACCACCACCACCAGCCTGCACAGTGGTAACAAGGCATGATGGATCCATGTTCTCATTCTGTTTACGCCAAATTCTGACTCTACCATCTGAATGTCTCAACAGAAATCGAGACTCATCAGACCAGGCAACATTTTTCCAGTCTTCAACTGTCCAATTTTGGTGAGCTCGTGCAAATTGTAGCCTCTTTTTCCTATTTGTAGTGGAGATGAGTGGTACCCAGTGGGGTCTTCTGCTGTTGTAGCCCATCCGCCTCAAAGTTGTGCGTGTTGTGGCTTCACAAATGCTTTGCTGCATACCTCGGTTGTAACGAGTGGTTATTTCAGTCAAAGTTGCTCTTCTATCAGCTTGAATCAGTCGGCCCATTCTCCTCTGACCTCTAGCATCAACAAGGCATTTTCGCCCACAGGACTGCCGCATACTGGATGTTTTTCCCTTTTCACACCATTCTTTGTAAACTCTAGAAATGGTTGTGCGTGAAAATCCCAGTAACTGAGCAGATTGTGAAATACTCAGACCGGCCCGTCTGGCACCAACAACCATGCCACGCTCAAAATTGCTTAAATCACCTTTCTTTCCCATTCTGACATTCAGTTTGGAGTTCAGGAGATTGCCTTGACCAGGACCACACCCCTAAATGCATTGAAGCAACTGCCATGTGATTGGTTGATTAGATAATTGCATTAATGAGAAATTGAACAGGTGTTCCTAATAATCCTTTAGGTGAGTGTATGTTCAGCCCCCTCCCTCCGAAGCTTCGAATATATTCGGTGTTGATTACTGCCGAAGCTTCAAAGCTCAAAAATGGTATTCGGACCAGCCCTAGTACTAGGCTATTTTCTACCCTGGTTTTGAGCCTAGCTCTTGAAATGCTCGGTTTTTATGGGCGTGTCGCATTGAAGACTTGGAAGTAAACGCCCACTGCTATGATTGGATAACAGTTTTGCGTATTATAATGAGCTTCAGCTCCCTTACACGTGAGGACCGTTACCATGTTTGAAACATGCCATAAGCTTTATTGCTTGGTAGTTCGATCTGGTTTAGCTCCACGTAGGCCTATGTTATTTATCTAACATGCCAGGCACGAACCGGTGGGTGGGGCTACAGAATTAGGCGTTCTTCTTCTTCTGTTGAGGCGGCGTTTCGCTGCACTCTGATGTCACAGGGAAGAACATTCGCAGATCGATCTTTTGCTGAGCCAGCTGTCAATAAAAGCTTTTCTTTGACTAACAAGGAAGTTTTCAGCTCTGAAACTTACAGGATATTCTTATATTAAGATGACCTTTTATATATCAAAAGCTCAAGGGAAAGTTGATTTCTCAATTCATGACCCCTTTAAGAAAAGAAAAAAAGGAAAGCTTCAAATGCGACAGAATGAAATCCTAAAGCACCTGATAAACCGCCAACCGTCTCCCAGCTCATCCTGGTGAGGAAGATGTTGTCCAAGCGTGCAATTTTCATTCTGGATACACAATCAAAACACACAAGAAAAACATGCCATATGAACACAGAAGAGTGTGATTACGTCAAGTCAGTGATTTATCTGCAGTGATTGTTGATCTCTTACTTGTGCTCCTGCATCAGTCTCTGTGTTCCTTCACCACAGTTAAACAGATACCTGCACGTCAAACAGATATAATCAATATCATTAATGATTCAACACATATGCCACACGGCTTAACTGGTCAGAGGTTCATGTATATTCATAAGTGAATATTTATGAAAATATAGAAATGCATTTATACTGTAAATGCATTAATACTGTCAAATAAACATATGAATCAAAGTTTCATTTCTTTTTTTGTGATGTGATCATTCATTACTGATCTCTTAACATAAATCAAACAAATGAAGTCAAGTAATAATCAAATGAAGTTAAGTTTGAGATATATATATCTCAATTTTTTTTTTTTTTTACAGTTAGCACTGTGATTTAGCTAAAACATTTATATAATTTGATATTTATAATTCATTAACAAATGAACTCAGATAACATACATTACATACAGTTTAACAGTAAAATATTTTAAAATATCATGATATATTTTAAAACAATTCATAAATTCGATTCATATTTTTTATTTATTCAGATATTTATATAAAAGTATATAATGCATACGCATGTTATCAAACTACAGATTTGTTAAGCATTACATAATGTGACAAAGTTTGTTAATTTTATTTAAGAAACTAATGAATTTTTACCTTTTTTTATTAAATATATTATTATTATTAAAGCAATTAATATTTTTTCTTTTATTAGTAACTTTTATTATTAATTCATTAAAGATTATATACTGCTTAGATGGTCGGTGGTTCATGTATATTCTTATATGTATTATGTATTAAAAAAAAAACTAAAATACTATATAATTTTTCATATTCATGACATGTTATGCAACAAATATTTTTGTAATTTTGCAATAACCAAATATATATATATATATATATATATATATATATATATATATATATATATATATATATATATATATATGGTAGCACTGAGATTTTGCTAAAACATTTAAATCATTCCTCATTCAATTCAATATATGAATAGATTTCCTCGAGTCATAAATGTATGTAATGCACATTTATGTTTATAAACTACTGATTTAAGCATTACAAAATGTGCAAATGTCTGTTAATGTTATTTGTGAAACTAATGTAGTGTTACCTTCACTTTATTTGTTACTACATTTATAACAATTTAGTAACGTTAGGTACTATAATTATTATTAATGTCATTGAAATCCGCTTCACACATATTTTTGTTTTATTTTACACCAACTACTGATGCATTAACGTAATCATCATGATTATCGATGAGTGCTATTATAAAGTAATGGTTCACCCTTGTTATGACAGATAGTTTGTCACGTGACACTGGCATGTTGCGTGAGAACCAGCGCATACCTGTTATACTCGGAGAAAACATACAGCGACGCGCCGTTATCGCGACTCCCGGCGCCCGCCACCTGCACATAGACGGTGGAGGGCCCGTGCAGCTCGCCCTGCCTGCGGTTCTCCCTCGTCTTCACATGTCGACGCGTGTCTTTCAGTGGCTTGCTCTTCCCGGAGGTGTGTGTGTCCATCAGTGTCAGAGTCTGTTCGCCGACTCTCAGCGCTCTGTGTGTGAGGAAAGAGCAGCGCAGGCGCGCGAGCATAATAAACACCGAGCGCCTACGAGGAGCGGCTCATAACATCAGCTCAACGAAAACAAAACAACTAACAGGAAAATGCTCTGTTAGTTTCTGTAGAGCACAGCAGTTTAAAGGACTCACACATGTGTGTTGATGCTGGACGCGCTTCCGGCGCGTGATTATGACGTCTAGATGCTAGGTGGAATGACGCGTACATATTTTATATATTCATACCATAGAGCATAGACTGTAATATAATACAATTCAAAGTGGTTTTTAAATTAGTCGACATATTTTACACCGCTAATAGATAATCTAGTTTAAATCTGATATTGTATGTAACTTTTGTCAGACTATTGTACATTTTTTGTCGCTGTAATTTTACAAAATAATTTTTTTGCACTTATGTGGTTGATCATTTTTACTCTATGTTTTCATTATATTGGGAAAATTGTTTTGATAATATGTAAAAAAAAAAAAAAAAAACTCAAATTAGTTTCTTAAAGGGATAGTTCACCCAAAATGAAAATTCTGTCATCAGTTACTCACCCTTAGTTGTTCCAAACCTGTTTTAGTTACTTTTGCTGATCACAAAAGAAGACATTTTAAAGAAAGTTGGTAACCTGGCAGTTGACGGTAGCCATTGACTTCCATAGTATTTTTTTTCCTACTATGTCAATGAGTGGTTACAAACATTCTTTAAATGATAGCAGAATTTTCATTTGGGTGAATTATCTCTCTAACCAGTCACACTTCTCAAAATGTTCATTATATGTTGCGAAAGAGCATTTATTTTTCATATTAACAATCTTCATAAAACTAAATGGTAAAAAAGGTTGTATGGCTGTAATATCTATAATGGCTAAAATGGGCGGGGTGTAACAGACCAGAAAGTTAGTCAGGTACGACTATTTTAATTATTAACTGTGTATTTTTCATTTAATGTCTATTAAAGTTCGGCACTGTGATTATTCAGATGGGAATTATTGTTCACACATCCGCACACACAGCGCTGCCAGTTTATAACCGTTAATTTCCTCAGCGTTGTTCAGGACGGACCAACCGCAGTCGTTTGTGATTGCTGGATGATGATAAACTGTCGTTTAATGGACATTGTTGTGGTACATTCTCAGTTGTATTTCAGTTATCAATTCTCGTTTTTTTTATTAGATTGTAACGATTATAGATTAAAGAGTAAAAAAATCTCTGCAGTAAGATAAAAAACGTGAAAACTGAATGTGGCTCGAAGGGAAATCAGCTTTCTGAGCCACCAGGCGCCCTTTGGAGGGAAAGAATCCTGTGTGTATATATAAAAAAAAATAAAAAAAAACACTTACCCTTCACTTAATAAACGTCATCATTGTTTACTTATTTGAGAAAACAAGGTGGCAAATTATGTTGCTAGTATCTAATATTTCCTATCGGACAGTCTTTTCCTCAAGGGGGCGCCGAATCCACCAATGAAGAATATCGAGGTTTTTTTTTTTGTCTTGCTGGACTCATATGGTATAACATTTCAAATCAGTTAATTTTAAGGATCAGTACCCGATATACAAACGGCAGCCCAACACATAAATCTCCACAAATCACTCATTAAAACTCCTTGTCCCCTTAAGAGTCCCTGCCTTGGTATTTTATAAACGTATTACAGCTCCGATTCATATAAATGTAACTTCCTACCAATTTAGCCTACATTTTAAATTATAAATATTGCTAAATATTTACACTACTGTAATTATTTAAACTATAATTATTATTCTTTTTAAAAATGTTTTTTAATGTCGGCCTATTCTCTTCTGCTCACCGAGGCTGCATTTATTTGATGCAGCCAATATATTAGGAAATATTAGGAAGGTGGTCATAATGTTATGCCTGATGTGTGTGTGTGTGTATTATATATATATATATATATACACACACACACACACACACACACCGATCAGTGAATAACATTATGACCACTGACAGGTGAAGTGAATAACACTGATTATCTCTTCATCATGGCACCTGTTAGTGGGTGGGATATATTAGGCAGCAAGTGAACATTTTGTCCTTAAAGTTGATGTGTTAGAAGCAGGAAAAAAGTGTAAGGATTTGAGCGAGTTTGACAAGGGCCAAATTGTGATGGCTAGACGACAGAGCATCTCCAAAACTACCGGGGTGTTCCCGGTCTGCAGTGGTCAGTATCTATCAAAAGTGGTCCAAAGAAGGAACAGTGGTGAACCGGTGACAGGATCATGGGCGGCCAAGGCTCATTTATGCACGTGTGGAGCGAAGGCTGGCCCGTGTGGTCCGATCAAACAGACGAGCTACTGTAGCTCAAACTGCTCATGAAGTTAATGCTGGTTCTGATAGAAAGGTGTCAGAATACACAGCGCACCGCAGTTTGTTGCGTATGGAGCTGCATAGCCGCAGACCAGTCAGGGTGCCCATGCTGACCCCTGTTCACTGCCGAAAGCGTCAACAGTGGGCGCGTGAGCATCAGAACTGGACCACGGAGCAATGGAAGAAGGTGGCCTGGTCTGATGAATCACATTTTCTTTTACATCACGTGGATGGCCGGGTGTGTGTGTGTTGCTTACCTGGGGAACACATGGCACCAGGATGCACTATGGGAAGAAGGCAAGCCGGCGGAGGCAGTGTGATGCTTTGGGCAATCTTCTGCTGGGAAACCTTGGGTCCTGCCATCCATGTGGATGTTACTTTGACACGTACCACCTACCTAAGCATTGTTGCAGACCATGTACACCCTTTCATGGAAACGGTATTCCCTGGTGGCTGTGGCCTCTTTCAGCAGGATAATGTGCCCTGCCACAAAGCAAAAATGGTTCAGGAATGGTTTGAGGAGCACAACAATGAGTTTGAGGTGTTGACTTGGCCTCCAAATTCCCCAGATCTCAGTCCAATCGAGCATCTGTGGGATGTGCTGAACAAACAAGTCCGATCCATGGAGGCCCCACCTCGCAACTTACAGGACTTAAAGGATCTGCTGCTAACATCTTGGTGCCAGATACCACAGCACACTTTCAGGGGTTTAGTGGAGTCCATGCCTCGACGGGTCATGGCTGTTTTGGCCAAAAAAGGGGGACCAACACAATATTAGGAAGGTGGTCATAATGTTATATACATACATACATACAATAAAATATTTAAAATAAAATATATAAATATAATATAAAATAAGCAGAATAATTTGACGAATAATATATACATTTAATCTTTATATATATATATATATATATATATATATATATATATATATAAAATAAAAAATCTAATATAAAAAGCAGATTATTTTGTTAAATAATATAATTATATATGTGTATATATAAAGATTATAACTACTATTATAACTTTAATAAAAAGTATCAAACATGGAGTCCTTTCCATATTCCTCAGTTTTATTTATAATATCAGCACATAGTCGTTGTACAGTGAGGATGTCCTCATTACAGAAAGCCCGGCCACCTCTGCGTCAGTCACCTTAACATACAAAACACGTGTTTAATATCACATACATGAAGAGGAGGGGGACCAGACACGAGCAGATTCCAGTACGGCGACGACTTTCCCAATCATATATTCCACAAGTGATTTCAGAAGTATAAATACAATTCCAGGCTTATTTATTATTTCATTATTTAATATCTGTTTAAAATCACTATTCTGCATCCACGAGAGAATAGCCAGACCGCCACGTGCGTCCCATCAGATGCGTGTGTGTGTTTATACGTTTTACAGATGTGTGTGTGTGACAAGAGAGAGAGAGACAGTGAGAGAGAGAGAGAGAATCATGGGCAGGAGGTATCTTACAGTCGAGCTTGAATTGAACACCGTTCTGCCGCAGACGGTGCTCTTGTGTACGTTTTCCCGTTTTAATACTGCAGTTCTGTGATGAAGCAAATCTTTACACCGTCTCATTCGCACATGTGGATGTTCAGACGCCTGTGTGTGTCAGTCCACGTACATCGGGGAGCTGGGAGACGAGGGCATCTGATCCAGGATCATGCAGACGTAGCTGGCCACGTCTACTGTACGCTCCTCGTACATCTGAATGAAGGGATGTTTCTGACAGACAGAGAGAGAGAAAGAGAGAGAGAGAGAAGTTTGGTTTACTTTCATTTCTTTAACTGAACAGCACTTCTGCTTTATTTTATTTCCTCGTCAACCCTTGCAACGTCGCAAGATGGCTTAAAGGGATAGTTCACCCAAAAATGAAAATTAGCCCATGATTTACTCACCCTCAAGCCATCCTAGGTGTATATGACATTCTTCTTTCAGCCAAACACAATCAGAGTTATATTAATAAATATCCTGACTCTTGCAAGCTTTATTATGGGAGTGAATGGTAACTGAGATTTTGAAGCCCAAAAAAAAGTGCATCCATCCATCATAAAAGTAATCCATATGGCTCCAGTGGTTAATATAGGCCTTCTGAAGTGAAGCCATGCATTTGTTTAAGAAAAATATCCATATTTATAACTTTATAAACTATAATCACTGGCTTCCACGGCTGTTTGTGCATTCACGAGAGAGTTACGTCATGCGTCGGGTCAGAGGTCACTCTTCCGCAGGAACTCGACTCACGTACGGTCGTTACCGGAAGCCAGTGATTATAGTTTATAAAGTTATAATTATGGATATTTTTCTTACAAAAACACAAGGCTGTTTGGCTGAAAGAAGAATGTCATATACACCTAGGATGGCTTGAGGGTGAGTAAATCATGGGCTAATTTACATTTTAAATACATTTTTTTGGCTTCATGCATTCCTTTTTTATCAACACTTTGAATGTGGGTAAGTTTTATAAAAAAGCAACATTTTGAACAAAAAGCTGAGAAAATCACGTTTTTGTCAAAGACAACATCCAGATCAGATTCAGAACGATGATCAAACACAGATGGAGTCGATTGAGTCCATCAACATCCCTAATGCTTGCACAGTCCTATAGCTCGTCCTGGGTCGACATTTCATTCAGTAACATTAGACAGTTTTGATTTATTGAGTTAAGACATTTACTAAAGTTACTAAAACGTTAACTAAAAATGAAATTAAAATTGTATTACTTACGTATAATTATAATTAAATAATATTAAATCTAAAAGATACTACAATAATACTGCAGCAATAATAATAAAAAATGTATTTTATTAATAAAAAGATTTATTATTATTATTATTTTATTGTTGAAGTTGTTGTTGTACAAGAATCATACAAATGCCGTTTAAAAGTTTATATACCCATATCCAGGTTCCTCCATCTCTGGACAAATGACTTTTGATTTGGATAAGGATTTGTGAAAATAATATTTTAGCAATTATAAAGAGCAATTTTTAGCCAATTAAACATTTTGTAGCATAATTTTTCCATGACCAAGGTTTTATTAAACATCGTAATTGTTCCAGTCCTAAATACTTAAAAAAAAATTCCCTGATACAGCCAGGTTTTCCATAACAGTAGGAGCTCTGCAGGATGCTGCTTGAAATTTCGTGGTAACTTTATCATAAAAAGGCAGAAAAGCTTTCAAAAATACTCAATGTGTCACTTTAGCAGGAAACAGGAACTCACCAGAAGCTCTTTGTACTTTGGCCTCTTGGACTCGTCCTTTGTAAGGCTGTTAGAGACAAAAACAATCAAATATTTAATCAAACCCAATGTGAGTCTAATTCATCATGAGTGCAATCTGGAGCTCTTGCAGTTGCTCTGAACGAGCAGCAGGAGGCGTCATGTGCATCATGTGATCTGAGTTATTACATCCCGTCTGCTGAGTCTGCAAACTCTCAGAAAGAGGAAATGGCACAGATCACAAGGTGTGTGTGTCTCACCACAGGTTGACGAAGTTGATGAATTTGGGGGAGAACTGCCTCTCCTCAGAGCTGCTGAGCTGCGGCGGGTCGCCCTTCACCACCTGCGTCAGCTGATCGAACACGCTGTTCCACTTCGGGTAGGGAAACCGTCCTGTGGCCAGTTCATACTGAAATACACACGCAATCACAACACTGCAGCAGACTTTCAATATCACACAGCGCTGACACCATCAACCACATGACAGATCACACATCATTCTTACCAGTGTGATTCCCAAACTCCAGACGTCTGAGCGCACATCATAACCCTGCCTGGAGGCGCTGGGGTCTATCCTCTCCGGCTGAAACACAAACACACAACATCAGTGTCAACATTTACTTGATTTTCTTTATCAACTTTGCTGTTCTTTTTCTGCACTCATCATCAGTGCATGGCATGCTATTCTAAAGATAGTATAAAAACAGTATATTCATATATTAGAAATATTAATTATCAATTATTATTATTTGTATACATTTTGTTACTAAATATACTATTAAAATATTACAATTAATATATTAAATTATAATACAATTAATATAATATATTAAAATTATTATTATTAACAAAAATAAAATATATATTTAAATATATTATTTTATGAATTAAAATATTAAAAAAAGAAAAAAATAATCAGTGCATTTTATTCTAAAAAACTAGTAATCATGTATATTAATATATAAGGAATATTAATTTAATAATAAAAGTTGTTACTAAATAAACTATTAAAATATTACAATTAATATATTTATATTAATAGTACTAATTAATTAATTAATTATTAATAATAAAAATTATTATTTTACAAAGATTAAAATAAATAAATAAATAAAATAAATAATCAGTGCATTTTGTTAAAAAACAAATAAACTAATATAATATGTATATTAGGAATATTAATTTAATAATAAAAGTATTATCAATTATTATTCAGGTTCAATTTATGTTTATACATTTTGTTACTAAATATACTATTAAGTTATTACAATTAATATAATATATTAAAATATTACTATTATTATTATTAATAATAAAAATAAAATATGTACTTAAATGTATTTTACTAATTAAAATAAAGATTAAAATTAAAAATAATCAGTGCATGCTATTCTAAAAATCATCATCATTAATATTCTATTATCTTTTTTTAATAACAACAATAATAATAATAAATAGTAATTTCCTTCATTTCTAAATAGATTTTTCTGCTTAAACATTGGCAGGGAAAATAATATTACGTTTAACCAATGATAAATGATAAAGTCAAGTCCCATCTTTTTTGTGATTTATTGTTAAATATTGTGTTTCACTAATAAACGTCACATTACACAACTTACACGTGTTGCTAAAGTCATTTCATGATTCATCTTCATCACTTTTTGATGGCACTAGAAACACTAAAGTCATGGACTCATTCATTCAGGAGACACACATACAGATAAAGAGTCCTGCAAGCTTCAGGTTGATTTAGATAAATACATAAATGTGAATATGAATATGAATATGAATCACATCAGACTGTCTGCGCTGATCCAGAAGCAGTTTACAGGTGATATAATTTACTTCACTACATTTTGCTGCTCTTATTTTGGCACAAATCAAAAACAAATGCATGTTATTAAAAAAAATATATATTTTATTATATTATAGTAGTGATTTGCTTTAAATCAATTTTTCTACATAAAATTAATATAATTAATCCTGAAAAATGTATTCTGGTTGATAAAAGTCCTGTCCAACATGATTTATTGCTGAATATTCTGTTTAACTCAGAAATGCATTATAGCTGAATAAATGCAGTGCAAATGTTTAGACATGTTATGCTGTTTATGCCGTTTAATGTTTTAATGATTTTAAAGAGCCGCTATGATAATGGGTTAATTTCTCAAATGACACACAACTGATAAAATGTCTGGGAAAATCACATGTGAATTGCAAGAGTGCAGCAGAGTGATTTTCCAGCACATCAGACGGTCTGTGTAGACGCTTTACAGATTAAAACAGGAGAAAAACAGATGTGCTCCCGTCCGTCCAGACAGCAGCATGTGTGTGTGTGTGTGTGTCACATACTGACAGCTGTGCATGTCAGTCAACACACGTTACTCATGTTTACAGACTGATGATGTCATAATGCAGTCGGGATGAGATCACGCGCTCAGATTAGACCATGACATCATCAGCAGCAGAGCGACTGCAGAGCGGAGCTTCATTCATGGATACTCCTGCAGTTACATCATTCTACAGCAGGGACATGGTTTCTGAAATTAACATTTCTTTCAATAGTCGATTTTAATAGTTGTTGTTTGTTTGTTTTTCAAATATTGTTAATAAAGTGTGACCAAAAGAGCATTGCTATCTTTAAAAAACAAACAAAAATTATTGACATTTAAAATCTATAAAGATTGACTGCATCAATGGAAAACTGCATGTTCAAGAAATGTCATTAAAAGCATTTTTTTATATGGACTACAATACCGTATTGTTTCTAATACAAGACGACCCTAATTCTAAGACTGTAGTTTTCATTTGATGACTGATTTCTCACCTAACTATCCCCTAAAGTTAGAACTATAGACTGTAAAAAAATATGGACGTAGTGTCCGTGACGCCACCCATAGGTTTCTGAAGAGAGTTTTTGAAGCATAAAGTCGGCCGTTGCCATCTTGGCAACGCGTCACCGTGCGTCACTCCCTGACAATGGGCAAAGAGGCGGGACGTGGCTGGAGCTGAGGTGACGTGATGACTAACAGACTGCAGACAAACGGCAATCCACCTGTCACTCAAAGTGGCCACGCCCCTTAATTATGCAGAACTTTAAGGATTTATATAATGTAAACGAATGAGTTATAAAAAAATTCACCCCCCTCACAGTTGTCATGAAGGGCAAAATTAGCCGTATAGACCAAAACCACAATTTGTACCAGGCTGTACACGTTTTTTTTTCTGCTGTAAAGTTGGGCATTTTAACATGGGACTCAATGAAATTTTGCTCCCTTTTGGAGCCCGTCCAGTGTTTCCCATACATCGATTTATTTGTGGCGGCCCACCACAATATCAACATTGACCACCACAAATAGATTTCAGTGCTTCCCATTCATACTGTGGCAAAATATATTTGAAAATATATTTAAACTTCTCATAATAACATAAAAAGTCTTTAATTACGTGTTTTGCGCCTGCTGTCAAACAAACTAAAATCGAAAGCTCAGTAAGTCTCAGTCTTTTTTGACAAGAAACGGTTGACAAGAGCGCTCTTTTAATAAAAAAAAAAAAAAAAAAAAAAGCTGGCAGCGTTTGGTTCCAAATAGCAGCCGAGGGCGTCTTTTGTTGCTATAACAACAGCTGCAACAAGAGTGCTGTGTGGTGCAGAGATACAAAATGTCGAAAAAGAGAAAGTTGGCTCTTGCGTTGGCTTTTGAAGTTAACGGGGAGGAGAATGTCGGTTCACAACGACGTTATACGAGGAAGAAAACAGTATGGTGCTTACAATAATTTAGTCCAGGAGCTCCGGTTGGATGATGCGCTGTTTGCGGCATATTTTAGACTTAACAAAAGTCCCTTTGAAGACCTGCTACTGCTGTTTAGTCGATCTACCGGCACCTTCTCCATTTTTCTTGTTGTTATGGAAACGAGTCAGGTCTCGCTACTCGCTTGTCATTGGTCAGCTGTCAAAAAGGCGCTTGGCGTAGGGCGTTTTTATCAGAAAAGTTTAACTTTTTTCAACTTGAAAAGACGCTCTGAGCTGCAGAAAAAGACGTCGGCTGAATGGATTCGAAAGCGGTAAAACTCAACTGTTTAACTCTAGGGGAGTTGGAAAATGAGCCTATTTTCAAAAATAGTGGCGTGTTCCTTTAATACATACAAGTGTCAAAAAACTTAGTTTTTTTGAGGTGATTTGCTCTATTTTGATTGCTAGATATCAATGTTCATACCAAAACTATAAACTTTTATCCCAGTACACATTTGTCCCGTTATTTAAATGTTTGTAACACATAAATAACAAAATGTATGGTTTATGTTTCATGTTTACATTTACATGGCCGCTGCTCTCTCTCCGGATCAGCGGCAGCGCAAACGCAGATTTGATTGTTGCAGTGCGATGATCATACTTTAAAAGGGTAACCCAAGTCTTTGGTTTAAAGCCTGTTTCAAGTCGAAAGTGTCCGCGGAGCGTGAGCAGTGTGTGTTTTCGCTGCCTATATCAATTAATGAGAGCATTCACATTGGAAGCGTGACGGCCGACTCTCTCATTCATTAACATGGGCTCTGCTGACACGTGTGAAGTGAAACAGCCATGGTAATAGACATAGCGGAATCGTTGTCATTTAGAAATAAGATCGCGTGGGTGTTTGAATCGAGATCGCAATCTTTTAACGATTAACCGTACAGCTCTACCCGACGACATTCACGTTTTTTTCCATGGTCCAATCGAATGAATGGAGAGGCGGTCCTTCCGTTGTGGTGATGGTTACCTTGATTAGACTGACAGGACAGCTGATTCAGGGGTTGCCTAGCAACATAAAAAAACGAAGCGCACTACTCTTTTCTAAAAAAACGTCAGTGTGGTGCGCCTCGCGTTTTCAAACCCGAAAAACACGTTCTGTCTGATCGGGGCTCGCCATCTTCTAACATTACACTCACACTGTATTATGTATCACACTGTATATGACAAACCGTATTTCTTGGCTGCTTAATGAGCTGTTTGATGACTCCCCTGCGTTTATCAATCCTGAATCAATATATTCACATAGAAAATAATACATATATTGATATACACTCACCTAAAGGATTATTAGGAACACCATACTAATACTGTGTTTGACC
Organism: Coreius guichenoti; assembly: GCA_039654105.1. NCBI lineage: Eukaryota > Metazoa > Chordata > Actinopteri > Cypriniformes > Gobionidae > Coreius > Coreius guichenoti. The sequence continues at coordinate 42,093,424 of CM077171.1, read as the reverse complement.
CCCTTTCGCCTTCAGAACTGCCTTAATTCTACGTGGCATTGATTCAACAAGGTGCTGAAAGCATTCTTTAGAAATGTTGGCCCATATTGATAGGATAGCATCTTGCAGTTGATGGAGATTTGTGGGATGCACATCCAGGGCACGAAGCTCCCGTTCCACCACATCCCAAAGATGCTCTATTGGGTTGAGATCTGGTGACTGTGGGGGCCATTTTAGTATAGTGAACTCATTGTCATGTTCAAGAAACTAATTTGAAATGATTCGAGCTTTGTGACATGGTGCATTATCCTGCTGGAAGTAGCCATCAGAGGATGGGTACATGATGGTCATAAAGGGATGGACATGGTCAGAAACAATGCTCAGGTAGGCCGTGGCATTTAAACGATGCCCAATTGGCACTAAGGGGCCTAAAGTGTGCCAAGAAAACATCCCCCACACCATTACACCACCACCACCAGCCTGCACAGTGGTAACAAGGCATGATGGATCCATGTTCTCATTCTGTTTACGCCAAATTCTGACTCTACCATCTGAATGTCTCAACAGAAATCGAGACTCATCAGACCAGGCAACATTTTTCCAGTCTTCAACTGTCCAATTTTGGTGAGCTCGTGCAAATTGTAGCCTCTTTTTCCTATTTGTAGTGGAGATGAGTGGTACCCGGTGGGGTCTTCTGCTGTTGTAGCCCATCCGCCTCAAGGTTGTGCGTGTTGTGGCTTCACAAATGCTTTGCTGCATACCTCGGTTGTAACGAGTGGTTATTTCAGTCAAAGTTGCTCTTCTATCAGCTTGAATCAGTCGGCCCATTCTCCTCTGACCTCTAGCATCAACAAGGCATTTTCGCCCACAGGACAGCCGCATACTGGATGTTTTTCCCTTTTCACACCATTCTTTGTAAACTCTAGAAATGGTTGTGCGTGAAAATCCCAGTAACTGAGCAGATTGTGAAATACTCAGACCGGCCCGTCTGGCACCAACAACCATGCCACGCTCAAAATTGCTTAAATCACCTTTCTTTCCCATTCTGACATTCAGTTTGGAGTTCAGGAGATTGTCTTGACCAGGACCACACCCCTAAATGCATTGAAGCAACTGCCATGTGATTGGTTGATTAGATAATTGCATTAATGAGAAATTGAACAGGTGTTCCTAATAATCCTTTAGGTGAGTGTATATTCACATATCAAATAATTGCAGGGGCCAGATTTACTAAACAGGGCAAATTATTACCACTGACGACGCTCAAATGAAAGAACACCGACGCAGTTTGATCATTTCCATAATGACCAACACAATCTACCAGTTAGCATCTGGTTTAAGACATGCTTTTTTGGCCTGTAAATAATGGTGCAAACACCAGTAAATTGACAAGCACAAACCTGCGTAAATCACCTTGTGTGATTCATTTAAATACTCATAAATGTTGTGTCTGAAAGGGAAACTCCTACAAACACATATACAATTAGGTCAGCCGCAAAAATAACTCTGTCCATGCCTTTTCAGTGCTAATTTATCACTGCGTGTCTTTAGTAAATCCTGACAGTAGCTTTTTAACGCCAAAAGAGGGTTTGCACTGGCGCAAGCTGTTAGTAAATCTGGCCTTTGGTGAGCAGAAGAGACATCAAAAACATTAAAATATCTCACAGACCCCAAACTTTTGAACGGTTGTGTGAGTATATGAATATATAAGTGAATGAATCTTACTGCCATATACGGTCTGCAGCCTGCATCTCTGGTTTTGGCGATGGAGTCGACCAGCTGCCCACTGATGCCAAAATCACACAGCTTAATGTTGCCTTTCCTGTCCAGGAGGATATTTGATGGCTTTATGTCTGCAGAGAAAACAGTCCAAGTAAAACAGCGTCTAAACCCGAGAGAGTCCAGAGTCTTCTTACACTAAAACAAAACTAAACTGATGGAGGCAGAAAAAAAAAAAAGACAGCATCATCATTCTGCCTTTCTTACCTCTGTGAATAATTTTCAAGTTTTCTTTTAAGTGGTTAAGTGCTTTCACAGTCTGAAACGACACAGAAGAGCATGTTAATGAACGCTAACCAATGCATCGCTTATTAAAAGCTCTGAATAAAATATAACTCACAGCTAATGTTATTTTCCCTAAAATCTCCTCTGGAATCACTTCGTCTAAAGAGGAATAAACGTATTTGTAGAATTTGTCGAAGGAGGTAGACATGAGCTCCATGCATATCCAGCAGTCCCCCTAAAAACACACACAAAACAAGGGTTTTCTGTGTTAGAAAGACTCTCAAAAAAACATAAGAATGCAAGCAAATAAACAGACAAACCTCTCTGAAAAGAGCTCCGTAAAACTGGACGATGTAGGGACAGTCGCTGCTTCTCATGACCACATCTAGATCCATCAGCAGCTGCTTCTGCTCTCGCTCGTCTACTGTCGACCTGATCCTCTGTCAAACACACACACACACACGAGCATTAAACATGAGTGTCAGCAGAGAGTCTGATCCACATCGCAGCTTCTTATTATCTGGTTGATTTCATATTGCACAGATAATGTATAAAACAAGCACAGAACAATCTATTTCCCATATGCATTCAGAGGCTGTTTGAAATGAGAGAGAGAGTCAGTATAAACTTATGGAGACGCAAAAAAATAAATAAAAGGCAAGAGCAAATGAAGACTTCAGATGCTAAAGCCGCTAAAATCCATCAAAAATGATATGATAATCATATTGAGCGAATGCTCTCCACACATAGCATACACACTCATCAAATACTTTCACTTCAAAACCGTCATATCCCAACGTCAGCCCATTCGGAAATACCGGTTCGTTGGCAGAAACCACTAAACACCACTTGCCCCAGCCAGCAAAATCCTCCACAGAAGCCAATCAGAAGACGTGAATCGAATCATATGATTAAAAGATGAATGACGGTGTGCGTATGAGACTGCTTTCAATTGTCGAGCTACAAGTTTTCATCCTGTTTAAAGAGATTTTTTAACTAAACAGGATGGAGGAGTATGATGAAATGGATGAACATGTGGTAGTTTCAGTCAATGGCAAAAGGAAACGTCATCAACCTCATAATTCTGCCCATTCTTAGGCTAAAGAAAATCAGTGGCAATGACAGGATTTCACGAGTATGATGTAAACACAACAGTGTTTCATGTGCTGCTGTAACTCTGACAGAAACGGACATAACCTACATTAAAGAACAGATCTATTCCACCCACGACAAAGTGAGACAAGATGGACTTGCAAAAAAAGCACACATGGACTTAGCTGGTTCTGCAGCAAAAGACAATAGAACATAGAACGCCATAGAAGAACCATTTTTGTGGGTCAAAGAACCTTTTAGTGATCAGTTCTTTTTTTTTTTTAGTTTGAAGACCATTTTAATAATCTAAAGAATATTTGTTTTCCACTATGAACAACCTTTAATGCAATGAAAGGTTGGAAATAGATGTTAAAGGTTCTTCATGGAACTATTGATGCCAGTAAAGAACCTGTATTTGTAAGAGTGTGTCTTACTTTGACAGCCATGATTTGTCCACTGGGTTTGTGCACCATCTTGTTAACAGATCCATACGCTCCTCTGCCGATCTCTCCGAGATCCTTTAGGTCTTCTGCCGTGAAGTCCCAATGCTGCTCAGGAGAGATCTTCAGCTTCCCAGACGACTCGATACTGTGTGTTCGCAGCCGTTCTCTAAAAAAACAGACATGCAACGTAGTTGATATTTCGATACGTGTCGATACTTAACCATCTGAAACGGTTATCAATACACCGATACAAGCAGCACGTTCTCGATCTCTTCTCTCCGACGGCGAATAGACACACGCCCGCCTCCTCTCAAGGGGCAGTCACACTGCACTTTTCATTCCATTGACTTCCATTCAAACAAATGCGAATGCGTCAGAGCGGAAACGCAAGCTCATGCAAAAAGTTTTGCATTTCGCTGCGTTCGAAAGTTCAAGTTTGGTGAACTCTGAACTGATCATGTGAAGACGTGTGAAGACGTGTGACCTCTTGGCTGAGTTAAAAGAATGATATGTTTGCAGTAAGGTCAAGTGGATTGAATAATTTTTACATTTTGAGTGTATTACTATTTGTTATATGTTGAATTCATGTTTATAAAAAAAGACTCTTCAGAGCATAACGTCATATCACGACAATTGCAGTGTCCAAAGAAATTTTGCATGCTCAAAGTCGCTTCACTCACGTCTCATTCGCTCCAGTAAAATAGTGCTTGTATTGCACATAATTTTACTCATTCCCACAGGTTTCACGCTCACACATTAAGAGTGCGCACCACTGATCCATACAAGTACCGCTCACATAAAGCCGCCTGCAGCTTGCGAGTACCAAATTTACTTCTTTTTCGTGGCTTATTGCAACTTAAATGGTAAAATACATACAAAATTATGTCAAAATGCCCATCTTGGTGAATATTCAGATAAATACAATCTGTTTTGGAACGTAAATAGCTGAGAAAAAAAACTTGTGTGTAACAGTATATTGGATCCGTGCATAAACTCTTAAAGTGACAGCAGTCTAATATTCCTGCTGCTGTCCGTCATGTTAATCAAAGAACAAAAGACAAAGACAAATCACTTTTGACTGAATAACGTTTGTAACTTAATTGTAAGCATTAATCTGCATTTCATTTTTACAGTAAAATAACACTGTATTGTCTTCACATTTTACTTTAATTTCTGTAGTATTTCTTACCTGAATACTGCTAGACCAACCTGAAAGCCATGTTTATTTCATTTTTCTTTTTATTCTATTGCATTTATTTGTGCTATCATGTGCAATTTGTTAATTTGTTCTTATTTTATTACTGACTTTTTACTTGTTTTTTTTTTTTTTTTTTGTAAATTCAAATAAAGCCTCCCTGTGCGGTGTGTAAACTACTGCAACAAAATTACCCAAATTATCAAAGAAAAAAAAAATTATGAGATGATAATAAATGATCTGTATGGAGATATATACGGCAATTTTCCCAGCCTTGTGCAGGTCTACAATTTTATCCCTGATTTTATCGGGCATTGTGGAGAGGTTGGAGTCTGTTTGATTGAGTGTGTGGACAGGTGTCTTTTATACAGGTAACGAGTTCAAACAGGTGCAGTTAATACAGGTAATGAGTGGAAAACAGGAGGGCTTCTTAAAGAAAAACTAACAGGTCTGTGAGAGCCGGAATTCTTACTGGTTGGTAGGTGATCAAATACTTATGTCATGCAATAAAATGCAAATTAATTATTTAAAAATCATACAATGTGATTTTCTGGATTTTTGTTTTAGATTCCGTCTCTCACAGTTGAAGTGTACCTATGATAAAAATTACAGACTTCTACATGCTTTGTAAGTGGGCAAACCTGCAAAATCGGCAGTGTATCAAATACTTGTTCTCCCCACCGTATTTACCCTACACATTACCACAGGCTCTCTAAATCTGCATTTAGAGCCGGGCAACAATATAGTTTACATTTCGTGACGATACAAGCAATCACAGGAGCTGGATCTAAACTCTGCCAGAAGGTGAACCTCCCGGAGCAGGACTGAGTTCCATCAATGTTTCAGTATCAGTCAGATGTGAAGGGTGTGAAAGAGCCGTCAGATGATCTGTACTCACATGTGTGGGTTCTGGAAAGGAAGTCCGGCAGTGTTCAGAGTGATTCTGGAAGTAGGTTTGATTGGAGGATTGGCAAAATTTAACTTCAGGGCTTTACGTTTACCTGACAGAGGAGGAAGAGACACAAACACACTCAGAGAGCTTTGAAGATAAATTTGGGCGTGTATTTTGTTCAGGGTGCCATAGGATGATGACATCTATAACTAAGCCATGGAAGATGTGGGAAGAGACAAAAGTTCACTAAAGACATGCACATCTGAGCACCAGGAGAGGAACCCGATAGCCAGATTTCCTAAAGCCATCAGGACAGGGTTTGAAACATGTTCAATGTGGAAAACCATGGAGGGTGACGACGGCTTTAGCAAATCTGACAGCAGAGGATAGTGACTGCAGTCTGACATGCTCAAACCCTTCATTTAACATGATCAAATCAACAAATCTTTCCCATCTATGTCCACTCATGATAGACAATAGAGCGTCACAAAGATCTGATCACATCCGGACACAAAACGGAAGATCAGAAACGAAAAAGAAAGAAACTTACCTTCACCTCATGCAAAACCCAACACAAAATGATGTATGAATCTGAAATGTGCACCTTAGTGCACACTTGACACGGTTTATATAGCAAACGAGAGGTGCAGCGTCCATTATAAGCACTAAAAATATCCACCACAACAATGAAGCCAATGCAAACAACATGACAGAACTAGCGATGCATTTTTAAAAAAAAAAAATTTACACACGAAACACGGAAAACTGAAGTTTTCATTAGCCAAAACCCAAAATAAAGTTCAGGTAATTATATATGGGTAACTGAACTCTGTGTAGTAAAGTTATTGATAATTTGATCAAACAAATTGTACATATTGATACACTAGAATCATTTTCAGTCACGGTAAAAATGCATCAAAACTCATCATCAAAGAAGCAATACTTAAACATTAATGTTTCCATCAAAAATATTTCGGCCGAAAGGGAATTTCATAATTTTTTTTTTTTGCAGTTTTAGACAAATATTTTTGGTTGCCAAAATTTAAGTGGTCACTAGGCGAAAGCACAAATCATACTAATATCACATTTTGTTGTTGATACCATGACTGCAAAATAACGTAAAAATAAAGACAGAATGTTAAGTAATAATATATGTCGGCGTGCTGAATTCTTGAAAACAAATGCATTAATGTGGGAAATCCGGCTTTATAATCTCTTTAAATGACTTAGTGTCACATTATTTTATATTATTACAGCCTTTTCCAGTATTTTTGTATTAATTTCCCAATTTCTTACAAGAGAAAAATTTGGTTTGTCAATTTTTATTTTGCTATAATAACAGTAGTTTTGTGACACAATATCTGCTCTTCTCATCATAAACAGAAGCAGAATTCAGCTCACAATTACAAGGAATTCTGGGAAGGACATTCAAAATGTTATTGCTAACAAAAGGTTTACAGAGATATCATTCAGTGTTTTCTCAAACTACAATTCAATGCTTCTGTTTCCATCTACAAACTAGGGAACTACAAACTTATGTGAATAACTGAAAATTAATTTATGTGACGATTGAGAACAAAGAATATTTCAGCACTAATAAAATACCTTCAGATTCATGGAAAATGAATGTTTAAAGAGTCTTTTAGAAACTCTTTTTGAGGGTAAACACGTCTCTGTGAAATTAAGAACAATTTTCCCTCCACCACAAGAATGTGAGGATTCAAATACCAGAGGAACAGCATTTCGGAAATCTCACGGCATGTGCGTCCATGTCCCAACAAGCTTGTGTTTGTTCGAGATGCACATGCCAAAAACATCCCAGCACCAACAGTGCTCGAACACTAAACAAAATGCAAACCCAAGAAACAGGGAAGACAGCTACAACCCCCAAGGCAATAATCACTGCACCGGTTAGTAGAAAAGCCATCTAAAACACCTGAAGAAACAACCACCAGAGCTTCCATTACTGTGTGTGAATGAAACACCAGAGACTGATCCATACAGAAAGTCCACTCATGATTGTTTCAGTAATCTTGATCAGGTAAAGATTGATTTGGATGAATTTGATGGACTAAATCAAATGAAAGGGAGGACCAATCGACTGTCCAGAAGTCAATGGAAGCTCGAAGCTTTAGACTTGTGCCGATTTCTCACTGAACTCCTCTTTATGTAGTTGTTTGGTACAGATGAACATTTGAGTTGACTAGTGGTCGACTAATATGTGTTATTTAACAGCTTTAATTACAGAGAGAATGGTGACTGAAATAATGCTGATATAAACACAATACAGCCTGACGACAAATGAGATGTGCACAAAAATGCTGAAGAAATACCATTGTACACAATATTTACTAAAAAAAAATAAAAATGGAAAATGTGCAGTAGAGATCAAAAGGACTATTTTCTATGTTAAAGGGATAGTTCACCTTTGAATGAAAATGTAGGCATTATTTACTCACCCTGGTGGTGTTGTATGCCACAAAAGGAGAATTTAAAAAAAAGTGTCCCGCTCGCGCTCGTCCATATAATGGCAGTGTATAGGGACCAGCATGCGACACGCGTCGTATACTCCAGATGTTCTGGGGTTATAGGATAGGGTTTGGTGACTGAAATTTAATGTATTATTTAACAAAAATCTTGACCTTGGCCATTCTGTGCATTCATGAGACTCTATTAGCACCGCAGTTCACTCCGTCTCGCCCAGTAAAAGCACACAAGTTGTGAGAAATCAAGATGAACAAAAATGAGAAACGAAATACAATGCCTAAAAAAAAAATCCCAAAAAATATCAATGTACTTTCTTCACTGAGTCAAATATCACTAGGCTAGAAGTCCGCTTGTCTGACGACAGTGACAGATGTGAATGTGATAACTTCTTGTTACGACGAACCAAGTGTGCCGCACAAGTCCACTCTCAGAAAAAAAAAAAAAAAAAAGGTACAACGCTGTCACCCGGGTATACTTTAGTATACTTTAAAATTACATATTATGAACTTTTCGCTTTTGTACTTTAGGGTACTTCCCCAGTGGCAGCGTTGTACCTTTTTTTCTGAAAGTGTCCTGAAAAGTGAAGCCAAAACGTTTCGATCGCCCCAGGTAGTTGGTCCCAGTGTAGGTCATAAACCCCGCCCTCTCCATGTATTTTAATGGGACGTGAGGCAAACTAAACAATCAAATTACAGAAAAGATGGTTTCTGTCAGTTTTTATATCACGCTGATGTAAGTTCAAGTGTTTGTTTTTTTTCTAATAAGTTTGGTTTTAGTTAGTTATTTAATGCGATATAAATCGGGGGTGGGGGGGTTGGGGATGTCATGATGGACAGCTTCTCTGAGCGAAGTAGTCACCGAGGAACCAACGGACTTTTGCGGGATCTTCGGGAGGAGATCGGAGCTTTAACTTTAAATTCTACATTTCCATGACTGTTTATTTCACACCAACATCATGAGTTGTTCTGCAGTAAACTGTACTAACAGATTCTGCGGGAGTGTGGGCGGGACCTTACCGAGGCTCCACTTCACGCTCACTACTGTGCAGACTCGAGACTCAAGATGTCAGTGCCATATTGGGACATTGGCGGCTTCACAAGGTTTCTACAATGGGAGAGACTGAAGGTGCGTCGTCCATCTTTTTTACAGCAACGAACACAACGGATATATTCACCTCAGAGAAGAAGGTACATGGGTTGTTTTCATCTTGATTTCTCATAACTTCACGGAGTGAACTGCGGTGCTAATACGGACACACGGACACGCAGACCAATGACCAATGTCAAGAATTTTGTTAAATAATACATTAAATTTCAACACCAACACAAAAAAAAAAAAAAAACACAAACCCCTATCGTATGCCCCCAGAACACTTGAAATATAAGACACGTCGCATGGGATCATTCTGTGATACTTTTTGCGTCTTTTTTTAAAAATCTCGATGCTGGTCGCTATTCCCTGCCATTACATGGACGAGCGCGATTGGGACTTTTGTTTTTTTAATTCTCCTTTTGTGGCCCATAAAAGAACAAAGGGCACATGGCATTAGAACAACACCGGGGTGAGTAAATGACGACTTAATTTTCATTCTAGGGTAAACTATCTTGATCTAGGACTCTCTCAGGACAGACCGACTAACCACCCGCCACCTCTAGCATGCAGAGCGGTCAGTCCTAGACCGGCACAAGTCTAGCAGAGCCCGCGTGAGGACGGATTAGTGTCGGGCAAAGGACAGGCTTCCCCAGACCAGCGTCAGATGTGAGCACAGCGGACAGACACGGTTTAGGAGGCTTGGCTTACTTTGGGGAAGTCCAGACAGGTTTATCTGAAACCCTGGTGGCGAGAAGAACAACGAACACTTCACTCATCAACACAGAAAGAAAAACACCCTCATTTTGTCACCATAACCTGCTCTTCATAGCCATCAAGTTCCCATTAAATCTCAAAATCCAAGATAACTGGCAGACGGACCTCAACTAAAAGCAAACCTTTGTGCCGGGATGTGCATCAGTGAACCAATAAACATGGGAAACATGCAGAGGAGTTTCACACACAACAGCAACCGGAAATCAGCAGAAATTAAAAAAAAAAAAAAAAAAAAAAAAGGAAAATACCAGACTGAAAACAAAAATGAAGAAGAGAAAAAAAAAAAAATATTCGGCAGTTCTGGGAAGAACAATTTCACAAGGTCTCACCGTGGTCCGGCATCAGGGAGGATTGTGGGTAAGAGGAGGCAAGAGATAAAGGAGAGAAATATCATGAGGGGAAATAAAGCATTTCATATAACAAATGTAAAATAATCCGTCCAGCTGAACTTCAGAGCGTAAAGAAGTCTATGTTGGAAAAAGATTCATGTTAGGTTAGTTCATAACATATACACTGACAAAAAATGGATTAGGCTTTTTGAAGAACAATTGCTAGTAAATAATTAAAGGAACACAGTAACACTGAATTAACCTTTTGTGAAACACTACGATAATAATTGTGTTATTTAGAACATTGAAAAACACTTTTTACAGTCTAACAATAAGGAAGTTTTGCAACACAAATCCATAATGAACATGATCTACAAAAAGGTACATGTGCAACAGATTTATCTGGACACAAGAATGAGATTAACTTCATAAATCATGTGAAGATAATTCATGTGCGTTTCCTCCACCTGTGTAAATGTGAAGCCAATGAATAACCTTCCCAATCAAACCAGACACATCACGTCAGACAGCATTTCAGGAAATACAGGAATGGACTGGTGTGAGATTTTGGAGGAGCACGGAAAAAGTGAGAAACATTTTCAACAAAAACAGGCCAAACACTAATGCAAAACTGAAGGGTTTCTACGTTGAGATTCAAATTTAACTTCATGGACTGGATAATAACTCTCATATAAAGAGACCGAAACCAATGCAGAACAGAGTAAAACAGAATTACATATGCAACAGTTCTACACAAACAAATCAGCAAACATGCACTAACAAGAGAAGCTCGTCATAAAACATGTCTGCTTCACATTTCACCGCTTCAAAGTTCTGCATAAAGTATATAAAGTCCTATTGTAATTCTCTTATTAGTATACACCGATCAGGCATAACATTATGACCACTGACAGGTGAAGTGAATAACACTGATTACCTCTTCATCACAGCACCTGTTAGTGGGTGTGATATATTAGGCAGCAAGTGAACATTTTGTCCTCAAAGTTGATGTGTTAGAAGCAGGAAAAATGGGCAAGTGTAAGGATTTGAGCGAGTTTGACAAGGGACAAATTGTGATGGCTAGACGACTGGGTCAGAGCATCTCCAAAACTGCAGCTCTTGTGGGGTGTTCCCGGTCTGCAGTGGTCAGTATCTATCAAAAGTGGTCCAAGGAAGGAACAGTGGTGAACCGGTGACAGGGGCAATGGGCAAGGCTCATTGATGCACGTGGGAAGCGAAGGCTGGCCCGTGTGGTCCTTTCAAACAGACGAGCTACTGTAGCTCAAATTGCTCAAGAAGTTAATTCTGGTTCTGATAGAAAGGTGTCAGAATACACAGTGCATCACAGTTTGTTGCATATGGGGCTGCATAGCCGCAGACCAGTCAGGGTGCCCATGCTGACCCCTGTTCACTGCCGAAAGCGTCAACAGTGGGCACGTGAGCATCAGAACTGGACCACGGAGCAATGGAAGAAGGTGGCCTGGTCTGATGAACGTTTTCTTTTACATCACGTGGATGGCCGGGTGTGTGTGAGCCGCTTACCTGGGGAACACATGGTACCAGGATGCACTATGGGAAGAAGGAGAGCCGGCGGAGGCAGTGTGATGTGAGAATGTTCTGCTGGGAAACCTTGGGTCCTACCATCCATGTGGATGTTACTTTGACACGTACCACCTACCTAAGCATAGTTGCAGACCATGTACACCCTTTCATGGAAACGGTATTCCCTGGTGGCTGTGCCTCTTTCAGCAGGATAATGCGCCCTGCCACAAAGCAAAAATGCTTCAGGAATGGATTGAGGAGCACAACAACGAGTTTGAGGTGTTGACTTGGCCTCCAAATTCCCCAGATCTCAATCCAATCGAGCATCTGTGGGATGTGCTGAACAAACAAGTCCGATCATGGAGGCCCCACCTCGCAACTTACAGGACTTAAAGGATCTGCTGCTAACATCTTGGTGCCAGATACCACAGCCTCGACCAGTCAGGGCTGTTTTGGCAGCAAAAGGGGACCAACACGATATTAGGAAGGTGGTCATAATGTTATGCCTGATCGGTCTATATTAGTATAGTACAACAATTTTTAATAAAAAAAAAAATCAGCATAAATTAAAAGTGGTACAATATATACTATCATGATGCATAAAAACTCAAATATATATTCAGAAATTATTCAATTAAATTGCATTTTTATTCATGAAGATGGTATTTGTTGTCATAATTGAAATGTAATGTAATTTAAATCAGATTTTTATGAACTTTTTTGCATTACTGTAATAAGATGGCTTCATTTTGTAATGATATTTTTATATTGAGTTTGATTATATTTATATTATATTATAAATATAAAAAATTACTGATTATTAAAATGTAATTATATATATATATATATATATATATATATATATATATATATATATATAATTAATTATAATTAAGATCTGAAAGATCTTAAATGTCAAGACAAATAAAACTACACTAATTATTGTTAAAGCTGTCTGCCTTCCACACATATCCACATTTGATGTTAAATACAGCAAAATAGATATCAAATTCACACTATTATGCCTAGTTAATGTCCTAAACTAACCCACATTCAACCTTAAATGCAAGTTATGGAATATGGATAACGCCCTAAATGACTCAATCACAAATGTACTAATCATAAACATATATCATGTGGTATCTGAGTCATAAATATACCCAAATACAATCATAACCACATTCATGTGATAGTTTATGTCAGGGGTTTTCAAACCGGGGTGCGTGGGAAAGATTAGAGAAAAACAGAGTAAAACATGTAAAAATAAATAATAAAAAAAATAGATTGAAATAAATAAGCATACAAATAAATATAAATTACATTAAAATAAGTTATATATGAATACATAAAACATGTATAAATAAACAAATAATAAAAACGACTAAAATAAAATAATAAATAAAAACTGATGAAAAAAGCAAACAAGTCAATGTATAAATGAATAAAATAAGTAAATAAATTAGTAAATGAATAAATAAGGAAATAACTACAATAGTATAAACAAAAAATTTTCAATATTTTTTCATAGTATAAATTGTGTATTTACACATGAAACTATAAAGATGTATTTTAAATATTAGGATGGGATGGATCACGTGATGATGATAATATTTGGGGGCCCTTATTGGCATCTAAAAGATTGAAAACCCCTGGTTTACGTGATTGATACATTATCTAGATTAGCAGTGATCTTACCATTCAAGTGTCACTTCCTTATAAAATCAGGTGTAAATATTTCTGTGGTTCACAAATGATTTAAATAACACCGTAATCTTTTAATTTATTAATAAATAACATTTAAATTCCCGAAGAGCCACGCGCATTTACCTGAATATCATATTAGCATTAAGGCATCGTTAGCCTGTTAGCCCTCCAGCTAAAAATGTCAACAAACTCCAATGACAGTCAGAAAACAAATGGCTTTAAACGAATTAATATAATACTAACAGAGAAATGGGTGTAGAAAATATTCATGTATAACGTTACACAGTTTACACAATGCATTTATCAGGCTAAGAAATGTAATTTCCACAGGCCCTGTCAGTGTTAGACTAAAGCACCTAGCCGTGCGGCTAACAAGACTCTAAAATTACAATTAAAACTACAAGTATAAAGGTTACTCATTTAAAGAATAGACACAATTCAGAGCTAGTAAATGTAATCCTAAATCAATGGCTCAGTTACAGCTGCAGCAGTGATAGCGCAGTGTGATTGTGACTGAGTGTGTAAACTGTCATTGGATCTGATTATATGCTATGGTTGGGCTCGGCTCGGCTCGGTCGGTTCGGGTGTGTTTCTGACCTTGCATGCTGCTCATGGTGCTGCTGATGTGCTGCTGGCTTTGGCTTGGGTGCTGCTGCGCGCTGCTGGAGGCTGAAGATGAGGAGGATGATGATGGGTTACTGCTGGAGCTGGACGTCGCCATTTGAGTTTGACTTCCAGCAGCCAGCGCTGGGCTGCAATGCAGAGAGAGACACAGACCAGAGCAACATACAGTACATCTCTCTCTCTCTCTCTCTCTCTCTCTCTCTCTCTCTCTCTCTCTCTCTCTCACACACACACACACACACACACACACACACACACACACACACACACACACACACACACACACACACACACACACACACACAGAGAGAGACAGACAGACAGACAGAGAGAGAGAGACAGACACAGTTGGACAGTCATTTGTGACAGGAATAAAATAATATAAATTAATAAGTCAAATATAACAGATCAAAACAAAATAAGCAAAGTAAAATATGCTGAGAAAATGTACTGACGGGACACTAGAATTAAAACTAAATTCTAAAACAAAATAAATATAATGAAAAAAATTAATAAAATAAAACATAATTTCTTTATATATTTATGCAACCCTATCCATATTTAGATTTTGGGGTTAAACATGACCTGAACATTTTCTTGACAGGTTTTCGTGAGATTCACCTTAACACGCATCACATGAAGAATACAATAAAATAAAATAAAATAAATAAAAACATAATTTCTTTAAATATTTTTTATATATTTATACAACATTATCCATTTTGTTTTTGATTTTGGGGTTAAACCTAAACATGTTCTTGACAGGTTTTGTGAGATTCACCTCAACACACATCACATGACGAATAAAATAAATAAATAAAATAAAATATATATTTTTTTATGTATTTGATATAACATTATTCATATTGTTTTTTATTCTGATTTTGTTTTTCACCTGATGGGCTTCATGAGATTCCCCTCATATATCACATAGACTGCATATAGAAGGGTAAAATAAAATAAAATAAAATAATCCTTTATTAAAGAACATTATTAAGAATACTTCTACAGATGTTAACAGACAACAGTTGAATATGAGAATCAATCAGCGTCTCATTGCTGAGGATCAATTCGTTTTGAATCAGATGCTTTATTGGCATGACATACGACAGCCTTCTATAGCCTAATAGAATAGAATAGAATAGAATAGAATAGAATAGAATAGAATAGAATAGAATAGAATAGAATAGAATATTGCAAAGTGTGCAAAGAATGCAAAGGAATATAGAGGTTTTTTTTTTATCTTTATAGAAAATGCAATAAATCATTCTTAAACAAAAGCTCTTCCTCAGATTCATAATTTAGATTATAATGAGTGTGTAGCCTACATCATCTATACTCAGCTGATTACAAATAATCAAATATACTTAAAAAAATTATTAAATATATAAAAAATTATTTATTAAACATGTTTTTGTTTAATGAGAGCAAAAGTGTCGTAAACTTTGTTTCCCATAATGCTTCATCCCGCAGTCGTCATATCCGGAAAACCGTACCGTTATAAAGTTCAGTGTTTTTAGTGCAGATAGATATTAATAAACTAATTTTAATAAATGCACAGGAGTCCAAATGACCAACAAGATCAGTGTCTCGTTTTCTCAGATCATCTGGAGAGTCTGTAATTTATTCATGTCAGTGTTTTTCTCACTGGCGACTTTTGTGCAGGTAAATGTTACTGTCAGGTTTATTTGCATACAATGAATGTACATAAGAGGTGATTATTGTTAATTAACCGCTTATTTATCTTCAGTTAAAATGATCCGGATGCTGCTTTGTGGATGAGGCTTCACTTTCACATTAAATAAGAAACATTTCTGCTGCTCTATAACATGTTTGTGTTCTGATATTGTTTCTTGTTTATTTCTGCAGGTTGGTTATGCTGTTCCAGCTGGATTGAGCTTTTTGATTTGCTGTCAACAACAAATAACAGGTGAGAAAGTGAAGAAGTTTTTCATGAATCCAGCTGTGCTGCTGACATCTAGTGGGCGGAAGTAGAAATACGTCAGAAATCACAGTTATTTACATTTGTTTTATACATTTATTTACAGCACTAGAAATAAAGCACAGTGTAATGCGGTAAAAATACAAGAGACGAAAAATACAAACAAACTTAAGTATGAAAAGAGTTTGTGTCTTCTTCACACAAAACTATGTGACTTAATGCATGCTTTATTCACATACAAAAACCCCACGTTTTGATCGGCATAAGAAATGATGTGCCATTTATAAATGTATTAATTATCATCTGTCCAGAGTCATTATTATGGAGGAGAACGGCTGATCTGCATGTTCTTGTAGCCTCTACGTTTGGGCTCATTCTGGGCTGAAAACTTTATAAGGAGGGAATTACAGACATTTTCCAGCAAGAGGAAGGACGGTAACAACAGTTCAGAGTTTTGAACCAAGATTCAGTCACATTAGAGGAATAAAACAGATTTATTTCACTGGTGTAATGTTTGCTCTCAGGGAATGTTCTGGACTCCTGCTGACGGTTTTCTGGATGCTGCTGTGCTGACACTCAGGAAGGTAAACGCTGTATTTAATGATTTTAACATCCATAAAGGATGATCTGAAAGCTGTGATTCAGAATGAATGTTTCTCAGCTATATTATTATATTATTATGAGCATTAATATCTATGTTTTGTCCTGTAGAGGTGTAGTCGGCTCTGTGTGGATGTTTCTCAGCTGTATTATTATATTATCATGAGCATTAATATCTGTGTTTTGTCCTGTAGAGGTGCTGTGGGCTCTGTGTGGATGTTTCTCAGCTGTATTATTATATTATTATGAGCATTAATATCTGTGTTTTGTCCTGTAGAGGTGCTGTGGGCTCTGTGTGGATGTTTCTCAGCTGTATTATTATATTATTATGAGCATTAATATTTGTTTCATGTCCTGTAGAGGTGCTGTCGGCTCTGTGTGGATGTTTCTCAGCTGTATTATTATATTATTATGAGCATTAATATTTGTTTCATGTCCTGTAGAGGTGCTGTCGGCTCTGTGTGGATGTTTCTCAGCTGTATTATTATATTATTATGAGCATTAATATCTGTGTTTTGTCCTGTAGAGGTGCTGTGGGCTCTGTGTGGATGTTTCTCAGCTGTATTATTATATTATTATGAGCATTAATATCTGTTTCATGTCCTGTAGAGGTGCTGTGGGCTCTGTGTGGATGTTTCTCAGCTGTATTATTATATTATTATGAGCATTAACATTTGTTTCATGTCCTGTAGAGGTGCTGTCGGCTCTGTGTGGATGTTTCTCAGCTGTATTATTATATTATTATGAGCATTAATATTTGTTTCATGTCCTGTAGAGGTGCTGTCGGCTCTGTGTGGATGTTTCTCAGCTGTATTATTATATTATTATGAGCATTAATATCTGTGTTTTGTCCTGTAGAGGTGCTGTCGGTGCTGTAAATTACATTATATATTTCCTAATGCTTTAATTGCTTATTCAGTCTCAGTGTCTCTGCAAGGTCACTGCAGCTGCTTGTTTCTTAAAACCTGTGCAATTTCTCGCTTGGTTTCATTTGGATTGTTGATTTACAGCTAATCAGTTTTAAAAGCAAATAACCAATATGTGAATAAAAAAAGTTTTATGCCACAATTATCCATATATTTTTGAATGGCTAAATTACAGATGAAGGATAAGATTGAACCCTTATCTTAAATCACTGTCAGCACTTGTGGGAGTTTGAGCAAATACTCATAATGTCGGATAAACAAGACTTTTTCTCTGATTGTTGATTATGTTTGCGATTCCACTGAATCCGGATGATTTTCCTCCGTCACGTTACTCCTACCAGCCTCCTGATCTTGATTCAGTAGAGGATTAATTTCATGTGATTCTGCTGTGTTCTGGTTCTGGTTCTGGTTCAGGTTCGATCCATTGGGTGAAGCTTCATCAGACGCTGCTGCATTCTGGGTTCAGGAGAAGACACATGTTTTAATTGATTTATTTAGGACGGTTGTTTAACATGAAGCAAAGAGCCTTTTATTTTAGGTCAATTATAAAATCTGCACTCAATAAACCATTTAAAAAGATATTGACCTGAGACTGTTGGTTCTGGTTCAATCCAGTGACTGGAATGTCATCAGTCTTCACTGCTTTCTGTTTAAGATGTGTGTCAGTGTGTGTTTGATGCATGTTAAATATATGAAATCAATTTCAGGTTGATTGTGAATCTCTAATCAATAATACTAACCTGACAACACTGCCGACACTTCATGTCAGAAATCCCTGTGTGTTAAAAGCAGTGGGAGAAAAGATACTTTAATAAAAATCATCAATGAAAAAATGGCTGATTCCTGAATTTAACAAACAAAGGGCTGAACTAATTAAGTTTAAATTCGTAATTATGAATGAAACACACAATGACCAGCCTAAATTAATAAAAGGGCATTAAACACATTTTTGTGATTTGTGATAAAATATAATAATAATTCCAGTTGTACTTACAGGGTCCAAATATGGACAAAATCAGCAGAGAAAAAGCAAAGAGGCTTTCAGAGGAGAAGACGACGACTCTCAGATCTCCAATAGCACGCTCACCATTAACTGAAGATGATATTAAAATATTAGACTATAACCAGTCATGTTTAAATTCATCTTCATGATATATTTTTAATACTAACAGCATGAAACATTAGCAAAGTAAGTGTTGTGTTGACTCACCTGTTTTCAGTATCAGTTCAGTCATCAGTGCAACAGAGGTCAGTAAAACAACACCAACTGATCCAAACACATACAACATCTTCTTAAAGGCGAGGGTCAGATCTGTAAAACAGATTAATATTTTCAATCTAATATTAAAACAGATTGTTAATTTGCTTTAGGTCATAAAACTGTTTAATTACCCACTAAAACAAGTGTCAAAATAAAATCAAGTCTAATGAATACATCAGTGACTTGTGGACAAAATGATTAACCAACAGAATCAAATCTATTCTGTATTTATTCCCAATTTTATTGTCATTCCTCTTTTCAGATATTGCCGTGTGACTTTGGAGGAACTATTTCATTCATATTTTTGGAGTGTTTTGACTCCAGTGACAGAAATTACTACAAACCTGAAAAGGTAAATCTTGAATCCTGCCCTTACAGAACAAATTTATGCAGTTTTATAGTTACATTTTTACATAAAAATAAGTGTGCACACTCACACGGCGATTTTGTGAAAGTGACAAATTATGAAATGTAATTTTTTTTCTGTAAGTGTGTATCAAACACAGACAGCTGTGCTACATCTAAACTCATTCAATAATTAACAATAAATGTTACCTCGGTAAGTTGGTAAGTCGAGAAAGATAAAACACTTGACAAGTCAGTGATAACAAATCAGTTTCAGTTTGTCATTACCAATGCCTGCACAATGTTTGTTTTTGTTTTGTTTTTTTAAATATAAATTGATGTAAATATAGAAATTAATATATTATAATATATACTATAATTTGATGGCTTTCAATAAACGTGAAAGACTAGCATCAGAACAAAATTAAAATGGCAAGGATGAACAAAATACTGTTGTATTGGTATTTTGGCCAATATCAAAACCAGCCATACAGTAAAAGAAAGTGTTGTCTTGCTGTTTTCAGCATCTGCAGTCAGTGTCTGTGTTTGATCAGAGACAGAGAGAGCCATCAATGACACTTTATTGACACCAAAGATCTGTCATACCTGAATAACTTTGGATAATTTTCAAACCCTTAGCGTACTGTACTTCACATTTAAACCTGGAGATCAGGAGGAAAAATCAGTTCACAAAGATGTGGATGATCAATACTGTACCCAGATATTTAACCACAGCCCTAAAGCATAGTGCAGTCATCCACAGCACTTGTACATATACAGCCGTACAGGTCCATCCTGCAGCATCTGCACACAGAAGAAGGCATTTATTATATACTATT